>CM030367.1:209173852-209704423 GCA_017893485.1 Hemerocallis citrina | reverse complement strand
TAGTTTTTGAATTACCATATTTGATCCGATTGTAGAATACTTCACTGAGTAATTGTTTTATATTAGAATGCTTCACTGAGTTAATTTTGATTAGAATGTTTTTTTTTTCAATTATGCAATTTCGGATTATGCTTTTTTTGAATCTTTAGCCATTTGCTGCTTTGAAAGATCGCTGCAAATTCTTTAATCGACTCGCTTGATCGTGCTTTTATGGACAAATCCATGCTTAATCGCTGTATTTCAGGTTTTTGTAGCTGCAAAATTGTATCTTGATCTGCTTTGGTGCAATTTCACTTCACGTATACAGCAAAACAAATTTGAGATGTTAACCGTAACTCATGCAGTTAGAAAATTAATTGCTACTTATGTTAGACTTTAAGTATATATAAATAAATAAAAATCTCTTATGCTCAAGTCACACATAGCAAGGAATTTCCGATTCACTACTGTTGTAGATTCACAATACTATTTTTGAATCCCATGTTGCTAACAAATAATCCTGCAATATACAAACCAATAAACATCAAGGTCACTTCATAATCCTACTTCAAGGTACATCTATACATCAACGTCTACTAGCAAATAAACATCTATATAAATCATCCATTACTGTTTACATACTTTTTCATATGTTGTATCGTTCTGAATATGTGCCGTAGGCACGTGCCCAAGGGCATACCTTGTACCATCATAACAATGAATTAGTATGGGCCGAAATTCAAAACCCCAACTTTTGCTCATTGACGAAAATATTTAACACTATACTACTAAGACAGTTGTTATCATAATCAACTTTCGATCTGGTAAGTTGTGGATTAGAGCATATGTAGTCGTTGGGTAATTTTTCAAAATATCCAAAAGAGTAATGCTACATCCACTACCAATTTCACTACATTTCTCTTCACTACCTTAGGTGGCACACTCCAATAGGTAGGGAAAGATAGAGTAAGTGGGGGAACTCTCCAATAGGAGTATGCCACATAAGGTAGTGAAGAGAATGGTAGCGAAATTGGTAGTGGCTAAAGCATTACCCTATCCAAAATTTGGCAAAAAAATCAGTTGTAGTCGTTGATCATTTTTTTCATTTTTTGATTTTTGGCTGAACAATTGGCCATATTTGAAAGAGGATATAGCATTTTGTAAAATTTGGCAATCAGAATATGATTTCTCGTTCGTCGTCAGGTTCTTCAAAAAATTGTAGGGACGATGAATTATTTTTCATCCATAATTTTTTTTAAAAATTTAAACTCATCGGTCGGAAAATATGATATCCAGGCAAACCAAAAAAAAAAAGATTTTTAAAAAATTCCTCGAAAGGAAAATGATCTTCTGTCCAAGCCCCAACTTCTAAAAATAAAATCGATTACATATTTGAATAATTGTTTTACGTGCGATACATGTATTTGCAGTGCACGTGTTGGTTGCACTCTCTTTAAATTTTTTTTTTTTAAGTATGTGTGTTTATTTTTATTTGTGCATGAACAAATCTAATTTTTAATTAAATTAAACAAGTTTTAATTAAATATATTATCACATATGTTTTAAATTTATATATATATATTAAGGGTGTGTACATAAAGTGCACGCGCACGTGTTTATGCAAAAAGGAAACAACCGGCTGTGATCGTGATGGAGTGAGTGGATTTGCTTAGTGGGTGGTTAATTATAGATTAGTGGGATAATTATTTATTTATTTATTTAATTAAACACTTTCTTTATAAAACTATCCCTAACCATCACTCCTTCCTCCTTTCTCTTCTTCACTCGGTAAATTCCGTAAACCCCTCCCAGCAAGTTCATTTCGCTTCCTCCACTCACCCACCATTTGTAAATATATATATATATATATATATATATATATATCTATTTCTATTATAAAAGCCACAATAAATCTGTCTATAGACAATCTCAACCATCAATTTTGACAATTCGATCTTAACCATTCCTTTAAATATCATCTGAATCGTAGATCTGACATAATTAATTGCCAGCATCTTAATTCCTCGTTCTGTAGCTATTAAACCCTTTCCACGCCACCGCCCTCTGTCTCTCTTCTTTCTACTTTGCAACCCCTGCCATGAACGCCGCCACAAGCTGACTCCCCTACCGTCCTCTCTCGTGCTATTTTTTTTGTCTCGCACCCAGCAATCTGTTAGGGACGCCGGTAGTTCCACTGTCGACGGAGTATACAGCCTTCTTCTCTACTCGTGTCTGTCGTTGTTATCTGTTTGTTGTTGTTTTGTTTGTGTCTGTTTGTTTGTTTTACGTGCAGTGTGCACTTAGTTGAATTTGTAGTCATAGTGTGCTTTGCACGTGTCTTGTAATTGGGATATTCTATAAATCCCCACCAGCAATACGTTGTTGGTATTATGAATGAAAATTGTCCTGATTTTCTCCCCAGATCCGCTTCTTCTCAAAATCTTCTTCTTCTTCTTCCCCCAATCTCAGATTTCTTCCCCAAATCTCTAAATCCCTAACCTCTATCTTCTCAATCCTCAACCTCTTCCTTCTCCATTAAGTTCTAACTCACTGTAGCTGGCCGGAATCTTGCCGTCGGAGCCGTCGATCCTGACATTTGGTATCAGAGCCGTCGATCCTCCAGATGAATCTGCAATCGAAATTGATGGAGAAGCAACTTGATTCACTCCAAGAAAGATTTGAGGCATCAGCGACCAAAATGGAAGAGAAGCTTGACGCAATGTTAGCAAGAATGGAGGTGATGTTGTTCTCAATGCAACAGCCAAATTCTCAGCAAATTCAACAATCAACTCCTCATCTAAACGCATCGATTAAGGGGATGGCAGGTGATTTTTCTCTGGTAACAACAAATCTTGGCGATGCCGAAACTGCTGAACAAAAGGGAATTGAGATGAATAAAACAGCAACTGAAAACGTATTGGCAGAGGCTTCTTCTGTTGGAACATCAAACATCAGTGATGCTGATCTTGATGAAGGAAAGGAGGTAACTAACCCTAATTCTAATCTTGATAGATTCCCTATGGAAGAGTATGAATGCAATATTTGTTTTGCTGATTGTTCCTATAAACGATACAAGAGCAACAAGGTGTTCGATTGTGATATATGTCCTAGTTGTTTCTTTAGTGGAAGGTTTGAATTGGGTTTGGCACCACTATACCTCATTTGTATAGAGTATGTTGAAGATTATAGTGGTGAGAAGTCCTCAAAGGTGTTTGATGAAAGGGAAATTCAAGAAGATGTGGTAGTTGAAGATAACTATGGAGTAGTTTTTGATAGTTTGGAGTCTCTGGTTTCAAAATCAGATCGACCACAAACTGTTTGTGAAAATGTCCAAAGGGTTTCCAGTCAGTTTGATTTCGATATTGAAGGTGCCACGCAACATAGTGATGAAGTTGGAGGACAACTGCACATAAAAAATTGTGGTGGCCACAGGAAAGAAGAATATAATCAGGTTGAGTGGTCATTTGATCGAATACCACATGTTCTAGTCCTAATTGCAAATGGCTGTGAAGAAACAGAGATAGTAATGTTAGGAGATATATTAAGACGAGCAAAAGTTGATGTGACGTTAGCATCAGTTGAAAAATCCAGAGAAATCGTGGCATCTCAGCAAACAAAGATAGTTGCAGACAAGAGTATTGAGGAAGCTTCAGATTCAGCTTATGATTTGGTCATTCTTCCAGGAGGTGTCACTGGAGTTGAACGGCTGCGTGAGTCCAAAGTTCTAAAACAGTTACTTAAGAAACAAAAAGAAGATGGAAAATTGTTGCTCGATGGTTGGCCCCCACCTGTTCACTCAAATGTCTCAGTTAAGAAAGGCGCAGCAGAGAAGGTTTTAATTCCTTACGCAGAATAAGTTCTGGAAATGATGAAAAGCTCTATGGTGCTTACAAATGATGAGGATGAGGATGACTTGTTTATTTTTCCTGCTGAGGAGATGGCTGCGGCGCAGATGGTGAAGGAGGCGAAGGCGGGGAAGGTAGATTGGGCTGGGTTGATGTGGGCTTTGGTTGAAAAGGAGATTGTGAATGCCCCGAGGTTGGGGAGCTGTCATTATGCTTCACACCCCCAGTGTTTGTTGAAATACCAGCAGCCTGGACTGTTTGAGGGAGGAGCAGAAGTGACGGAAGTCCTAGTTCCTGAGCCTGATTCTTCCATGGATGCTTCAGTGGATGAGGAGGACTGTGAAGGCAATTATGAGAGGAGCTTTGAAGAGCATCAGGTTGTGGGTTGTGAGAGACAAGGGCCAGGGTTGAGTTTGGGTGATTGGGTCGAAGAAGGGAGAACTGAACATTTTGATCCCTGCATGAGGAGATGCAGTTCAAATGAAGTGAAGAGTATGGAGTTTGAAAACTTGTGCAAGGGAGATAACTTAGCTGCAAACTTCAGTAGAGAGTTGGCAGATTACATAATCTACATAATTGATGTTTCTGGAGGTGATAAAATTCCAAGAAAAAGGGGTCCAGGAATTACCCAAGCAGATCTACTGGTAATAAACAAGACAGACCTTGCACCAGTTGTAGGAGCTGACTTGGCTGTCATGGAACGAGATTCACTTCGTATGCAAGAGGTTCCTGGGATAACATCAAGAGCCAAGCATTTTGGATGCATGGTAGATCTTCCATGCAGGGCTCAATTTTTATATGAGGCAAGAGAGATAATTGATGCAAATTCAGGAATGGAGTTCAGTGTTGCCATGTGGGGTGCTTTGCTTGAGGCTTCGAGTAGGGTTGGTGATGTAGAGATGGGTGAGTTTGCTGCATTATTCTTAGCTCCAATGGTTTATGAACTAGGTTGGAACTGGAATGACGTAGTCCAATTAGCACAAGGAACACTTGCTGGTCAGCTGCTTACAAGTTGTGATTGCTTGAAAATTCAAAGTACACGATGATTTTTTATGTTTCTCAGTTGAATACTTGTGTAGATAGTCTTTCAGTGTGCTCAGCTGAAGGGTATCTATGTCTAAGGAAACAATTTGTTGAAAATGAAAGTGTTTTTCAGAGGAGGTGTTTCATTACTGAAAGACTACACAATTCCTTCTCCATGCAGCAGTTTCCTTGTAGAAAGAGATTCTTTACCACTGAGTTCCAGCAAAACGAATGAACTTAGAAACGGTTTTGATCGAGAGTTGCGACATTATTCCTCTTATACAGGTCCTCCAAATTATCAGGTTGGTTTTGTCAGGCATGGAATGTCACTGGGTCAACTTGTATTGGTATTGGGGTTCACTGGAAGAATGGCTCACTTATGAAGATCTTTGATAAAAATTCGAAATCTCCAACATTTCGTGCAACCTGGGAAACAAATTATTGGTGCTGCACAATGCAGTGGGTACACATTGAACTATCCAGAAGATCTAGAAATGCTCAGTTACTATATTGTTCAGTCTGGTGCATTCTTCAGACTCTCCCCAAGGGTGTATAGTTGTTTCTTCAAACTTCCCTATTGGTGTGGCTGCTGGGATAATTCCTGAGTGTGAGCTTGGGGACAAGCTCATTGTTAAGGGGGGTGGAGTTGTTAGGGACGCCGGTAGTTCCACTGTCGACGGAGTCTACAGCCTTCTTCTCTACTCGTGTCTGTCGTTGTTATCTATTTGTTGTTGTTTTGTTTGTGTCTGTTTGTTTGTTTTACGTGCAGTGTGCACTTAGTTGAATTTGTAGTCATAGTGTGCTTTGCACGTGTCTTGTAATTGGGATATTCTATAAATCCCCACCAGCAATACGTTGTTGGTATTATGAATGAAAATTGTCCTGATCTTCTCCCCAGATCCGCTTCTTCTCAAAATCTTCTTCTTCTTCTTCCCCTAATCTTAGATTTCTTCCCCAAATCTCTAAATCCCTAACCTCTATCTTCTCAATCCTCAACCTCTTCCTTCTCCATTAAGTTCTAACTCACTGTAGCTGGCCGGAATCTTGCCGTCGGAGCCGTCGATCCTGACACAATCATGTAACCATCTTAAATGCCCCGCCATCGACGTTGCCCTCCTCCTCCAAATCCCCGCCTCCCTCCTTCATAGACTATCGGGAAATTTTTTTTAGATCACTTTTCTTAGATCACTTTTCTTCCCTACAAAGGTTTTGGTTCTGATTCTCTTATATGGGTTATGTAGAAATAAATTAAAATTTTTAATTTTGCATCGTCTGATTGGGGATGTTGAAGTTGGGGTGAGTTATTTTTTTTTCATTTTTTCAATAAAGTTAATATTTTGTTATGGGACTTGATTTGGGTGGAGTTTGACTTGAATTTTTTGTTTTGTGGATGGAACTTGATCAATTGGAGTTTGATGCAATTAAAGTTACGGGTTGACTTTGAATTTGGGGTTTGTCAGATTGTTTTGATGTGGATGATGGGTTAATTAGAATGAGAGAATGAAGATGAAGTTAAATGTAGGTGATGTAGTTGAGGACAGGATACTAATTTAATGAAAGAAGAAGAGTTTCATTTTCTTAACCGCAGTTCAGTCTACTTGTTGAAAGGTTTAATTGCTTAGAACTATGTTTGTGATGGGTTAACCAAATTTGACTCATGGTAATCAATATTCTTCAGGTTGTGCAAAGTTTTTTTGTTTCTTAGTTCTCATGAGGTAATGAGTGATTATGTACAGATTAAATGATAAATACATTAGTATTTAGAAAGCATATAGAGATGGCCTCTCTTCATGCTAACTTCTAATCAAGGTGTAGAGTGGCGCTGAAGGTAAATTTTTTTTTTCTCTCTTCTTGGTTTCATTTGATCTTTTACTAACAATGGAATGGTAGTACTTAAACTACACATCGAGTTATTAATAGAACACAAAATGAATTCTTAGATCATTTCATAGCTACATGGGACAATAGAGGAAGAATGGGATTTCTGTCTATTCATAGGGAAACTACCTAATTTAGAAATTCCATGCACAATAAAGTGAGATAGCTGTTCAATAGACCAAACTGTGTTAAAATATTACAGGAATTAGTTTAACATGTCTAGATCACTAATTTTTAAGGATGGGGATCACCATATTCTTGATGGCCTTCAAGAAAATTCTCATATCGTTTATATTTCACGACTGACAATTTTAAGTGGTGGAACTGTAGCTTAATACGAATATATTCTGAATATGTTAATCACGAACCCCACATGTACTTTGTATGTTCATATTCATGTTTATGTAGATTTTTTTGGATTGTCGTGTTAGCCATATTTTTACATTACAAGTGCATTGCGAATACGGGTTGTTTGTATGTGGATCTGCTTTATTGCCTTACAGTATTTTTGAAAAAATTCTGCAGATCCCATTTCAGCCTGGACTTTCAAAAGGGGATCTGCGTAAGACATTAAAATCAAGTTTGTCAGGAGTAAGTCCATTGCATAAAGAATCTCATCCGCTTTCCGTGGACAGATTGACAAGACCATATATGCCATGTATAAGAAGTTACAGAAAAATTTAACTTCGGAAGAGCTAATGCCTACTTTATGGGAGAAATGCAAGGTATGTTATCAAGTATTATTAGAAATCTTCACTATGTTCAACACACATCTTGCGCAGTTTCTATTCTTCTCCTGCTTGTTTGCCAAGAATTGTATTTTTTTTTTTTTTTGGTTAAATTGAAAGATGTAGAATTAACTTATGTACTATAACTGTTGTAAAATTTTGACTGTTAATTAAAATTTCTTTTTATTGTGTTTTTAATTTGTTTCTTTTTATGTTAATGCATAGTCCTAGAGTGATTTCTATAGGTTATGTTTTACAGGAATGTCTGAATTGTTGGTCGAAAATCCAAAGAAACAAATTTATCGATAGTGACTTGTTAAGCTCATTTGCTTATTACACTTAAAAATGATATTTTACTGATAAAGTACTTCCTATATTATGCTTACCAAGCTATTGAGAAATGTAGCTATTGAATTATTTAAACCTTGACGATTGTTAACTTGACATTAAGTTCAATTCAGGTGTTTTGTAAAGAGGTAACTCGCCGGCAATATAGCAATAATCCTAACCTTATATACTACGCAGTACATTGTCAGAGCCGGCCCTACCCTAGAGGCGGGTAAGGCGGCCGCCTTGGGCCCCCCGAGATTTCGCGATTTTAGGGGCCCCAAATTTGAACTTCCCTTGTAAATATAGGTACGTTTTGCGCGTAAAAAAATGTATATATTATTAGGGGCCCCATTTCGGAAGTTTGCCTAGGGCCCCCGGGAACTCAGGGCCGGCCCTGTACATTGTGCTATTCTTTTGCCACATTATAATTTTGTACTAAGACTTAACCTTACCTTGAGTTATCTCCAAATATTCATTTCTCCTAAGTCCTAATCTATTCTTATTGAAGTTCTTCAAAGGAGGTCTTTTAAAGCTTTGTACAAGCTAACTTCTGGGACAAAACTTACAAATGTTTTGTCGAGATGTGTAAATTTTTCATCCATTTATGTGCCATTGGTGGTATGATACAAAAATTGTCTTACACTACTGTATATTGTGTCATTCTTTGTTCCAATGAAAAATACAATTTTAAAGTTAGCTCCTTTGAATGAACATGAAATGAATTATATACGTAATTGTTGTCATTGTGATTCGTTTTCACTCTCGTTTGTAAATGAGTTCTTGTTAATGTCAAAAATATGAAACATAATAGAGGACTTGAAGAAAAAAATATTCATATTATGGTTTTACGTTAATTTTAATTTTTTTTAGTTGCTTTGCATTTGAGCTAGATGTTCTGGTCTAACTCAAAATTTAATATATTCTATTATCAAACACAAAAGATGATGGCAAATTATATGGTGTTGAGATTATTTTTTTACTTTAGAAATTGTTTTTGACAACTCTTTGTGAGATTATAAGGCATTTAAATTCTTCTGACTGATGAATTATGCTGGTTGTTACCTTTAAGAGGAAAGTGTATGGTTTAAGCCACATGCAATTGGTCCATATGCAAGTTTAACTAAAATAAATTTTGAGTTGCATATTACCAACTGCACTATAAATGTTTAAATTATTATGAGTTATAAATGTACTGACACCTAAACATAAGTTATTAGTTTGGGAGTTGCAGCAAAGGTATTACTTTGTAATTAAGTTTGTTATTACATCTTATTGTTCTCCACTTCTACAAGTAGCAAAGTTATGTAGAAGTTGAGTTGGAATTGATTGCTTTTGCAATTGATTATCTTCTATCACAAGTACTATCGTTTGTCCTTGATAATCATAATTTGTTGTTTTCATTTCAGTGTTGGAATTATTTTAAAACAAAAAGAAAATGGAAAGGAAAAATATTTTCTCGAGTAGATCATATATCTAAACATTTAGAAGACACAGTATTAATCGCATGTACTTGGTGCACGACCAATTTCCATAGCTCTCTGCTGAACATACATGAAGCGATAGAATTGATATATACTAAATTCATGTTTAGTTCCTAAATTTTAATATTTATTGATACATATAGTGTCTTCAAGTTCTGAATTAAGTAAGAATGGTCATTTGATTTAAATACCATTTTTTTTAAAAATCTGTAATAGGAACATAATGATTAGGCTGTTTGGATAATGAAGTTATTTTTCGAAGTAGATGCATAAATTTCTTGATGTTCTTTTTCAAGCATAACCTGTGATTATGAGGGGGAATTTGTGTCTTCTCCTAAATATTAGAGGATGTTGCAATTATGACTTGAGAGGTTATTTTATTTTTTTGGATTCTTGAGTGCATTTTGTTCTTGCAATTATGCCAAGAGGTTATTCAATTTTGTTATCATATTGATCATTTATAATTTTCTTTTAGTCTCATTCCTGTGAAGCTTTCAATTGGTATATTACCCGAACTGCAGCTTCTCAACAAGTACAATCTTATTGAGGTAAGAATAGCTAATTTCACTGTTCCTTTATATATTTGTGCTTATTAGAAAACCTTGTAAGCTTGAAGTGATTTCTTGTTTAATTGCAAAGTTCAAAATATGCTCTTTGATTCGAGCACAGGTCAGTGAAAACAGTCGACCATCTAGATCCAAATCACATCTAAAGATTCTTAGGTCTTCCATCATGTAATTTGGTATTAAGAATTCTATCTAATGGCTGGGTGATTAGCTTTCAATGTGTTGATCAAGGGATCCTGTTTGGTTACTCTTTTTTTTGTTTTTTATTAGAATTGAGATGTAGCAAGTTCAAAACTTTCCACCATTCACAATACTAGGATAATTTAACCATAATCAGATCAGAGGATACATGGAAGTACCCCCACCTTATATAACAAAAAATGCTTAGGGAAATAATGATTCTGTCTTACCTCATTGGGGCAACCAAAATTATGTACTGAGATGTTATTGAACTAAAGAATGCTTTAGTTCTTAAAACAAAATTTCACATTATGCAGATATCGTAAAAGCACTGGTAAGGGGTGATGTCCGACTTCTTAGAAGAGCACTTCATGAGCATGAAGATCAGTATGTATCCTTGCTATCCCTTCTTCCAAGATTTGTAAATTGATTAGATTTTATCTATTCTGAACTTTGGAAGTCATCAGGTTCTTACGATCTGGCGTGTACCTTGTGCTTGAGAAGCTTGAGTCGCAAGTTTATCAAAGACTGGTTAAAAAAATGTAGTTATTGACTTTGCATTGAATCAGAACACAATGGTTGGAAGTTGTGATTTTTTTTTTCTCTATTCAGATATATCATTCAGAAGCAGAAGGATCCCAGCAAAGCATATCAAATTAAGTTGGAACTTATAGTCAAAGCTTTGAGATGGCTCGAAGTGGACATGGATGTTGATGAGGTACTCATTTTTTGTCTCTTTTCCCTTTTCTGTAAGTGTATCGAACATATATTTTCGTCTAGGTTCTTGTTACTTAAAATTTGAATGGTCATTTTGTTTTTAGGTGGAGTGCATGATGGCAATTTTGATATTTAAGAACCTTATGAAAGGCTACTTTGCTCATAAAAACAAAGTCGTCGTACTCAGCAAACAAGACGCCTTCCCCAAATTGAAAGGCAAGCCTGTCGATCCATAGGTGATACCAGATTTTTTATGTGCATGAATGCGACACTGGATGGGTTCTAAGTATTGTAACCAAAAGGCGTGGCTAGAGTTCCATGGCTGATTGCCCAGAGCCACATGCCTTGATTACTTTGCAGAAATGTGTTGTAAGAGCAAGATTTGCAAGGTGTAACATTAATACTAGGTGAATTGATATGATGAAACCAAAATCCCAAGTTAATCTTACCTCAGAGTCTGCATATACTACATATGGCTGGTTGACACTTAGTAAACTACCAATCCTATCAGTTTTTCCTCGGCAGAGTTCTACAAAGAACTTGCAAAGCTTCTTTTGCACTATTATCACCATGTACTTCGATTATCATATGAGCGGGAAAAAAAACGTACTGCATTTTTCATATTAGCGAAAAAAATGTACTGCGGTTTCTTTGTTTCATATTAAGCTAGAATCATGTATGTCCGACTCTTTAAACCCTTATGGTATCATTAATCGGTTTTCTTAATTTATAATCCATTCTTGAAACTGTTCTCCACTTTCCAGTACTTGGAACATCTGAAAATGTAGCACTTATTTTGGATTTATTTTTGTCATTCATGAGAATTACTTTAGCCTGGACCATGTGGGCATATATAATTTGCTTACAACTGGAGTGGAGCTAAAACTATAACTGAAACAACAACAAAAACTTTGGTACGATTGCCAAAGAGATGAAGGGACTGAACATTCTACAACTCCATCGTAGCAGCGACTATTCAGGCCATGATTTCACGAGAGATGATGAGAGATTGATTCTTCACATGAGAGAATGAGAAGGCTCTTTCTTTTATAGCAAAAGCTGGCATTTCAAAAAGAAATGTCAAGTCATTCCTTGAGCTATTCATAGGTCTAGATTCGTGTCAAGATTTTATCCAAGAACTTGCGGCCGTACATCGTCTTCTTCTATATTCCCTTCCCCGTTTTAGTCTGATGTACGAGTCCGGCTCTCCGTCGACCATCAGCCACATCGACGGCGAGGCCGGAGCAATTGTCGTCACCGACGACGGTGGCGGGGCGCCGCAGTCGAGTCAGCTGACTTTTTCGTTTCAGAGCGAGGTTTACGTCTTTGACTCTGTTCGACCTGAAAGGGTCAGAAATAATTCTCCCCCTTTCTTGGTATTTTTTGATGTAAATTATTTGATTTGTTTGATGCTTTGTTGGATACTAGCATTTTTGAAGGTTCAAGCCTTCACAAATATGTGCATATATACATACACCGTTAGGAATTGTGGTCTCAAATACACGTAGGCACGGAGTACTTGAAGTTGGAGAATAAGAGGAGGAGACAAAAAAGTAAGAGAAGACAATCAGCGAAGTAGAAGAAGTAGTCTGGAGGGTTGCGGTGGATTGACCTGAGGGTGCAGTCGACCGACCATAGACTGAGAGTTCTTCGAGTGTATAAGTCCAACAAAGGAGAGGAGGGTTGACCGACCTAGGGGGTGCAGTTGATCGGTCAGCTCTCTGGGTTGGTTCTACACATTGCAGTCGACCGTCACTAGGGGTGCGGTCGACCGGCAATGTCGGCTGATTGTTTTGGGTTTACGAGTTTAAAGGCCCAATTGTTATATTTGTATTTATCTTTTAGGGTTTACTTGAGGGCTATATTTATGACCGTAAACTCTAGGGTTAGGATTAACTTGTGTATCAAGAGGTGAGCCATTATCATTGTTCAACTTCAAGAGGGGAATTGTGCCGAGTGTTTCAAAGGTGAGAGAGAGAGATATTGAGAGTTGTAATCTCTTTGTAATCTTTGTATTTCTTTAGGAATAAGAAGTATTGGTTATCTCTGCATATTGATTGTGTTCTTGTCAGATTTTGCTTAGTATTGTGGTGGCTTGTTCTTGGTTAATTTAACTCTTGGGTGTTTCCATTGCTTGTGGTGTGTTTCCGCTATTAGCACTACGAGTTGTGAGGTAGATTTCTCCGACATACACACCAACTAACCCCGTTGTATCTTATTAAAAAATACAATGATTATATCTTTATGTTTTAGATGAAACTAATACGCATATAGCTTTCTCTTACATCGTTCAAATCTTGATACATTTGTGCTTTGTTTTGATTGGAATTGTGCTATAATTGATTAAACTTGGGTTCTTGATGCTTGCGTCAAATCTAATTTCTATGAGTTTGTAGTCGTTGGAGTAATTTTGAAATTCATGATTTGCTTTTTAAGATGATTGACTTAGTCGAATTTGTAGTTTGAAGAATATGGGTATACTAAATGCAAGTATGTTTAGATAAAGTTTTCAATATTTATGTGTACCAAGCCACGTGCACTTGGTGCACAGTAAATTCCAACTATATATATATATATAGGGAAATGCTCCATTGAAAACGGGTCTAGTTTTCACAGGTTGGAAAACACCAATCTGAGTTGTTGGATCGCTCATGATCGTGATTAGCCGCTCAGATCGAGCTCCCCATAACCCGTTTCAATTGATCAGCGGAGGGTTATTTTGGAAATTTCGTCCCAAATAACTTTTCGCTGAACAAATTCTAAAAACATTGATATAAGCCAGGCCTTTGTTGGGAACAACGGCCTAGGTTATAAAAATTGATAACATGACCGTTGTTCCAAACAACGGCCTATGATTCAATTTTTTATAACCTAGGCTGTTGTTCCCAACAACGGCCTAGGTTATATCATTTTTTTCAGAACGAAGCAGGCGAAGAGTTATTTAGGACAAAATTCCCAAAATAACCCTCCGCCACTTAAGTCATATAGGGTGATGGGCGGGCTCGATCTGAGCCGCTGATCGCGATCATGAGCGATCCAATGGCTCATATTCGTGTTTTCCAACCCATGAAAACAAACCCGTTTTCAATGGAGCATTTCCCTATATATGTGTGTGTGTGTGTGTGTGTGTGTGTGTGTGTGTGTGTGTGTGTGTGTATTACATCTTCCGAGTTACCAGCGTCTTCCTCGGTTAATGCAAATACTCGCCCTTGCCTCTTCTGCAATTTGCTCCCACCAGAACCATCTTTCCTCGATTGTGGACAATGAGACTGAGAATGTCCTGCCTGCCCACACTGGGAACAAACCTGCTTCGCCAACTTCGGACATGCTGACCAGTAATGTCCTGCCTCCTTGCAGTAATAACAGGTCACTCCCTGAGCTGCAGGTGCCTTCTGCACTGGGTCACTGAACTTGGCCTGCTTCGCAGGGAATCCCTTCCCACTCTGGCCTAATGCTGGCATCTTGTTTCGGTTCCATGTATCTTGCTTCTTCTGGAACTGGTCCATGTCCTCTTCGGTCATAGCTGCTCTCCTGACCAGCTTGTCGAACCGTCTGATACCCAATGGAATCATCCTCGACCTCAAGTTTGGCCTCAAGCCCTGCTCAAACTTTTTGGCCTTATTTGCCTCGTCAACAATCAATTCTGGTGCATACCTCGAAAGTTGAGCAAATTTGGTCTTATACTCCCGCACGGTCATGCTACCCTGCTGAAGGTTCAAGAACTCGGTCGCCTTCTTCTCTTGAACATCTAGGGGAAAGAAGCGATCTCTGAACTCCTCCAGAAAAGCTTCCCAAGTCAACGGCTGGTCTCCCAAGGCCCTTTTCACCGACTCCCACCAGACACCAGCGTCCTTCTCAAGCTGCATCGACGCTAACTTCACCTTACTGGCTGCTGGAGTCTCCGATACCTCAAAGATCGTCTCCATCTTCCGAATCCAATCATCTGCTGCGGTTGGATCAGCTTGCCCCTCAAAGACTGGTGGCCTCATCCTCTTAAAGGATTCAATCTGCTTGATAGGGTCGGCGTTCACCAAACCCTGCCCAACTCCATGATTTGGCTGCAGATTTTGTTGCTGATTCTGAGCTTGCGCCACGTTGAATGCCATCAGCGTGTTCAGCGTCTGGTAAACCTTGGCGAATTCAGCCTCAAGGTCGATCCCATTTCCTCGGGAACTACCAGATCCATCCTCATTGTTGCCTCCATTCCTGCCCCTGGGTGCAACCATTTTGAATACTGCAAAACGAGGGAAAAGTTAGAGCATCACACACACAATTCAAATTTACATCAATATCCTTTGGCAAAATCTCAGTTGAATCCCAAAGGTAAGACATCATATTCAGTTCTATGTGATACTCACTCTCTAATGTCCACACCTAGGTACTCACACTCTAGTGTCCACACCTAGGTTGTTTTTATGTCATGTTTAGTATTACTATTGGAGCGTCGCTCTGATACCAATCTCTGTAGCGCCCCGAATTTCTAATAAGATATCTTAGAAAATACGTGGCACATTCCCAGCGATCCACTTCAATGCAATATTAAACATAACCAACACCACTAAATTTTCAACCTTTATTACAACAACCTTTTACAAACACAGCGGAATTCAAAGCAACTCAAAATGTTTTCTTTATTTACAACACGAAACTATCTCAAATTTGCCTTTACAAATTTACACAAAACACTTAAGAATCAATTTATCTCAAATATGCCTCAAGCATCCAAACCTCCAACTCCATGCAACAACCTGCAACTTGTGAGGCTAGAGATGATCCCTAACCCCCAAAACTAACGGGGTCATCCATAAATGGTGTGAGAGATATAAAAATAAACATACAGCATAAAGATCATACCTCATAAATCCTCAAACAACAGGTACTAAATAAGAATATGAAAGGTACGATATGACAGGTAACATAAAACATCAAGTGGAACTAAACTAAGTGTCGGGTGTAGAAAACAGGAAAACCAAATGCATAAAACCAAGCCAAGAAACAATTACTCTAGATGCAGACTCTCTAATGCGTACTTGTCGAAGTCTATGCATCCCATTCTACATAGGTTCGGTGCAAGCCCTTAACGTCTCCACTTCATAGGGTTCAATCCCCGCGTTATGAACTAATCCTAACATGATGACTACTACGAGATAAAGATAAACCATGGATAGTATCTCATGCCCGATAATTCCGGAGATGGATCCCACACCCAAGATATTTCACTTGAATAATTCCGGAGATCATCCCACACCGAAACATTGACACGTCACCACAATATACCACGTGGGCTTCACCTCGACTCCGATAATTCCGGAGATTAATCCCACACCACAAGTAGTTACCGTGATAATTCTGGAGATTGTCCCACACCACAAAACTGTGATAATTCCGGAGACATATCCCACACCACTAATAATCTACTGTGATAATTCCAGAGATTAAATCCCACACCGAAAGCCATACTGAGGTTCTTGACTCATGTTCCCGTTCATCATATCACCACTAGTGTCTGTCCTTATCATTTTGTGTTAATTAATTACTTAACGAATCTCCTAGAGTGGTATACCCTACCGGCCTAAATTCAAATCCAAATAACTGAAATGCCTCACTGGGCCTCAACAAATTAACTCAACACCGGTATACTAGGGTCACACACCTCTAGAGACTCAAACACAAAGGTCTAAACCAAAGTCCCACTAAACAAAGTGGCTCAACTGAAAGTCTTAAATCATATACTAAACTGAAAGTCAAGTATATACTAAATTATCTGGAAGAAACAATCGTTCGAAATAGCACTAAAGTTTACAAAGATCCTTCAGTACCAGTCGACTTATACTGTAGTAAGTCGACTGTCCAGAAGACAAATATCCAAAATTTCACAAAAATAAACTAAGTCATATAACAGTCGACTTAAGAAGGGATCAGTCGACTTACCCGAGGTAATTTCCAATAATTTTCTCAAAAATATTCTAAGTATATGAGTCGACTTAAAGGATTATAGGTCGACTGTCCAGAAAGGACTAATAATTTTACAAAAATATATTCCTCAGTGGACCAGTCGACTGCCTATGAGCTAGGTCGACTGTCCAGAACGACTTTTTCAACGATTCTAAAATAAAGTGTCAGGCTCGTACCAGTCGACTGCACAGTAGGCCAGTCGACTGTCGGCCTACAGATTTCAAATTTAGGTCTGATTACAAAGTCAAGTATGGGGTTTCTAATGTCTCATTATTCATGAAAAATAGTTCATATTCAGAAAGAATGATAAATCTCAACAAATCCTCATCAGATATGTATATTTATGTTATTCAAAACCTCAAATATATCAAAATCAAGTTCTCATGTTCTAAATCGCAAATTCTTTCATTAGGGTTTTACAAGATCTAACTCTTTTTCACAAATCTGAATCAGAACCTGATTTGTAAATTCAATGTCCAGGTGTCCATACTCAAAACTTAACAAGCCTTTAACAACACATTTTGATAATAAAGATCTACTATTCCATCCACAATTATTCACATGATTCATATCACAGTACAAAGATCTATATTGTTCACAACATCAAATCAACACATCAATGATACTTGCACACATTTATCAACAACATGACGAATTTTAATATTCACAAAATCGAATAAACAACAAGGTCACTTACATGAATCAAACAACAAAAAAAAAAACAATTTTTATATATCTCACCTTGAATTGAGAAAAGTCCACGAAAAGTTCTTCCTCTTTGTTAGATCCAAAATTCTCTTGCCCCACCCAAAATAAATCTCCACAAATTCTGTATTTCAGAAATGACGGCTGGAGAAAAATTCTCTTAAATATCCCGGATTGATTATTAGGGTTTTACCCACACTTTTGCAAAACAATCCTTTCCAAAAATACAATTTACATATATAGTTCTATCTTTGGAAATTCCATCAAAACTCATTTAAATTTGGATTTAAACGAAAATATCAACTCTAAATCTCAATCATTACTGTTCAAAACGTCCAACCTGTACATTTTGCACTTTAACCCCTAAAAATGTCAAATTTCCAAAAAGGTCCTTCTTTTCTCAAAAATTGCAAATAGTTCCAATAAATTTCAGAAAATCTGGAAAAATACTGAATAAATCTCAAATATTAAATAATGATTTTCCATGAATAAAACTTAATTTTTTCCAACTTCCCAAAAGTATTTGCACGTGGTTTGCACGTGTAAAAAAGATAAATTTTTCTGAAAATATTCATTAAATCTCCAAAAATTCAATTTAAATTCATTTTCAAATAAAAAAAATAATATTTGAAAATATGGGGTTCTACACATATATTCGGCCTCGGTACTTGAGAGTGCAACGGTGGCTTGAAGTGTAGACTTCCAACTAATTGCACAATCTCCAAGGGTAAAAACATAACCCGTCAAGGAACGCCTCTTGTCCAAATCACCCGCAAAATCCGCATCCACAAAACCTGTCAGTTTCTTGCCATTACCAAACTCCAAACAAGCATCAATAGTACCTCTCAAATAGCGGAAGATCCACTTCACCGCTTCCCAATGCCCTTTCCCCGGACAAGAGAGATATCTACTTACCACACTAACGGCTTGAGCAATGTCGGGTCGAGTGCACACCATCAAGTACATGAGACTCCCAACCGCACTCGAATATGGAACCTTTTCCATATGTTTCTTCTTATCATCGGATTTTGGGCTTAAAACGGCCGAAAGCTTGAAATGCGCCGCAAGAGGTGTTGAAACAACTTTCGCTTTCTTCATGCCAAAACGGCGTAGCACTTTCTCGGCAAAACTCCTTTGTGAAAGAAACAACTTTCTTTTGGACCTATCCCTTGTGATCTCCATCCCAAGAATTCTTTTGGCGGCCCCCAAATCTTTCATCTCAAATGCCGAACTTAGTTGCTCTTTCAACCTCCTAACTTCCTTCAAGTTTGAGGATGCAATCAACATGTCATCCACATAGAGCAACAAGTAAATGAAATTCCCACCATCCAACTTCTTGAAATAAACACAACTATTATAATTGGAACGATGAAAATTAATACTCACCATGAATGAGTCAAACTTCTTATACCATTGCCGCGGTGATTGCTTAAGGCCATAAAGGGACTTCTTCAAAAGACACACACGGTCCTTCTTTCCCGCAACCTCAAAACCCTCCGGTTGGCTCATGTAAATTTGCTCTTCTAAATCACCATGCAAGAAGACAGTTTTCACATCCATTTGCTCCAATTCCAAATCATTCATTGCCACCAAAGAGAGCAAAACTCGAATGGAGGTGTGCTTAACTACAGGAGAGAACACATCATTGAAGTCCACACCTTGGACTTGACTATATCCTTTAGCCACTAGCCTTGTCTTGTATCGAAAATCCGCAGGATCTGAGCCATCAATCTTTCTCTTAAACACCCACTTGCAACCCACAATCCTCTTACCACTCGGAGGCTTCACAAGAGACCAAGTCTCATTTTGTTGCAAAGATTGTAACTCTTTATTCATAGCGGCAACCCAATTGGCCGCATCTTTAGAAGAAATGGCTTTCTTGTAGGAAGATGGCTCACTATACTCCACATCCTCTGCAATTGCCAAACAATAAGCAAAGTCGGAGTATCCATACCTTGTAGGTGGTCGTGTTTCTCTTCTAGCTCGGTCCCTTGCCAATGCATATGGTTGTGCTTCTTCTTGGGCTTCCTCCAAATTGACATCATCATGTGAGATCAATTCATCACCTTCTTGGACCGGCACCTCAAACTCCACCTTCTTCTCAACCGTCCCATTCTCCTTAATAGTTGGCTCGGGTGCAACACCATTTGCCTTCAACATGGCCGACTCATTGAAAATGACATCTCTTGAAATAAGGAACTTGGATGATTCGGGACACTACAACTTATATCCCTTCACATTTGTGGGATACCCAACAAAAATACACTTCTTCGATCTAGGCTCCAACTTTCCTTCATTCACATGTGCATAAGTGGGACAACCAAACACCCTCAAATTCGAATAATCGGCCGTCTTACCCGACCACACTTCTTCGAGTGTCTTCAACTCAATTGAAGTGGTAGGAGATCGATTTACCAAATAGCAAGATGTGTTAATGGCTTCCACCCAAAACTCCATACCCAAACCCGCATTTGAAAGCATACTTCTAGACCTTTCAAGTAGTGTCCTATTCATCCTTTCTGCAACACCATTTTGTTGTGGAGTGTTGACCATCGTCTTGTGCCGAACAATCCCTTCAGCCTTGCAAAAATTATCACACTCACGGTTGCAAAACTCCAAACTGTTATCGGTTCTCAACCTCTTAACTTTCCTTCCCGTTTGGTTCTCCAAAAGTGACTTCCATTCTTTGAAGGTACGAAACACATCACTTTTCTCTTTCAAGAAATAAACCCAAACCTTCCTTAAGAAATCATCAATGAAAGTAAGCATGTAACAAGAACCATTACCTTTGGAAGGCTCACGAGAAGGTCCCCAAAGATCTGAATGGATGTAGTCCAGTGTTCCCTTGGTTGAATGAATGGCCGTGGAGAAGCTCAACCTTTTATGCTTGCCAAATACACAATGCTCACAAAACTCCAAGTTGCCCGTGCATTGGCCACACAACAAGCCTCTCTTGCTCAAAATGGTCATTCCTCGCTCGCTCATATGCCCCAATCTCATATGCCAGAGCCTAATAGTATCCTCATCCGACATAGTACCCGAACGTGCAATGGCGGCCGAGCCCGTGACCGTGGAACCTTGTAAGAAATAAAGAGTTTCAATTCTCTTCGCCTTCATGATTGTGAGAGCCCCTTTAGAGACTCTAAGGACTCCACCTTCACTTTGGAACTTGCACCCCTTTTCTTTAAGAGACCCCAAAGAAATCAAATTCTTAGATAAATCGGGTATATGCCTCACACCCGTCAACCTTCGGACCTTTCCATCATGGAACTTAATTGTCACCGAACCAATTCCGACAACCTTACACATATTGTTGTTCCTCATGAGAACCTTACCATCCGTAGGCTCATAAGTCTCAAACCAATCTCTATTCGGAGTCATGTGTTGCGAAGCACCCGTATCCATCACCCAACAATGTATATCATCAACATTAGTATCTATCACACAAAGAGTATCAACCGTGTCACATTCGGCCACACTGGCCTCTTCCGAATAAGAACATTTACTATCCGCCTTTTGTTTATTTTTGAGCTTGAAACAATCGGCCTTAATGTGTTCCTTCTTCTTACAATAGTTGCACATCAAATTCTTGTGCCTAGACTTCGAACGGGTCCTTGTATCTTTCGAGTTTCGGTCCCATGACCTACCTCGATCAACAACTAAACCAACACCTTGGCTCCCTTTCTCATTATTGGACATTTCACTATCAATGTGCAACTTGGCTTGCAAATTGCTCTTAACATCCTCTAGAGAAATTTTATCTCTACTATAAATCAACATGTCTCTAAAAGCCTTGTATGATGCGGGCAATGAGCATAATAACAAAAGGGCTTGGTCCTCATCCTCCACCTTAACATCAATCTTACTTAAGTCATTCAAAATAGATGCAAACTCCGTAATATGATTGGAAATTGATGTACCTTCAACCATGCGAAGAGTGTGGAGGCGCAATTTCAACCGCAGTCGATTGGTGAGAGATTTCTTCATGTAAATGTTCTCCAACTTCTCCCATAAAGCCTTAGCGGTCTTCTCCGATAGGACTTCTTGCAATGTCGAATCGCTCAAACACAATTGGTTAATAGAGAGCGTTTTATCATCCATCTCTCTCCATTTTTTATCCGCCACTGCATCAATCAATTTTTCTCGACCAAAAATGGCATCCTTAACGCCTTGGCTCGACAAAATCGCTGCCATACGCACTTGTCATAATGCAAAACTCGTCTTCCCATCATACTTCTCAATATCATATTTTCCCGACATATCCATTCAAATTTCTTGAACCCAATTCAACAAAACACCAAATTTTCCCCCCAAAAAAATTAAATTACTCAAATCACCCAAAAACAAACCTTCTTCTTGATATCCTTCTTCTCCGGTGCTCCCGACGACGAAGACCAAGAAACCCGACGAAGATCTGGACTGAGACTGGACGAAGATCTGGACCGATTCGACGTTCTGGACTGAGTCGATGGCTGGAAGTGGTCGGTGACTGGAAGAAGAGGAAGTCGGTGTTCGGTCGGAGAGTTGTGATGGCCGGAGTGGTGGCAGGTATCGGGAGAAGGAGTTTTGGTGTTGGCTCTGATACCAGTTTGTTAGGATTTGAATGGGTTGTGGATTGTTAAGGTTTTGAGAAGGTGGAAGAGAAGAGAAGAAGCAGCAGCAGCCGGATTGTAGAAGGAGAGAGATAGGGCAAAAATGTTGATTAGTATTCATTTGATTCTAATCTTCTTACATATATGAAGATACAAAGCCCAATGGGCCCAAAAGCAATTTGGGTCATAACATAACAGAAAGTTTATGTAGCTCAAGTTTATTTAACTCAGTGAAGAATAAAGAGAGAGAGAGATATATATCCAAAAAGCTAATCATATTAGATCAACAGAGTTTATTTAGCTAAATAATATAATCAAAAGAAACATTAAATTCTTAAAAATCCAAAAATTTACATATCTACGCAATTCATGGAGAGAGAGAGAGGTAAGGAAATATGAAAAAGTGAAGATATGAGAGAGAGAGAGAGTAATAAAGTGAAGAATTTTTTTTGTTTTGAAGGGAACATTTTAGTTGTTTTGGTGAAAACTTTTGAAAAAAAATGTCTTCAAGAGAGTGAATCTGAGCCGTTGATTTTATTTTAATTGAAGGGGAGCCACCTGATAGTTTTTTTTCTTCTCGAAGCTGCCTTGTGATTTATTATATATATTAGTACATTTTGGCAACATGGAACCTGTTAGGGTTATATACTGAAAGCATCACTTTTGTATTAACTTTATTTCCTTATTTTTTTTGAATGAGAATCATATGGGCATATGTTTGCATATTGTGTTTATTATAATATTAATGCAAGTATCTGATATTCTATAAGGTTGATAATATGGTGTGAGGTGACACACAGAAGATCATATTATCAGTTCCCTATGGAATATATAAATAGTTCACAACCTAGACGGACTTGGACAATCCATTGGAAAGGTTGTAGTGTAATCTGGTATTAGTCTATCTTGACTATAGGTTTACACTAGTACACTTTGTGTGTATTGAACAGGACCACTTGAGGTTGTTCTCTTTATACTGACTACAAAAGAGAACAAACACCTCTGTTATTATGGATGCTTATGCTCTTAATCCAGATATAATAACAGACATGTATATGCAGTGTGCATTACTTTGACTCATAAAAGAGTGAGATTCATTATGGATCAACAACCTCTATGAATTGGGTAATAGCAATGTATGTATGATGGGCTGTTGATTGTAAAAGGAATCCATGTCCCGATACGTCGGGTTGATGATGTCCCCTTAAGGAGCTCATAAGGATTGTCATGTAAACCCTGCAGGTGGATTACATCCGACATGACAAATAAAGTTGAGTGGTACTACTTAAGGATAAAAAATATTGATCAATATAGTTGTCAGTAATTTAATTTGATCGACGGACATTCGATATCTTAACATGGGGAGCTGAACGAGCATATAATAAAAGGAGCCCATAAATATAATTTGGGATTAGGAAGGTAGTGCAACAATAGCTCTTTAGTGGACCGAGCTATTGTTAATGGGCCTGGGTTGTGTGTTCGGGCTGAACACAGGATACCCAGATTCGTTAGGAGACCTAACCCTAATTTCTCCTCATGGTCCCTGCCGTAGCCTTATATATATATACTCTATTCTCTGGCTGTCAGATTATTATCAGAGATAAGAAGTTTTCTCTAAATTCGTGATTCACGTAAGGAGAGAAAGAGAGGTCAGCCAAGGAGAAGAAAGGTTGGGAGACCGTCGCCCACCCGACATCCAACCCGAGGAAGGAATACGTGCAGAAGATCTTGGGGTCGCTGATGACTCGAGGTTGCTAGAAACTATCGTCTTCTTCTCATCGCAGGTATAATTCGTGAACCCTAGATTCCGCTATAAAGGGTTAGATCACGTATTAAATCTGTTAAGCTTTTATGATCGATACGCACACCAATCCGTGGTCCTGGGACTCATTCGTGAACCCCCGTATCAACACCTTAGATAGGACACACTTTAGATAGTACAATGTAGAACCAAAATTTGGATAAAAATTGATTCCGAATTATAAAAGAAACGACAGAAAACTTATGAATTGAAAACTATGATTTGTATGAAAGATTGAAACTAATTGCATTGGATGTTTTAAATGATGCTGGAAGTGAGTAAAATTGAGATATAATGCATAAATCAAGTTTTGGCCTGGGCTTCTCGGTAGACTCGAATTATGATGAAGTTTGGGTTTAAAATCAAATATCGGTTTCACTGTTCATCTAATTACGCTGAAGTTGATAAATCACAAGCATATACAAGCCAATATCGTTATACTTCTGAATTTTTTTATAACCTATCTCTCAATTTGATTATAATTATTATTATTTTTTGCCAACTTTTATTCATCATCATTAAAGTGTTTCTTAAATTCTTTATTCATATGATTTCTGATCATGCTAAAACTAAAACTTTAACTAATGACCTATTAATAAATTAAAAAATAACAAAAACTAACTTATTAATAATTATGTTTTTTTCATATTGTCTATAACAATGGACAATTATCACTATGAATACTCCTCTGTCAATTCCTTGCAAGAAAATCAACAATTTTAGACTGTTAAAGTTTTGGTTACGAAATATTATGATGTGAAAGAATACAAAAATAATAAAGGCACAGGAAAAATCTCAAAAGTGGCACTTATAGATAATGAGGTAAGATACTTTAAATATCGTTAAAAATATTCATACATATACATACATAAATTATTATTACTACTAAATTTTCATATTTTTAAAAAGAACTAGAATACTAACGATAATTTTTAATTAAGCGGTGGAAGCGTTCCAACATACGCTTAAGGAACATAAAACTTATTTAATTTCTAATGGAATACTAAAAATGTCGACAAAAGATATAACCCAATGCATGATAAATTTGACATCATTTTGAAGTTGGGAAGAGTTGTAGATGAAGCTGAGAAATATCTTATCATTGATAATGATAGGTACAAATTTGCAAATGTAGATGAATTTCAAAGTACATATTCAACTGTCTTTAAAGGTAAAACTTTATGTTACTCATTTTTTTAATATATATCAAATTGGCTATTACTGATATATGATATAAAAAACTAATTACAGTGAACTGCAGATCCTTGTTTAGTAGTAATTAATGCAGGAGATGTAGATAAGGTAGACTCAAAATATGGTAAAGAAGTAGAGAAGCGAAATTTTACAGTTGTAGGATTTAGATAATGTCGATTAATTAAATTGTATAATAATTTACGAAATTGTTTTGTTTTTGTCTTAATTTTAGGTCAAAACTAATCTTACTTACATTATGTGGAGAATTCTTCTAAGGTGTTATAAATAATAAAATTATTTTTAAATATTTTGTTCAATTCTCTACATGTCTCTGAATATTTTGATGACTTCAAAATTATTTAATATTTGAAGGCAAAATATTGCTATTGCAAAGTTTTGATGAAAATTGTCAAAGACGTTAGAGATCCATGGTACTTTGCATGCAAAGCATGTTCAACAAAAGTCAGTGTTGAAAATGGCGAAGCTTATTGTCAAAATGTGAAAAGAATGATGTTGAATATGTGCCAAGGTGTACAGAACACCATATTGTTAGTTTTCCATTTTTCCATTCTTCAATCAAAATTTTTATATTAAAAAAACTAATAATGAATTGTTTCAGATATGTATTCAAAATTACAATAAAAGATACAAGTGCCGAGGCAGAATTGACTATATTTGATGAGGAAGTAAGATTCATCATCGGTTGTTCCGCAAAAGTCTTGGAACATATTAAGAACAAGGTATAATATGTTATTCCCATAGTGTTAAAAATGATTAAAAGCTAATTACTTAATTCTATATGTAGGGAAAAAATGTCGAAGAATTTGATAGAAGAACCAATAAATGCATTTGAGATGAGTTTATTTTTTTTGATCAAATCACAGTATGTCATATATAGAAGAACAATTACAAGAACATTGATCGGATGCAAAATTTATAGGATGAACAAAAAGTTACTAGCAGTTTTAAGTTCAAGAAGTTAAAGTTGAAAGTGATGATTGATCTTATGAAAAAATATGATGATATCAGTTTAGGATTTACTAACTTTTAACTTTTTTTCATATATATATTTTCCAATATCAGTTGTAAGTTCATGAAAGTTAAAATCGAAAATGATGATTAATATTATGAAAAATACAATGATTTAATTTCCAATATCCGTTTTAGATGAAACTATTACGGATGTAGCTCTCTTTTACATCGTACGAATTTCGATCCATTGTGCTTTTTTTTTATTGGAATTGTGCTACAATAGATTGAACTTGAGTTCTTGATACATGCTTGAAATATGATTTCGATGAGCTTGTTATCGTTGGAGTAATTTTGAAATTCATGTTTTGCTTATTAAGATGATTGAATAAATCGAATGTGTAGTTTAAAGAATATGGATGTACTAAATGCAAGTGTGTTTTGTCTATGTCACTTGTCAGCTAGAATAGTTAAAATATTCAATATTCATGTGCACCACCGAGCCACGTGTACATGGTGCACTGGTAAATTTCAACTAGTAAATAAAATAAGTAGAAATAAGATAAAATTTAAAGAAATAAATAAGAACTTGCAATTTTAATGCATAAAAAGAGTGACAAATTTATGTATAAATTTAACTCATTGCATCCAAATATCACTAGTGCTGTATGCACGTAATGGATCAATTATATTGTCTCACTACTCTGGGTTGGGTTTGTTTTGTTATTTTTTAATTAATGAAGCATACTTTTCCTATAAAAAAAAGGATCAGGTGTACTTAAGCGATCCAACCGACCTTGCAGCAAATCATCTATACTATTATTAAGCAAAGTCTCATTTTGGCGGCTTTTTACTATCATGCCCTCATAAACATAAAAGGCCAAAAAAAATATAGGGTTAATATCGGAGGTCAGAAATGTAATTTGCATGTATTGGGAAAATAATTAACATGCATAGATTTGCATGCATGTCTGCATAGATTTGGGAAAATAATTAATAGTATAGATTTGCATGTACTTGCATGCACAATTTATTCATAAGAAAGTTTCCTCCTATCAAAGGCCCGTAGGTGTAACACATGCATGCAAATATCAAAATGTATAAATTATGCATGCCTATCTACATGC
Source organism: Hemerocallis citrina (assembly GCA_017893485.1). Lineage (NCBI taxonomy): Eukaryota > Viridiplantae > Streptophyta > Magnoliopsida > Asparagales > Asphodelaceae > Hemerocallis > Hemerocallis citrina. The sequence goes on along the minus strand of CM030367.1, from coordinate 209,677,353 downwards.
ATGCATGCAATCTCTTTGGTGACTTGCCCCTTCCTCAAAATCCTACACACCTTTATAGACGTGCATCGCACGTGCATTATACTAGTAACAATTATCGTTAGCCAGCTCCAAAGGACCTCCGGTATAACACTCCGCCGGAGCAGCTTAATCAACCGATCTGAGTCTCATCTGACCCCAACTTTTGCGCATTAGACTGCGAGACAGCAGACCGCTGATTTATCGTCTCTCTCTCTCTTTTTCCCTCCTTCAAACTCTCGACGCCTTCCAGATTTATCGCCATCTTCTCTCTCCTAGGGTTTTGATCGCATTTTGATCCTCCTTCGATCCTCCACTTCGACGATACAATCACCTCCCAATCTCTAAGATCATAAGGATCTGGTGCAATTTGTCGATCGATCGGTAAGTTTACTGGATTTCGATTTGTACGATTGGATCGTGAAATTTACTGCTAGTTTGAGTAGCGTTTCCTGTTTCTATATTAGTTTGTTATATTCATTTTGGGGTTGGTAATGATTTGGTTTGATTCGGATTAATTTTGATTGGTGTGTTATGAGGTTTGTAGCTATGTGTTGTGATCATGCGATTTTGATTGCAGATCTGGCAACAAATAGAAATTAGGATATATTTAATTTAAGAAGAGGAATAGTTGGGAACGTTATAATAATAGCAGCTTATTGTAGGTGCTTCTTTTATTTCTATTTTCTGAGGAAAATTTATGTCTTCCTTTTTTTGTAATTAGGAAGGTTTCTGTTAGTGGCGGATGCAGAAGTTTGTATGAATCGGGGCCTGAATACGATGTAATATGTATTTGGTACATTGGATAGTGTAAATTAAAATGAGATTGATGTTTTCTCGTATTTATGAGCATTTCAAATCAAGATTGCCTTTCCAGTAGATGTATCTGTTCAATTAAACCATATACAATTTTAAGACATGACTGAATATTACGCGTACTGGAACATGTTTTTTTTTATATATAAATTGTATGAGTCCAATTACTGAAATTACACCATTTATAGATACATCTAATATAAATTAAATAAAATCTTAAAAAGCTAGGTCGTATTAGATCAATACTATTTCCTTATCTCACATTATCAGCTCAATTTGCAGTTGTTGTTTTTGGCTCCGAACTAACCACAGTCCTTTGTCTGCCAGATTGCCTTCAACACTTGAGTTTCGATAACAAACAACCAAAAGTTACCTTATTAAAAAACTCTAGTAACCCTTGCTTCCTGGAATGGAGAAAAATATTTTTGTGCCGGGTTGGTTATATGAAATTGGATGAAGTAGCCTTTGGATCTTCCAATCAAAATATTAATACATTTATTACAATTTGTTTATATATGTTAGGTATTAATGATTTAATGTAATAATATATTATAATAAAAACCCGGCTTGCAATTTTTGAGCGTCATATTTAATGCTAGGAAAAGAAAGGCTTTTGCATACACCTACACGGCTACTTGTACACCTACGCATACACTTTTCCAGTTTTCTTTCTGAAATTTTATCTTTCAAGGTTATTAGAGACAGGTGTTAGCGGGATCTCCCCACCCTCCTCTGAACCACAACGCAGATTTTGTGATCCAGTTTATGGTGGGTTCTCAATCCGGATATCTTAAACTAGTGATCTGCATACGACTTACTCAATATATTCAATATGAACACCGATGTTCATTGAACCATGAATTTATCTTCTAATTCTCCTCAGTTAGTCATGGAGTTCAATAAGATTATTATTCTTGTATTAGCAACGCATGTAATTATTGTTTTAATAAAATAATTATCTCTCGTTCGCTTACTCTACATGCGCTCATACACAATATTTACATATTACTCAATGATAGCTCTAACTCTACCCCTTCCATATCATGTACTGCACAAGGTAACGAACAATGATCCCTTACCCATACGACCATACCACGAACCTAAACACATTGCAAACATGGTAACACCCATTAGAGCATAAAGGACACATGGGATATTAACTATATGGTACGAGTCTAATTAAAAAATGTAAAATAAAAAATATATAGTATTAGAACATGTCGAATTCCTTCAACATGTTAGTCTTTGCTTCTTTTTGTAAAAAGTAATCATGTTGCTTTCTGTATCCAATATCAATAGTTTATTTAATGAATTTGTGAACGTGAATAGATCTTCAAAGCTCTTGTTTTTATTCTGAATCTATGCGTAACATTTTAATGATGGGTTTAATGATTTCTATACTCTAAATTTCTAAGGAAGCTATTTTAAAAATATTTTTGTGCAATTGTTTTTATCCACATTTGTGCGAATTTTATGACTTTGAGGTGCCTTTTTGAGCTACAAAATCATGTTCCAAGTATCATCTTTTGATTGTAATAGTTTCCTTTTTTAGTTGCAGAAAGGTGGATTTTTTTTTTCGTAATGTCCACAACAAAATTAAGTGCTTACGGGAACTCTGACGCGATGATATCCGATGATGCACTTGATAGTATAATCCGTCAAGCTATTGGAAAAGAATCTCTTCTTTCATTCTCAAGGGATAGTGATACACCTGTTCAATGGATTCAACTCCTCCATGCTTTAGATCAACAGGGAAGCAACAAAGTCTGTAGAGATTCAAATGTTGAGAATTGCATAGAAGAAAAGGAAAAATCTCTTGAACTGTACAACAGAACACGTTCATTTACATCGGAGATGAATGTGGTCAATGAGTTTGATCATAATCTCAAAGTTATGGGCAATCCTTTAAAGGGAACAAAAAGCACTTCTGAGCAACTGCAGAACCTCAAAATTCCCGAAGCTGTTGTTGCCTTTGCTCAGGCTGCTGCAAAGGCCAACGGTGAGCCTGAAAAATGTATGTCAAGTGCCAAAAGCAGGTATTTTAGTTGAAACTAGTAATAGGTATTCTATTATTGGTGAAGTAGATTGTAAATGGGTATGTTTTTGTCATTTTTGCAGATCTTCCAGGATGGCCCTTGCTGTCACCACCTAAGGTGCAGTTACAGAAGTGTGATAAGTGTTCTCTAGAGTTCTGTTCCACCATTAATTATCGCCGACACACACGTGTGCACCGCCGGTCTTTGAACATTGTTAAGGTTCTCTTCTGAAGAATATGCTGGCTCTTCTTCGTCCATTTGTTTGTTTGTTATATATTCATTATTGAGTTTCCTTCATTTACTTCAAACGAAAGGTCATATACATTTATATATGTAAATTCCCATCCAAACTAATTTATTTGATCTCTGTCTTTCTCTTTTCTGTCTCTCTTTCTCCCCCTTTAATTGAATGTTGTATACAAACACATGCATAAAAGATGACTTTAGTCATTTTTTCCCCTCCCACTTTCGAGTTGAAATATCCAGAATCATTCATGAAAGATGACTTGATTCATTTTTCATTGAGGCAACGGTATGCAAACTACAATTTTTATGCCTTTACTCCACTTAAAAATAACTCAAGTTATCATAACCTTATATCTTAACAATCCCGAACTATTCACAGTAACCTTTGGGAAGATCCATTAAGAGCATCCACAGACGAGTGCTATTTATCCATTAAATGCATTTTATAGCAAATGACTCGCTGCTGTCGTTTGCTATTTATGCATTTTTTGCCAAAAACGCAATAGTAGATTGCTATAAATGAGAGAAGATATAAGAGAAATGCATAATATAAAGGACGGATCCGTCCCACTAAAAAATTAATTTTTTAATTTTCCGACGCAACTTCAAAGTCCGTCCCTCAATTTTTTTTTCCCCCCCCCCCCCCCCCCCCCCCCCCCAAAAAAAAAAAGCTTCCCCTCGGACGGAACTTGTAGCTCCGTCGGTCGTGATTAAAAAAAAAAAAAAATCTAAAAAAAATTGAATTACAAATGTGTTCAGGTATGGGTTATACCTCTTGGACGGTTCTTGAAGATCCGTCCAAGGAGGGGCCCACATTTTTTTTTACACTTAAAAAATGTTTTTAATTAATAAAAAAATGGTAAAAATTATTTTAAAAACGTGGGACGGATCTTCGAAGTCTGTCTGATGTTTTCAACCCTTTTTTTTTCTTTCTTCCGACGCAACTTCAACTTCCGTCTAACAATAAAAAATTATTTAAATAATTCATTTCGCCCTAGGACGCAACTACAAAGTCCGTCTTGTATTTTTTTTATCTTAAATTGCTATAAAATAGCATTGTACGACTGCAGTAAAAGCTAAAAATGCTATATGTAAATATGCATTTAGTCATTTTTTGTCAATCACAACTGTGGATGCTATAAGCTCAGTAAGGATTTTTTGGGGGTTATTTCTGAATGCCAATATTCATTATTTTGGAGGATTTTGTTTGTTTTATCAAGTCATTTATCAATTTACAGCCGAACCTTTTCTATTTAAAATTGTTTGTAACAGATACTTTTGTTTTTATTATAACTCTATGGATGGACAATCACTCCTCAATTGCTTGTCCTAAAAATTACATGGAGGCCATTTATGAGTTTTGGTGACGAAGTGGCAATCAAATTGTACATAATTCTATCGGTTTTGAGTTTTAGATACTAACCAATTTTGTGGTGCAATCTTGTTGCTTTTGATCTTTTAGTTCATAAAATTTTAAACTATAATGGTTCCAATGTAGTTGCTGATAATATAGTCAACATCTTGTAGGACTCTTCAAAGATGAGGGAATTCCTGGGTGGCTTTTGGGATAAGGTAATGTTTTATTTGTCTTTGTAATATGTGATTTTGAATTAAACCCCATGGTCCCATGGACCTACTCTGCATGTGTTATATCAAAACTCAACTTTGTCTTATGGATAGTCAAATTATTAGGGACAGTTGGTTTGAGTTGGGGATTGTGCCCAATATCACCTTGTCCAGACTAATTGCAAAGAGTTAATTTAAAAAAAAAGTTTATCCTCTTATTTAACATTAAAGATAATATCTTTTTTATTTTTACTTTCAGCTGACCACAGATGAAGCTAAGAAACTTGTGTCATTTGAGAATGTGGCTTTGGAGGTAATAATTCTGATAACCAATTAATGGCATACTTGATCTTTTCCCCTTTACATTGTAGAATTTCATATGGTATTCATAGATATTGATGGAAGCTATCTAGATTTAATCAAGTGAAATTCCTGTCTTTTTGTGATCATCAGACTTATTTGCTCTCTTTCAATGTGGCTATGGAGATAATAATAACATTTAAAATGAAAAACCTTTTTCAATATATTGCGCATATGAAGAACCTTCAGATAATCAGCATTCAGGTTTGCTTTTGCTAAAAATGTATATTTTTTTATCCAAGTTAGAGCAGGTGAATTCCACCTGAAATTGCCATCCTGTTGGCTTCTTATTCTGAATTTATAATGCTGTTGCAGACAAAACATAGTGTTCTCCACCAGCAAAAACTTCAATTGCAAGAGGTTCTCTTCGATTAAAAAATGTTTGGATGACAAACTGCCCTCTTGTATGTCTGTATAGAGTGAACTTTAAACCAGAGTAGTTAGAACCAAAATTATCTCTTGCTGCTAGCTTGATATTTAATTTAAATATCAATAATTCCGGTAGGAAAGTATTGGAAGAGAGTTTTTGAAATCATGGTAGCAAAACCGAAAAAAATAGATTCACATAGAGACAGACAATTAGACACGTGAACCTTCATCTTGGTACTCCTATAGTACATCCTCATATAGTACATCCTTAGATACTTCAACTAAAAGAACATTAAAATAGGACTCTTGTAGAGTTCAAGATATTTGGATGAGCGAAGAGGCCTAATATTGTATTTTCAATCTAAGTCTCGTTTTTGTTGGTGCAATACCCTGATATTTTTTTAAAGAATGTTATTGTTGAAACTTGAAACCTAGCTGTAGAAGGTTTTATTGTTGAGGATACACGAGGGAGCATCCCTTAGAAAGATCTACACCATTACATATGGTGTTTATAGATCTAGAAAAAGCATATGATAAAGTTTCTAGAGACATAGTATGGTGGGTATTAAATAATAAAATAATAACAATTCGGTATATTGAGGTAATTAAGGATATGTATGAAGGGATAAAGACCACAATTAGAACAACCATATGTGAGACCAGTGATTTTCCTACTAGAGTAGGTTTACACCAAGCTTCGGCTTTAAGCCCCTACCTCTTTACTTTGGTTATGGATGAATTGATGCGAGGAATACAAGATGAGGTGCTTTGGTGTATGCTTTTTACTGATGACGTCTTAGTGGACGAGGCTAGAGCATGAGTCAATACTAAATTAGAATTGTGGAGAGAAACTTTGGAAGCTAGGGGTCTGTTTGTTTAGAGTTTTAAAACCTGTGTTTTCAATTTTTTAAATTTTAAAATCTAAAAATCGTGTTTGTATAGGTGTTTTCAGAAAATCGTTTCTAATTTTTTTTTGGGAAAATTCTCGTTTTAAAATCCGTTTTTAGTAAACTCCAAAAAACAGTTTTATTAAAAAAAATTCTCCATTTCTTCATCTTTCCTAAAAAAACGTCATCTGCCCTTTTCTTCTCATTTTCAAAAATTGTTTTCTAAAAACAGTTATCCAAACAAACCCTAGATGTTTTAGAATAAGCAGAACTAAAGAGTATATGAAGTGTAATTTTAGTGATATTCGGAACACAACTGAGGAAGTAGTGAAGCTTGATGGTCAAGATATACCTAAGAGAGACCGTTTCCTATACTTAGGCTCGATTATACAAAGAGATGGGGAGATTTGTGAAGATGTTATACATTGGATCCAAACAGGATGACTTAAATGGAGAAGTGCCAGTGGTGTTTTGTGTGACAAACATATATCTTTGAAGTTAGAAGGAAATTTTTTATAGGGCAGGCTGTTAGACCATCAATGATGTATGAAGCAGAGTGTTGGGCAACAAAGAAACAAGTCTAAAAAGTGAGTGTAGCGGAGATGAGGATGCTAAGATGGATGTGTGGTAAAATTAGGAAGGATAGAATTAGAAACGAGCATATACAACACATGCTAAAGGTAGCTTCTATCAAAGATAAGTTAAGAGAGAATCGCCTCAGGTAGTTTGGACATGTCACATGTAGACTTAGTAGTGTCCCCGCTAGAAAGTGATTTGATAAGTTTTGGGGATAGAGTAGGGGTTTACTTGGGTGGAAACTGTGAGAAAAAAATATCATAGTTTGTGACCTTACAGAAGATATTGCGCTAAACCGAGCAGAATGGAAAACCAGGATTCATGCAGCCGCCCCAACTAGTTGGGAAAACGGCTTTGTTGTTGTTGTTGTATACATGAGGGAGCCTCCAAGAGTCCCATATTAACAAACTAGCCCAAACTATGATATTTCCTATTATATAGGCCCTAGTGAATAGAGTAGCGGTAAATGGGTGGGTAAGGGTTTTTTTGTTGTTGCAAAGATTGTGCATGATGAGTTTTTGATACATAATGCTTGTAATTCTTTTACAATGTGTCTCCATTGGCAAATGGGAATAATGATTTTCTTTTTAATATCCTAAATTAGGGACTACCAGATTTTGAGACAAGGGACGGCAAGATATAGAGAGGAAAAACAGAAATTGTTATAGTGAACAAGCTGGTTTCAATTATCCAAACACACTTTCAGTTTCTCTATGTTTAACTTTTTACTGTCCAACAAATTTGAGGAAAGTTTCTTATCATGAATTTGTAGGTATCTTTTTGGAGAAAAATATTTGTACCTGATGTTCATTATAACTCAGTTATTTACTATTTAATCTAGATGAAGATATCCCGATGAAACATGTTCACATATCATTTTCCAATAAATAGTTTTTATTTATAAAACTATTTTTTAAATTGTATTTAAATTTACTATTTTTTCATACTGATTAATTAGAGTGAAATATACTATTTTCAATTTAGGGATACATTTCGTCTAAAAGTGTTTTTTGGCATTGTCAAATAAGTTAATGTCACTCAGCTAATTGATTGTTTAAAAAACTTCGGGTCAACCACGGGTTTAAACCACATTTAAAAAGTAAACATCAAAAGATGGTCCGTATCAGAGTACAATGAGGGACCTGTTCCCAAATTTATCATATTAAAGGTATATAGATCATCACTTTCCTCTCGTTTTAATTAATTGCTGGAGAGAGTGGCATGAATAGATAAGGTAATCAAGGGCTCAGTGCGGTATTAAAAAAAGTTGTGATTTCATTGTTTAGATCAGGGAGACAGATCTTTACATATCTGAATAATACTATAATTTGTTCCGATACTGGCAAGAAGAAAAGAGAGAGTTGGGGGGGGGGGGGGTCGACCTGCATCTGTACGATCCCCTTACCTCCATCGTGGCTTAAATTAGTGTTGTTGATCCACAACATTAACTATTTAGGCTTGCCAGATAGAGAAAGGGCTAAAAATCAAGGCCTGATGTCAGAATGAAACTGAAGATCGCCTATACTTTGTTCTACTGATGGCTTATTCTGAGGTATGGATCTTTATAGAATTGGTGGCAAACATTCTCAAGGGAAGTTTACCAACAAAATAATGCACTTTTTGGGGACATCCTTATTGATCAGAAATAGGTCTAAGAGCTAAGAAGTATACCTGGACACAATGTGCGATATAGCACATGGAGATAGAAAAAGTCGGGAAAACTTTATGGCAATAGCTAGTGTTGTGTCCGATAGGTCTCTGACATGTGTCGCACACGACACTGCTTCCATTTAGAAGTGCCTGTTCTACACGTCCTTTTAGTGATTTCTCAGGGTTAGCTACTTGCTAAATGGATTCATCAGTGGATGTTGATGTCTGGATATGGAAATTTGGGTGTGACAGTTTCTTAAGGGTTTTGTTTGGTTGGATTTTGAGGAGTTTCGTGTCTGGATTCTGGAGAGTGTTCGATTCCGTTGGATTTTGAGGATTTGCTATAAATGGAAATACATATTTAGGGTAGAATCATATAGTTCTAAATTTGGAGATGGTGAAATGGTTTTATGGAAGTCAGGGTGAGAGTTAATGTTCTTTTGCTAACAGGGTAGGGTCAATAAATCCATTGAATCACCCTGTTTGATAATCTGGTCAAAGATGAAGATGAACTGTACTCTATTAAATGCACTGAACAGGTACGACCCAGTTGTGGCCGTAAGCTCTTGCTGGCTACAAATTCTTGATTGGGCTCAGGTTGAGTCAAGACAAAGTCACCATACATTAACTCTTTGCATATGAACTTTACACTGGGTATACATGTTTCTTGATGGTTAAATTGAATGAGTTCTTATCCTAGTACTTCGAAAAATTTCACTTATTATTATTACTTTTTAAAATTGAACTTTTGTTTTCTAATGTTTTGGTCTTGTGCTATATCTTTAATGGGTTATAATTACTAACCATCCACTTCTCACATCTCCCCCCCTCCTCCCCATCCAAAAATAAGACCCATTTTCAAACTATGTCCCGTATGGGGCTCTTCACCAAACTAAATCCAGCATGGTCTTTTTGTGCCACGTAAGCATAGACCGAACCGAAGCTGCCAACTCCAGCTTCTGCTTATATAAAGCCGTAGATGGTAATTGCGACTTCTCAGTTTTTTTCATTGCCACATTTTTTTCGGCCACAAATTATTTTGTTCATAACTAAGACCCGCAGTTGGGAATTGCAAATTTGTTGATACGTATGTCTCAGTTCATAGTTGCGGCCTCTCTTTAACATGTTCAAGAGAGAGAGAGTAGTCTCTAAGTATGGAGATAGAGTAGTCTCTAAGTATGGAGACAGAGAGAGTAAACTCTCGGGTTGAACATGTTAAAGAGAGGCCGCAACTACGAACTGTGACATATATATAGGCAAGGCTGCAATTCTCAGCTGCGGCCGTTGTTATGAACAAAATAAATTGTGGCCGCATATGGGAACTGCGACAATCAAAAAGAAAATTGGGAATAAGCCGCAGTTACCATCTGCGGCCTCATAAAAGCAGAAGCCGCAGTTGGCATCTGCGCGGTCTATGCTGATGTGGCACGAAAATGACCACACATGGAATTGGTTTGGTGAAGAGCCCCCTATGGGATATAGCTTGAAAATGGGGCTTATTTTGGGAAAAAGTTCCTTCTCACAAGTATTTCTTTACTTCAAGTTCATGTTAGTGTGCACATTAATCTTTACTTACATGATAGGGGACTCTTCATGATGAACTTCTGAACAGTTGTTAGTTAATCTACTAACTAAAGACGTTTTCTACTCTTTCTACTCTTGTAAATTGATCTTAATTGCTATGATGCTTAAGGCTTTGTCACCTTATTTGATGATGATAAGTACTTTTCAATTTGCATCCCGCAATTAAGTTTCTTACAAGTGTTCCATTTCAGGAATTAACTGGTTCTTCATGTTTAGTGCGCACATTAATCTTGATAGGGTACTCTTCATGATGAACTTCTGAACAGTTGTTAGTTAATCTACTAACTAAATACGTTTTCTACTCTTTCTACTTGTGTAAATTCATATTAATTGCTATGTTGCTTACGGCTTTGTTTCCTTATTTGATGATGAAGTACTTTTCAATTTGTATTCTGCAATTAAGTTTCTTACAAGTGTTCCATTTCAGGAATTAACTGGTTCTTCAGTTATAAGGGCATTATCATCATGGGTTTGCAAGCCTGGATTTTCTTCATTACCTCACACATGTGTCAAGGCTGGCATGACTCTTTTGGTAAGAGGACAACTGCATATATTAATGCTCTTCTATTAATCTTCTTATATGTTTATTGATACTTCTTATGTGGTATAGGATATTATCCAAGCAAAGCCTTCCAGGTTTCCCATAACATCACAGGCATTATTCAGTGCACTGGATGATGCAAGTGAGAAGACCTTTCTGTGTTTTGGCACTGCATTATCTGTCAAAAAGTATGTTTTTGATGGAGAAGTTGGGAAGAATGCTCTGGAGATGAAAAATCTAATTGCGTGCACCAGTTTTTTGCTTGAACAGATACTGGTATAGTAAAATGATCTAAAAATCAATGTTATGTTCATCAGCTAGCTAGGTTGCTCAAATTTAAACTTTGTGCATTTTAAAAAATAATAATAATGAAATGTATAGGTCAAAGCATGGGTAGCTGATAAGGATGCAGAGGCTTTAAGATGCCAGAAGTTGCTTGTGGAGGAAGAGGAAGCAGCTCAGAAAAGGTATTCTTCTGACTTTACACATGCTTGAAGAACAAATATTTGAATTGTGGTGGACTATATTTCAATTATTGTGTTTCTTTTGGATATCGTCACTTTTGGTGAAGTTTGAACATGTGGTTATTCCTTTTTCAAGATGTCTTAGTTGTACTGTCTAATAACTTGTAGTCAGTATTCGTCTTCGAATCTGTAATAATTTTTTCCCTTTTTTGTTTTGTTTCGTGAAGTCCATATTAAGTTGTTGAGAGGACAACCTAAGCTTCCCCGCTTTTCTTAAAATTGTCTACTGCATCACTTCATATGAACCAAAAGTGCACATTAACCAAGTCTTCTCTCTTCTTTAAAGTGCCTACTGCATAACTCTCTCTTGTAATGTAGATACGGTTAGATAATAATATTTTCAGACTGATACATTTAGATAATAATATTTTCAGACTGTAAACTTGTGACTGTGCCATAAAATTAACAGAGGCCTTTTTGAACTTCCGTCTGACATTTTGCCAAACATTTTATTTACTGCTCAAATGCACATGTGATGAACATGAATATAAAATTATGTGCGTTGTAGAAGTACAAGAAAGAGGTCATTAGCCTTGGTAAATGAAAGAATTTTTCTTCAAAACATGAAAAATCTTTAGCATTTAAATTGTAGTTCTGGGTGTATTGTGAAAAAAGATAGGAACTTTTAAATTTGAAATAGATGGTTATGTTTCAGTAAAAGATTGTTGGATAGCTAGATGAATGGCTGTGATGGATTAGCAGCTACATGTGCTCATGACCACCAATTATTTATCACATTAAAGATTGTTATGTTATTATTTACATTTTTTTAACTCATCATCTTAAGCCTTCAGTACTTACTAGATATGAAGGATATAATTAGAAATGAGCATATACGAGATATGGTAAAGCTAGCTCATATCCAAGATAAATTAAGAGAGAATCACTTCAGCTGGTTTGGTAGATCTAGTAGTGCCCCCGTTGGAAAGAGCAATTTGATAAGTTTTGAGGCTAGAGTCTGGGGTAGGGGAATACCTAAACTTTCTTGGGTGGAAACGGTGGGAAAAGATATGATAGCTTGTGGCCTTACAAAATATATTGCGCTAAACCAGGATTTATGTAGCCGACCCCAACTAGTTGGAACAAGGCTTTGTTGTTGTTGTTGTTGTTGTATCATCTTAGCCTTCTTCCAAATGACAATTGTTGGCTTACTTGAGAAGTTGAGAAGATGAGGCACTGCTTACTGTTTTTGTATGACTTTGATCAACTTTAGTTATATAATATTGTAGCTTTGTTAAATGCTTTTTTATCTACTATGTTATTCCATGTCAGAATGTGTTTTTTTGGGTATAAGATTGGATCTTATGTTGCCTTTGATGGTGATGGGAAGAGATTCTGTTTTTCTACTGCTATTGGTGGTTTTTTTTTATCAAGATGATTGGTTGGCCTAGCATTTCATTTTTGTAGACCTTTTGTTCTTGGGGAATCTCAGTAAGTAACAAAACACAAATTAAATCTGCAATAAGCTAACTCTATTCCAAGCACACAAACAAATAAAGAAATTTTTTATGTTTCTTATTATATATGCCCAAGTTTTGTGCTGCAATGAAACATCACATTTACCTTTTTTACTGCAGAGAATTTTACTTAGTGATGCATATTCAGAACATATTCAGAAATAGTTAAGACATAGTTGTTGTATTTCCTTTATAAAATGATATCTGTATATTTGTGCATGTTTTAAGTTAGTGGTTTTTGTTTTTTGTTTGAAACTGATGACATTCAATTTTTTTTATAAATTATAGACAAGCTGAGCTTTTGGAAAGGAAAAGGTTGAAAAAATTGAGGCAGAAAGAACAAAAAGCTAATGAGCTAGATGGTGAGAAGGTAGATCCTGATATCACTTCACCCGATAATGATGAAGGTTTTTCTGTCTCTACTGGTACACAGAGCTCAGGGCTCAGCTCAGAATTTGAGTTGATTAGTCTCGAGGCATCACTCAATCAAGATTCATCGTCTTTGGGTCCTATCGGACCAATGGACCCTGACTGTGAAGCCGATATAGGGCAAACACAATCAGTTACTGCGCGTAGGATTTATTCTCAACGCCCACTTCTCAAACACAACAGGAAATTTGTTAATTCTTTCCACTCTGGTCCATCTTCATCAAAGACTTATGGTGTAGTAAATCTTGGTAATTACAGAGATGCAAAAGCTATTACAGTGACTAATGGACAAAAGATTTGGACACCAAAGTCCAAGCCAGAGACTGAAGAGGAGGGCACTAATGAAAAGGAAATGAAAGAAGAGCCAGTTTTATTTGATAAAAAAGAAGTCATGATTGGTTCAATGGCTGTTGCACTTGGAGATAGTAATCTTCATTATGATAAGACTACTTCTAGAGTGGATAGTGCTGAGGAGAAGATGGTCAAGTTAGATTCTAGTCAGGCACCAGTGAAGTTGTGGAGGCCCATTAGTCGCCATGGCAATGGAGATTTGGCTGGAGCTCTGAGTGATAAGAGGGATGGAGTCCCTGCTGATTATATTTCTGCCAAAATGGATAAAGATTGTATGGAGGGATGCGAGGATTCTGCTCTTGTGCACACTAGTACGAATCTGCCAAAACCCTGTTTATTCTCGAGGGAAGCTGCCGAAGCTTTTCTTGCTCTGAGTGATAAGAGGGATGGAGTCCCTGCTGGTTATATTTCTGCCAAAATGGATAAAGATTGTATGGAGAGATGCGAGGATTCTGCTCTTGTGCACACTAGTACGAATCTGCCAAAACCCTGTTTATTCTCGAGGGAAGCTGCCGAAGCTTTTCTTGCTCTGAGTGATAAGAGGGATGGAGTCCCTGCTGGTTATATTTCTGCCAAAATGGATAAAGATTGTATGGAGAGATGCGAGGATTCTGCTCTTCTGCACACTAGTATGAATCTGCCAAAACCCTGTTTATTCTCGAGGGAAGCTGCCGAAGCTTTTCTTGCTCAGAGTAATCTCTCTCTTTCTCTCAGTGCTTTATTAAATGCCTCTATTAAATTGTTTATGAACTTTAACCTTGTGAATTGTTACTGACTTGGCTTGTTCATTGGGTCAATTCTGGCAGGAACTCGCCCTAATTTTGTGTACTTTTTGCTTTTGCATGTACCTGTGGATTTAAGTGTCAACTCCAAACAGTAGGAGCTAACACTTTCTCCACCATACTCATACTACCATTTAATTCTCCTTGTGAAATTTTGACACACATCAAGCAATATGACTATTGAAGACGTCGTAACTTCACTTTATGCCAACTCCCTAATCCAATTATTGTAAATATAAATATTGTTGTCGTGACTTTATAACATCATATTCTCTCTTTCATTTATAAAAAAATTGACATGATAACATATTATATCTCTCTATTGTAGAAAGAGATTGTTCCATTTTCTTCGTACTATATGTTGAGAATTTCTACTATGAACATTGCCCAAAGTTTAACTTAAACCTATCAATGCTTGTTCACTTGAATATAATCCAACCCAGAACCAAAAATCTGTTTGAATCTGTCGAGTTTAGGTATGTTTTAATTCCAAGAAACTTGCCATAAGCAACCTGTGGACGCTCCTATTTTTCTTATCCTAGAGAAATTATTGCAAATCCCTTTTTTGGAGGATCAGAAATTCTTTGATGATTACTTTCTAACAAACAAAATTATTTGTGCAAATAGATAGCTAAAGTCTACTTGGTTATGATGAATTGATACCTTCAATAACTGGATATATATATTTTAAATTTTCTTGTTCGTCTTGTTCCTCTCTCTGTTTTTTTGTTTTGTTTTTTTAATTTTTTTTTAAAAAGAGGATCAAGTATGAACATCATTTCAAATCATACAGGGTGGAAAGAGGCAATAGCAGGTGATCATGTTAAGCTAGTTTTATCCCCTGAACTCAATTCGGATTGCCCTGATACCCTCCAAGTTGTTCAATCAAACTCTCGACCAAAGTCATCAGATCGTTCCGCAAGGAACATACTTGTCAGCACAGAAAATCGGATGCCTGGGGTTGGATCGGTCGAGGCAGTCTCTACTTGTGCATCAAAAAAGAAGTTCAAAGCAAAGACCGAAAAGAGCTACAAGCTTAAATATGTCCCAAAGCAAAGAAGCAAGGAGTGAGTTTTGTGATCATTGATGTGCAGTTTTCCCCTCATTTTTAGCGGAGATTCCAGTTTTAGCAGTGGTCTCTTGTGTCAACTTAAAAAAGGTTTCTCTTAAATTTCTTGGACCAGAATGCGATTTTCTTTGTTGATTGTAGAACACAGTCCTCATTTTTGTTTTCTTCATGTTCAAGTCAGGTAGCTGGGCCTTTTGGACCTCTATTTTTGTTGCATAAATTAATCTGTAATAATGTGTTTCCATATTGCTCATCTTCTTTGTGTTCATTTGGTTTTAAGAGACAACAGGCCATTATTATACTCCGTCTTCGGTGATTATCACTATAAATTTTGTAGTTATAAGGATGACCATTCTTGTTAACAAAAACTCATTAAATATTCCTCTGTTTGCCTTTCTTTCTTTCGCTTTAGCTTTCTAGAACACCTGGGTTGTATATCAATGTTTATAATTTATACCAATCGTGGTTACTGCTTCTCATTTCAAATTTTAAATTAGTTTTGGTAAAAAAATTTCTCATTCTGTTGTAACCCTGTTAAAGCCCTTGAAGCCTATTTCTTTCCAGGGGAGGGGTATTCTACAAATAATTATTTTGTTTATCCAGCATTGGTGAGCCTAACCAACATTCTGTGTGGCTAGTTGTGTTTTGTACATTAAAGCCTACAAGGTCAGTACACGCAAAATTGATATTATTATGTGTGTCTCTATTAAATTGGCCTATAAATCAAGACACTTGTGCAAGGAATTTATGCAACTTTAAAAAAGATTTTGTGGCACGCCACGATCTCTTTATTGTGTGTGGGGTCAATCTGAGATTCGCAGTCATGCTTTAGATAATGATGTATCCTGTTTGTTTGTTTGTGTTTTTTTTTTAAAAAAAAAAAGATGACCGCAGTCATCGTTTTATTAATGATAATTAAGAAAACATAGTAGTACAGTAGCATCTGAAAAGGCAAACCTACAAATCACAAATATAATAACAGATACAAATAACAAAAGTCGAACATGAAAGTAGCACAGAAAATGCAAACAGCAAAAGTAGACTGCCGCCAACACCCATCTGCCCGAGAGGCGTGCCTCTCTTCACTGCTCTCTCTAGCTATTTCCCTTCGTTGATCTTCATCTTCTTCGTAGCCTCCGCCGCTCCTGCCCATTCATGAATAAGAAAGAAAATTTTATGCATTGTAGTTGGAAATCTGTACGAAGTATTGCGGAAGATAAAATCACTTCGTTCTAGCCATAGGTTCCACATTGATGCCGCGGTTGCTATATCCCAAGCCCTTTTATCTTCTAGTCAAATATGTTCTTCTCTTAGGACCTCCCAAATGTCAATGGTTGAGTTAGGACTTTGAGTACACCCAAATCCCCTACAGACTACCTCCCATGTTAGTCTAGCCATAGGACATAGGAAGAGGATGTGTTTGATGTCCTCTTCCGCGCTTAGACACTCCCCACATCTAACGTCGGTTTGCATGTTTCTCTTCCTGAGGTTTACTTTGGAGAGAATCGTGTCGTTGTGAGCTAACCAGTAGAAAACTTTCACTTTCAGGGGCAGCTGAGCCCCCCAGATGATGGATTCTTCTTTACATCTCAGTCCTCCATCGTTGATCCAGTTATACATAAACGACACCGAGAACACTTTTGATTCGTCCCTGTCCCACCATCTTTCGTCTTCGCTGCTACTCGCCAGTCCCCCTTCTTCTTGGATAAGCCTGTTCAGTTCTTCGAACTAGGCTATACTCTCCGGCGTAAGGCTGTCGGACACTATAAATTTGAGTTCGTCATTCTTCCGAACGTCTGCCACCGATGAGTCTAAGTTAGTCGTTGCTGCCGCAGCATATGGGAATCGATTTTGAAGTGTCATGTTACCACACCATTTATCCTTCCAAAATTTGGTGCTTTTCCCATTTCCAACCCTGCTTCTAGTATTAGTGTAGAATATCTCTCCTTGCTTCGTAATTCCTTTCCAGAGAAATGAAACTTTGGCAGACGAACTTCTGCCTCCAAACCTATATTTTCTTCTCTTACGGAATAGATCAAACGAATAGTTCCACCAGCACTTGTGCTTGTTAGCAATCTTCCACCACCACTTAGTAGCGCTCTATTCATGTCATGGAGATTCATGATTCCCAATCCGCCATATTCCCTTCTCTTACAGACTCTTCCCCACTTTACCAAGTATAATCCTTTGTTGCCCTCGTCCGTTCCTTTCCATAAGAATCTTCTTCTTAGCTTGTCAATCTTATTGATAACCCACTTTGGTAGTTCGTATATAGACATCAGATACAGCGGTACCACACTAAGAATCGAATTTAACAGTAAAACCTTCCTCCCAGGGAAAGGAAGCGGCTCTTCCAACCTGCGAGTTTCTTTGCTATTTTTTCGATAAGGAACGTCCAATCCTCCTTTAGTAGAGCTCCTGGCCTTATGGGCGTGCCTAGGTATTTCATTGGAAATTCGCTCTTCTCGCATTCTAATAAATCCGTTATCTCACTAACGGGGGTTGATAGCTGCTTGCTAATGGGGATGATGCTTGTTTTATTTAAGTTAACCTTCAGGCCTGACCAACCTTGGAAGCATTCCAGAACTGCCTTTATAGCCACCACTTCTTCGACTTTAGCCTTTTCGAATAAAAGTGTGTCGTCTGCATATTGTAAAATTGTCATAGGCTGTGCAATTCCTTTAATCTCGATCCCTTTGATAACGTTGTGTTCTTGAGCCCTCCTTATAGCCCATCCGCAACGATAGCAAATAGAAGAGATGATAGGGGATTCCCTTGTCTGAGCCCTCTTTTACATCTAATCTCTTTCCCTTGCCATCTGCTCACTTGTATGAACGATTTTTCCGCCTGAACACAGTTTTTCATCCACATCCTCCATTTCGCACCAAATCCTTTGAGCCCCAGAGCTTCGTCCAGACAGTCCCAGTGCATAAAATCATAAGCCTTCTGGAAGTCTAATTTTAGGAGAAATCCATTCGCTTTAGCTCTGTTGCCCCTGTAAACTATTTCGTGTGCTGATACTATGCTGTCCATGATGTCCCTTCCACGAATGAACCCACATTGCCAGAGAGCCACCACATCGTCTAGGTGCGGTGCCAATCTTTGGTCTAGCACTTTCATAATTATTTTGAACGACCCATTAAGCAAGCTAACTGGTTTGAGATCTTCATACGAGGTAACCTCACGTTTCTTAGGCACCAGTATAACTGTGGCGTAGTTTATCCTATCCAGCTTTGCGGCACCGTCATAAAGCTCATGAAAGATGTTCATTAATTGATGATTTGCCAGTATACTTTATAAAAGAAGATCGGCAGCCCGTCTGGCCCTGGAGCCTTTTCTTGGCCGAGATTCTTAATTGCTTCGTAAACCTCTATATCTGAGAATCTCATTTCGATACCTTCGCAACCATCTATTCTAGAGGAACTCCACATGTCCGGCACAAGCTTGCATCTACCAGTTGTTTTACGACCAAATAAGTCATGAAATTCTTTGTCTAAATGCTCTCTGATGCGCCCTTCATTCTCGGTCCAAGTACCATTCACTGATAAACCCGTGATGTGATTTTGTCTTCTTCTTCCGTTTGCCACCTTATGAAAATATTTAGTGTTTTCGTCCCCTTCTCTGAGCCATTATATCCTTAATCTCTGCCTCCAGTACATCTCCTCCATATTCCCTATTTGCTGTAGCTCCAGTCTGATGCTAGCTAATTCATCTTTTTCCGCCTCCAGTAGTTCCCTATCCTCTTGAATGGTCTCCAGAACGTCATTTATGATGCCTAACGTCTCTTTTCTGAGGTTGATCTCGCACATCTTTCGTCTAGCCCACCCTTTTAATCTTCTACGCATACGCCTCGTTTTCTCAACCCAAATTCCAACTGCTGTTGTCTCATTGGTGCAGGCGGACTACGAGTCGGCGATAACTTGTCGAGTCTCCTCACATACGATCCACGCTTTCTCAAATCTAAAAAAGAAATGCTTGCCCCTCCCGCCCTGCCTACAGTCTATAACCAGGGGAAGATGGTCTGACGTGTATCGCAGTGTGGATTTGACCTTCGCTAATGGATATGCATCCTCCCACTCGTTGGACACCAGTACTCTATCGAGCTTGGCCATGATAGGATTACGTTACATGTTTGACCAAGTAAATTTTCTGTCGGTCATCTCTAACTCCAACAGCTCTAAATCGTCTATAGTCGCATTGAACGAGTCCTGCTCGGTACGACTGGGACCCCTACCCTTATGTTCATCTTGGAATCTAGTGATGTTGAAATCTCCTCCTATTATCCACAGTTCATCCCATTTGTTCCCGATGTCTCTGAGTTCCTTCCAAAGCTCTTTGCGTAGTCTAGAGTCGTACGGACCATACACATTGGAAATCGTCTGGACCCAGTCGTCACTCCTCCTTCTTATTCTAATCGAAACTGTAAAGGCTCCTATGAAATCGTTTATAATCTCAAATAGTCTTGAGTTTGCCCCAACCGCGATGCCTCCCGAATATCCAACCGCCGGTTTAAATCTCCAGTGAAAGTCTACCATCCCTCTAAGGCTAGTGAAATCCTCCTCGGTGGGAGATTCAATTCTAGTTTCTTGAAACTCGCAAATATCAGGACGGATTTTGTTCAGAGTGATGCCGAGAGCTTTTTTTATTTATTTTTTTACGCATTCCCCTTACATTCTAAAAGATGTACACCATTATAGACTATATATTACTCCTACCCCCCCCCCCCCCCTCTACCGAAAACCCTCGGGATGAGTTGATAGCTATTCTGGTATCCTCTCTAATGAAGGCTACATTTTCTAATTGTTCAGTCCTAGTGGAACCCATGGCTAGACCGTACAAACTAGCAAACTAAATGAATGACTCATCATTTAAAAAATTGAGAACTGAACAATTATTAATAGAGGCACCTTCCCCAGTCGTGTCTACCTCCGGCGCTTTGTGCCCCCTATGGGGAAGCCTTTCTTTGCCAGGGTCTTGTAGTCCGCCATTGTCTATCTGTCTTTTTCCTTTCCTTTGATATTCTGTTATCTTCTTGCTAGTGGTGCTTCCCACACTGCCTCTTACTTATTTATCCTCGCACCCTATTTCCGTTTCTGAGATCAAATTGTCCTCTCGCACTCCATCTAATGCTCCAATAATTCTTGCACCTGAATCTGGGTCGGAAGAGTGTTGTATTATCTCGAATTGAGTGTCCTTAGTTGGACTTGGACAGCCCATCAGGTTGTGAATACCTGTGAAATCACCGATTGAATTTTTTCGGCCTGTATCCTATCAACCTCCAGACCCATGGGCTTTGGCCCAGAAGCCAATTGCCCTTTGCTATGTAGTAGAGCAATCAAAGCAGCCTTTACTGAAGTTTTAATATCAGTTTTTGAAAAATAAATCCAGCCCTCGTTAACCAATCCCATTTCCTTACTTGCATCGATACCTACGTCAACAACGTTTTTGAGGATACCACCTTTTGATGTGCTCCTCGTACCTTCCGCCCCATCGCCGTTGAATGTCCCATCACACACTATTGAAACACGTCTCCACTTCTGAGACAGCCTGGCTTTGTCCTGTTTCGGTGGGTCCCTCACATTGCTGCTAACTTTTTGAACTTGTAAGTGCTCTTAAGAGAAGTTACGTAGCGTGGACGGTCGAGATTGGATCTTAGTCAACTGTGCCGAATTATGAACTAGGCGCTCTACGGGTGAGATAGGAAGAATGGACGGTCGAGATGGCGTCTTGGCCAAGTCTGCCGATGTAGGGCTGTGATCAAAATTCCTCGCATCTGACGGATTGGGGTCGTCTTCAACCTCTCGCCCTTCATCTCCACCGTCGATTTGAACTTTCTCAGCCATTGCCAAATCACGAAACGAGACGTTCTTTTGCACTTCGACTATCACTTTAACTTCATAGATAGAGTTTTCGAATTCGGTGATAATCTTGGAAGGAATATCTGTCTTGTTTGCAACTCCAATTCTTAGTCTCGCGAATTTCCGAGCGGAGTGTATAAGGGTTTGCCTGTCTATTTTTATGAGCATACCGAAGCTGCGAATTATGTTTTGAAACGCCGAACGAACCCAATAGTGGAGCGGAAGATTATATGATCCTATTCACATCGGCGAGAAATTTTCGGCCTTCAACGCTCCGAACTCACGCACCCACCAATTGAAGGTTACAAAGAACTCTAACCCATGAGAGTCTTTTCCCTCTAATCCTTTGACTCTAATCGTCTCCTCCGCTAGTGCTTCGTCGCTGCAATGCGCGAAGAAACTGTTGATCGCTATCTCTTGAGTCACCCATGTAGGCGTCGGAGAGGTTATCAGCGCTGCGTGTAACAACTCAGAGATGTCGGACGCCGTCGGATTCCCTGTCTGTGCCTTAATCAAGATGTCACCATTATAGCGTCTTTCGAAGTCCGCCATTAATGGCGTCGGGATGATAGAGGCCTGAATAACGCATCTATCTCCTGCAGCACTCTCTTGAGTTTTGCTACCCTCCGACATGGTAGGTATAGCGATCTTTGGAGCTTTCGAGTTGGAGACGGAGACGTTGTTGCGCTTAGGACACGCAGTAGAATTGTGGCCAGAACACCTACACACATAACAGAACCGGTCGAATTTACACTTATTGATCGAGTGTCTCGGTCTGGCACACTTGTGACAATTATGACGACCATCTATTTTCGAGTTCTCCGACGAACTCTGAATCTTGTTGGGCTTCCGAATCCTCCTCGGCTTAACCAACAGCCATTCGTCTTCTTCGTCTTCTCTAGTTAGACGTGGTTCTTTCTCTGGTGATGGAGATCGTTGATGAGCTATATGCTCATCGCCGTCTTGGGTTTTGCCTCTAGTAAGTTTGGCGTACGATCTCCTCTTTCTACTGACATCGCTATCATCTAGATGAGGGTGGGGTGCTATCCTCCTGTCTCTGGATTCCCTCAGTCGTCTATCATCTTCCCGGCGTCGTCCCTGGCTCTCTATCTTTCCGCTTTCCTCTTCACCACGATCTCTGCGGACTCTGGGAGATGTCTCCCTAGATCGCTCACGATCTCTGCTCATCCGACGCACCTGTTCCCCTTGCCGCTTGCTTGGACGGGACAATTCGCCTTCCTCCCTTCCACGCTCAGACATCGGCCGAGATAGATCTCGTCTGGACCTGTGGTGAGGATGTGAAGATGAGAGGTGGTGGGTTGAAAGTGGGTGAGGAGCTCTCATGTTTTAATCAGATTTTTAAAAATGATGTGATCTTATTACCTCCTGTCTTCAAATACATTTTTCGTGTACATCGATGTATCTTGTTATTGTTTGAAATTCATGAAAAGCATGTGGAAATCAGTTCAGAATTTTTTTTTTTTTTTAATTAAAAGATGACCGAAGTCATCGCTTCATTATGTTCAGAATTTTTTTATCCCAGCAAACTGAGAAAATAGTAAAGAGGACTAGATGAGAATATATTTTTAGGGTTTTTCTACCAGAGCAAATCCCAAACTTTTTAGTATTAAGCATTCCCATAACAGACCGAGTAAAAAAAGAAAATATATAAATAAATAAATTCCAGAATGGGTCTTATACCTTTGTTTTAAAAGAAGAGATTTATGGGTTGTTTATTATAAGTTATTCTCAGTTTCATGTACTTGATGATGAGATGTCAAACTGCAACAGCAATTCCCGAAAATGAAGTGCAAAAGAACAAAACGAGACATAAATTAGGGAGGAGGCAAAAAAAAAAAAAAAAACAGTACATAATGATAAAGGTCAAAACATAACTAGACAGTTATGCACAAAACTCATAGTCATTTTCCTAATTTGCATTGGGTGCTGTAGGTTGTATTTGTGCGTGAATATTAGTTAGGTGAAATAGTATACAGTTTAAAGGAGTTACTGTCTTAAATTTAGAATTGCTTGAGCTAAACTACAATTTCTTTTAGGGTTACAACATCTCATAAAGTCATTTTAGCTCACGGTAAATGAAGATTGGTAGTCTTTATTTCTCTTCAAATGATGATTGCGTATTTACACTAACGTAATTGTAGTAATAAAAACAACAAAATTATTATATGTGCATCATCACATGCACTAACATATTTTTTAACTACTCCACTTGATTTAGAATGTACAAAAAGTTCATTAAGAATGAGACCTGTCAAAGATAACATAGATCTTGCACATATTTAATCGCACTTCTACCTGAATTCAAATTATCCATCTAGTTAATTATAGAAAAGATTTGATGCATGCATAAAATAAGACAAAGTTAGACCATATTTTTTCTTTCTTTCTAAAACTTACAATTTAGCAAAGACCATAGTTTGCCCTTCTTTAATCAACAATTTGTTATATTTTATTTTAAAATTCTCTTGTATTCTTTTATATTAATCGTAATGAGTCATTTGTCTCCATTGTAAACCAAATATACTTCATGTATATAATTATTTATATAAGAGAATAATGAAATTAGAGATTTTGAGCACAAAATTATATATTTAACACAAAAAAGTTGACTAAAAGAAGAGCATCTTTTCGAAATAATTAGAAGGTCCTAAATCAAAATTTCCCTAAAAGGTAAGAAGGAATATATAAATCCCAAAATAACAGGAACATCAATATTAAAGCTCACAACAAAACAGAGCAGACAAGAACTCTCTTGTTTGTGGGCAAAACTGAAGTGAGAGGCTGAGAGCCCACTCTCTCTCACATTCATTTATAATAAGCTTAGATCTACCCTCCTTTTTCTTACTCTCACTCTCTCTCTTTTTTTTTCTTCTTCTTTATTCCTTCAAGGCTTTTGGGTTTCTGAAAATGGTTCTTAATGGGTTCTCAATTCCTCTTCTTCTTTTGCTTGTTCTGCCCATTTTGGTGAATGGAGGTGACATAGTACATGAAGACGATGAAGCCCCAAAGCAGCCTGGATGCTCTAATAACTTCGTTTTGGTGAGGATTCTCGCTCACCCATCTCCTCCTTTTAGCTAAAGTTTATAGCTTTGCCTTTCTGGGCAATTTTGCTATTTTAGTATTCTTACTTTTTTGGAGTGGCACATGTGGAAATTTATGAGGTTTGGTGGTAATTTGGTAGAATATGGAAAACCCATTTGAAAGGTTTTCGTAATTTATATAATTTTAGTTGTTAGTGCGCATTTTTTGATGCTGACGGTAATTCAAAGCTACTTGCTTCTTTAATTTGTATGGCTGAAAATCGATGTGTGCATTCATTGAAGTGTTGCAAAATTGCATGGCTGGAAATCGTTATTTTTTATAGTCACATGATGGATGGGCATATAAATTTCAAATGATGTGATTTTACATATTTAGACTAATTCAGATGTGTAGATCAATATGAACGGTTTGGGAAGGCGGGAAGGCAAGCATGGAAGAATGGAAATCTTAGATCAAAACACTATGTATGGATGATATGAACTGCCTAAACAAGAATTCTTGGACGGCGAACTAGAGAGTGTACACGGCGGCCTAGTGCACAACGGAAGGGACTCTCTCTCTTTCTCTATATATATAAACAATCTTTCATTGCGAATGCTACTGTAACGTATAAACGCTTGAAAACCACTTAACCCGTCGTTGGCAATGACAGGTTAAGGCATATTTAAAAATGAACCTTTCGTTTCAAACAACGGGTTTATTATGCTAACGACGGATTAAGTGATTTTCACGCGTTTGCACGCCTAGTGTTTGCAATGAAATATTGCTCTCTCAACATATATATATAACTTATGGAAAATGCTGCAGATACATTTTAGTACTCGAAGTTCTTCTTGCACATTGTTCGAAGTGATGACTAAGGGTATATCAATGGAAGTAGTTAGCAATTTTCAGAATCGCTCTTTGTTTTCACCTCATAATTAGTGGAGGAGAATTTTGGGTACTCAAAGTATCTGTAGCAATACTCAATTAGCTAATTAGTTAAGCAATATTACAATCATTTTTAGTAATTAAGGCAGGTAATTAATTAGGTATGATTCATTAGTAGGTCTATCTTTGACCTGTAAGAGACTATTACTCTCTCTCTACAATAGTACAAGTGTACAATCAGTTCTGTAAATTGAAGAAATTGAAGATTTAAGAAACTTTCCCTCCATGAAGTTTATAACGAGTCATATGAGAGTGAGCTGGATTGAATAGAAATAGACCACACTGCTGATATTTATGAGAACCAAGGGAAGAATGTTAGGGAATTTGATTCTCTCTTCTACTAGGATCTTGTTTAGTTATGCGATGCAATTAATACAAATCACTAAGCAAATAGAAGATCACACACACACCAAAGCATACAAATTGTTCCGTTTTGGGCTTTTGCCTTAATCTGGGGAAGAAGAAACCGAGATGTTATTCAACTAGAGAAGATACAAGAATATTACAATTTTCACCACAACCTTCTCTCAAGTCTCGCCAGAAAATACTAGTTGTTTACAATTGAAGAACTTCTCAAACTCTCTTCAATGAAGTACCCTCTCTCTTGGCTCTTAGTGGAGGCCAATTACAATAATATATAGAGATCTATATAAACCCTAGTTTGATATTTTGATACAATAGTCATTAGATATTTCTGAAGAGATAAACCTATGATAAGAGCGTACGATCTAACTTGAAGAGCAAGTTCGGGCTTCCAACGAATCACCTAGACCCGCACCCGAAATCTGCATCAACCGCGCCCGGTCCACCGCACACAAGTGCGGTCGACTGTCCCCCAGTGACCGGTCGAGTGCACCTGCCTCAATTACTAGCTTACTGCTATTGTTGTTGTTTCGCTTGCTTCCATTCGTCTCCGATTGCCCCGATTCCTTCATCGCTTCATCGTCTTCTTTATCTAACTGACTATGCAAGACATAGGACCAACAATCTCTACCTTGGATTGCATATTATGAATCCACACCTGTGTGATTTAAATTTTCTAGACTCTTTTATTCTCCGCTTGTAAACAACTTGGTTCTGTGATTTTTTCTATTAGTTAAATCTACCTCTGTCTGTTTTTCTCCAATTGATATGTCCCTCAAAAGCACACCTCAGTAGGCATTGATACGAAGGTGCCACTCTCTGCATGGACTCCACCTACCCCGAGCCACCCTCCACCTTGCGACGATATTCGAACATCGCAATCTCACTCGGAAGATTCTAGTGACGACAAACTAGATAGTGCTTTAGGAACAATATACTTGTAGAGGTTGTGCTCAACACCCCTCCTTTCCTGTTCCTACAAAGCTTGTAAAGGTTGTGCTCAACACCCCTCCTTTTCTTCGTCACTTTACCATGACTTTCCCTTACTGATAGAACTCCACCTGGATCTGTGCACCAACAGTCCCGTGCTTCAAGAGTTCTCCTAGATGTCATGCTCCGTTTCAACAAAAGAATATACATGTGTAACACCCGCAAAATTGACTAATGATAATTTTTCCTTCGCGTGTTACGCTCGTGTATTTTGTACCGTTACGAGTAATATTCGTAAGATATATTTTTATATAATTGTCATATGGATCTTATATTCTGATTATTTATATGTTCCGTTTTCTCAAAACTCATTTTGGGCTAACTCAAATATCAATTTCCAATCCTTGTGTTTTACGTAATTGCACGTGTTTTCAAACACGTGTCGATTACGTATATTTTCTGTTACATGAAATATCTGTAACATTATCAAAATAAATATTTTTCGTATGTTATATTCCAAATATTTATAAACATTTCCTCGTTAATCAAATCTATTTCATATTTTGAATTTTTTTTTATGTGCATCACACGTAAATTTTTATGTGCATTTTTATTTCTAAATTTTTCTAAAAGTGATGTACATTTTATTGTCATTTTATTTGTCACAAATGTATTATTTATTTATTTTATTAAAACCCATAGGCCTAAAGTCTATTTTAAAGCTCACTAAGTAAATTAATTAAAAAAAGAGGCCCATGACTTTATTTTACACTTTAAATGTATACTTTTTAATCCGACACACTTGGTATGTAACAAACATATACAAATGGACTATAAACAAATAATTAAAGAAAGAGAAGTGTGTGCACGTGTGTGCAACCCAAGGGTTGGTCTGCCAATTAAGAGAAGGAGAGTGGGTTGTGTAGTGGTTTGTGAAAGTTGGTATTTATTTTGGATAATGGGTATTTATTTTGGGTAGTGGGTATCCCTTCATTCACCCATTTAGTCCTATAAATATCTCTCTCATTCATGAACAATGTACACTAAAAGAAACAAAAGAAAGAGAGAAAAGAAAGAAAGAAAGGAGCTTTTGGGGTTGGCATATTGCCAGGAAGTGAAGGCTTGCTTGGTTGGAGCTTTGGAACAATCCTTATAGGAGTCTATTTAATTGCATCAAAAACAAGGTGGGTGATTTTATTGCTTTCTAGATATTATGTTATGCATATGTAATTGTTCCATGATTGGGAATGTGGCATGCATTCTTTATATTTCTAATTTGATATGTTGCATGTTGTATTGATAACTAGAAGTGAGATACGAAAATAAATGCATGCTAGTTGAAAGATTTATTCTAAAATTGCCATGATTGACAAAGTAAAATTTTAGATTGAGTTGTTATTGGGTGCATACTAGTATATTATGTTTAGATTAAATGAATTGGGTATAAATTCATACACAAAGTTGTTAATTTATGCAAAGAAAGTTGTTGTTTTAAGTTTTAGTTGCACTTTAGAAAATTATATCTATTAAATTAAATGAAATATAGGGCTAAAACTTTTATAGGAACATTTCATATATGTCAGGGATATCTCTTTAAAATTTTATAATTTTTGGATGCCGTTTACTATTTTAATAAAATCCAAACTTAGGAGTGGTTGGCAGTTGACTAGTTGCTGCAAATCTGCACACATTTCGGATTTTGATCATTTCAACATCTTAGATGAAGTAATTTGAGAAAAGTCAAAACTAAGAACTTGAAGTAGACTAGTTAATCTTTCTGTAAAGTCTAAGAAATCAATTTTTCACAAAGAATTGAATTTATAATGAAATTTTCAAGACTGAACAAGTGGCATTATTTCAATATTTCGATCCTACTGTAAATTTCGAAGAACTCAGGGTTATAGATACAATATTTTGGAGAAACTTATAACTAAGAAATTATAGTAGACTTGTATACCTTTAT
The DNA here is from genome assembly GCA_017893485.1 of Hemerocallis citrina. Lineage (NCBI taxonomy): Eukaryota > Viridiplantae > Streptophyta > Magnoliopsida > Asparagales > Asphodelaceae > Hemerocallis > Hemerocallis citrina. The sequence goes on along the minus strand of CM030367.1, from coordinate 209,648,988 downwards.
TTTGATCTAAAGAACATAAAGTTTCATGAAGTATATATTTTTTTATGATTTATACAAGTAGCATGAGCTGCAGTTTTCTGATTTTGAACTTACTGTTTTGCAAATGAATTTAGACGAAGTAACTGAGGATGAATTTAGGTGATCTTAACTACAAAGATATAGTAGATTCTTTTATGAAACTAATAAATCTATCTTTTGAATAAAATTGAGATTTATAATTGAAATATCGATGAATATGAAAAGAGTTTATTTAATTGAAGAAACTTTGTGGCTTATTAAAGTGAATTGTTGGTTGTGTGTCCAACCAAGAAGTATTACTTCATGATTGATAACTAAACTAAATGAAGGAATTGAATGAAATATGTATACATGAAATCGAAAATATGAATAATGAGGGCATGAGTACCCCAGTTGTTGAACATGAAAGATGTTAGTCTAGAGGCTAGGCGAGACTCTTAGTAACCAACATTCGTGAATAAAGAAAATTTGAGTAACCAGTGTGTGTTGCTCTCTTTGAGAAGTAGCCAGTATGGGCTGGCTTTCTCTTGTGTTAATTTAAGTCCGGTAGGATAAGCTAGCTCTAGGTTATAATCACTTAAAACTAAAACTTAAGGATATGCACTAAGGGGAGATGTGATGAAGTTTGGGCAAACATGAGTATGAGGGCCTTGATAGCACGGTGGGAGGTGTCTTCAGAATTATCGGGGTTGCGGCTCGTGGTGGGGGATATTCCTTCAGAATTATTCGGATCGAGGCGACTCTTATGGGGTATTTGTGTGATGCGGGTACCGATGACAGCGCGGCGTGGGTTTCGTCTCTAGAATTATCGGGGTGTGAGGTGTGATGACCGAAAATCACTTGCGGTGGGAGAACGACTCAAGAATTATCGGGGTCATAGATCGCAGTGTGGGTATTCGCCTTCTAAATTCTCAGAGCAAATTTGAGAAGAACTAACCGAATCAAAAGAACAATCAGAATCCACTTCTAAAGAACTCTAAACAAAAGTACTGTTTAAGTTATCACCTGATTCAGCAGTACTGGATTTGATGTCCCTCTAACTCAACCGCTTACAACAGTCTCTCATGTAATGCTCAATCCCTTTGTAGTGGTGGCAACAGACCTTACCCTTACGTACACTTTTCTTTCCATTCGAAGTACAAACCATCTTCAAGCAACTCACAGAAGTAGACACCGATTTCTGACTCTCCTTCCTAAGTGCATCATTCTCCAAGCCCTCGATCATACCTGCTATCGAAAACTTCACCTTGGTAGATTTTTCGTCTGCCATGGTTATCAGTTGGATGAATTTGGTGGTGAATATATCAAGTTGGAAGCTTTTAGATTATTTGCGTTAATTGCCCTTGGTTCAGATAACTCCATATTAAACTCCACTGTATGATCTAGAAGAACGGTACTTTCCTTCATTGAGTAACCCATCAACTTTCTTTTCTGGTACATCTGATCCTGTAACGGTAATTTCGAGTAATCAGTTCTGAGTGTTACCCAAAGACTCGCCGCGCTTCTCCTATATCTGACATCGCTTGTTAATAACATCCGGATTAAACCCAAGGCTTTTGAATAAATCTCCTCTTAATTTTCTTGCTTTGTGCCGACTAGTCTTCTTTTATCTCTTTCTAAGGCTAGATTCAAGCCCTGTTGAACTGATGCTTCATGCATGTCCTCCTTCAAAAGATCAAAGTTGATCTTACCTTCGAACCGCTTGATCTTCGTGATATGATCTACCATCTTCTCTAAGGGACTAGAACAAACCCGCGAATCTGAAGCTCTGATACCAATTGTTAGGGAGTTTGATTCTCTTTTCTACTAGGATCTTGTTAAGTTATACGATGCAATTAATACGGACCACTAAACAAATAAAAGATCACACCAAACACACCAAAGCACACAAATTTCTCTTGGCTGGGGCTTTTGCCTTAATCCGGGGGGGGGGGGGGGAGAAACTGAAATGTTATTCAACTAGAGAAATACAAGAATATTATAATTCTCACAACAACCCTCTTTCAAGCCTCGCCACAAAATACTAGTTGTTTACAATTAGAGAACATCTCAAACTCTCTTCAATGAAGTACTCTCTTTTTTGGCTCTCAATGGAGGCCAATTACAATAATATATAGAGATATAGAGAAACTGTAACCCCCATTCCTGCAAATACGTATTTTCTGAATATTTTCTGTATTTCGATATTATAAATTCATTATTTGTTAAAATCGTTTTGGGTTTTATATTAAAGTGTTTTTTCTAATCGAAAATTTATTCATTTCAAATAATGATGTGTTTTGATCTTATTTTCTAGATCTTATTGATCAACTATTTGTATTTGAGTCCAAATTATATATATATATTTATTGGGTCACTTTAGTAAATTGTTAAACCCGAATAATTATTTTATTGTATGATTTTATTATTTTTATAATTATAACTATTAATTGTTATTCCTTGACTATTTAATTAAAGTACATTTAACGAATTATTTTGTTTTCGTACTTGATCTAATTTTCGTGGTGAATTCTAATTTAATTTCAAGCCAACTTTTATTGTTTTCATTTGTATTATTTATTTATTTATTTGGATTTCAATTTTCGTTCATGAGGTCCTTTGTTCTTTTGATTGAGCTTTTATTGTCGATCCTATTGTTCTCTTATTTATTGTTGGTGTTTTTATTTCAACCCTGTTAATCGGATCTACCTCTTATTGAACCGTAAATTCCAATTTTATTTGTTCTTGACCCAAACCCATTTTTATTGGACCCTAAACCACTAACCCAGTACCCTATAAATACAACCCTAATGCAAACCCTAATTTTTGCACATAAATCGAAATCCTAGTCGCCTACTCTCTCTCTCCTCCTGTTCTCTCTTTCTTCCGATTGTTTCCCGCCAAAAATCCCCCAACCCACTTACTGTTTCTCCCTCCGTCGTCTTCTCCGACCATCGCTCACCTCCGGCGACCCCTTTCGTCGTCCCTCCTCCTGTCGACCAGCCCCAGCACCACCAGACCCCCTTGTCTCCTTCTCTCCCTGTTTCGCTCTACAACAACAGCCAAAACACCCTAATCCACTTCCGGCATCTTTCCTGGCCATCCTCCGGTGACCACTACCCCGTTGCCACCTCCCCTCGTCGGTGCCGTCTCTCCACGACGCCAGCGCCACCAGCACCGCCCTGTCCCTGACGTGCCCCCACCTGCGACGCCAGCAACCCATGAACCACACCCCCGACCCGCCTTCTTCCTTGCCATCGACATTAATAGAGCTCCAAAACCCCCACCTTTGATCCCTGTCCCATCGCGCCGCCACTGCTGTCGCCACGCCGTCGCGTCCATCCTGTCGCCGCCCTCAGCCAGCGATGCCGCCCGACCCCTTGCCCCTTTTGCTGTAGTTGCTGCTTGCTCTCTTGTGTGCTAATTGATTGCTTGGTCTCTTTGTGTGCTGATTATTACTTTGGGATTTGATTGCACCTGGATTGCACGTATTATTGGTGGGTTGAACTAGTTCGTGAGTTCATTGCTTCGGGATTCTTATCCCGTTATTCTTGGTATTCGTACTCACCTTCTAACAGGCAAGTAACTTATATTAAATTTCTTTGCACATACAAGTACAGAATACCGCTTGTAGTGTAGTTGGGTTCTAGAGACAATTCGTGTGTGAATTCCCTTGTTGATATTGTCTCTATAGTAATGATTGACCGTAGTTGCCTTACGACATATATGACATGAATTAACCTAGGGTTGACCACTTTTGATGTATATGTTTATGCTATTTTGAGATATCTGTGTTTGATATGTTATTCGTATTATACTTGTCGAATACTTGTAAAATACCTTATACCATGTTGTTTGGACATCTAGTACTCCATATTCCATGTTATCATCCTATTGTTTCCTTATTGTTATTATCGTTCATCTCATGTCTCTAGATTGCATATTGTATTGTTGCATTAATGAAATAATTAATAAGCTGGGGTTTAAGGGATTGATTGCAGTAGTTGATGACATAGTGACTGTACACCGTAGTGTGGGCCTTGTTTTCCAAAATATTGTATGTTGGCAAACATTATTGTTATCGGTTTATTGTTGGACCACTGACACAGTATCCTCAATTGACCGTGTATTGTTTTTATTGAGCCAACCAGTGTGCAGCAATGCTGCAAATATCGTTATCGTGCCGTGTGCATGATCTATAGAATCTTTCACTTAAGTCTAAAACGAAATTGATTGTATGCATCGAACCTGTGGTACGGAACACATCGGACACTATAGTACATGCATTAGTTAGGATTAAAATGAATAATAGACTTAAGGATCAACATCACATCGACATTGCATTTTGTTCATCATTGTTCCTATTGATATCGAATATTACATGATACTTGTTCACTCGACACTTATTACATGCTACTTACACTTGTTTATTTTGCCATGCTAGTTGTTATATTTCGTTATCATGCCTATTCCATGTTATTAGTTATCCTTTTTCCCATGTACTTGTGTCTGCACTACAAGCGGCCCGTAACTTGCATTGATAGGCGTTTTGTTTTCTTTTTCTCTTTCTGCAATTTATTAAATTGCAGATTTTGGAGAACAACTGCCTACTGGAGTCGGAGAACAAACAGTCTGAAGACAACTGTTTTCTAATTGCTTATTACTTTAATAAACTTAATGTATTGAGACTTGTTACTATTTTGGATTGGATTATTATTGTTCTGGACTTGTGTCCCGAATATTGTTATTTGTTTCCAGACGTTGGGTTATTATTGTATTTGGATATTTTTATTGCTTAATTCCAAGTATTGTTGTTCATGAGATTACTATTATTGCCTGCGCAATTGTTCTGTATTATTTATATTGTTGAGTTAATCGGATAAACAGCTTATGGGTGACGTTAGTCATTCGCTGGACCAATGTTACGTGCTCGTATTCCGTATTTTTGGGAAGCGGGGCGTGATAGAAATTCTAGTTTGATATATTGATACAATAGCCATTAAATATTTCTGAAGAGATAACCCTATGATAAAAGCCGTACGATCTAACTTGAAGAGCAAGTTGGCTTCCAATGAATCACCGACGTACCCGAAATCTGCATTAGTCGCCCTTGATCGATTGTCCAAACGATCAACAGACCATCTAGATCTTTCTGATCCAAACGATTCTAATCCGTCAAGATTTTCGCATCCTTGTCTGTACCTTCCGGCTTTTCATGAAATAACAGACCATCTAGATCTTTCTGATTAAGATACGCTATCATCTGAATATTCCACATCGCGAAGTCACTCCCATCGAACCTCTCGACTTTTGACTTGCTATCGGCCATCACGAAACATTTACTCTGATACCACTTATAGTGCTAATTGCGGAACACACATTACAAGAAACAGAATTGCACAAGAAGTAGATGCACCAAGAATAAACCACCACAATAATTTCAAGATCTCACAAGTACGTGAACACAATAGTATGCAGAGATAACCAATACTTCTTATTATCCAACAAATACAAAGATTACAAAGAGATCAAGCTCACAATCTCTCTCTCTCTCACCTTTGAAGCACTCGGTACCCCTCTTGAAGTTGTACAATAATAACGGCTTACCTTGATACATCCTAGACTTCACGTCTATTGCTATATATATACACACACACCCCCAGGTAGACCCTAAAAAATAAACACAAATGCAGCTTATTGGATCCAAAATCTGTTATCCCAAATAACATATAGCACCGCTATCGGTCGATCGCACATAGTTGCGGTCGGCCGCAATGTGTCTTGCCAATACCCAAAGACTAGACGGTCGACTATGCAATCGACTGTCCTACTTTTTGTTGGAACCTTGTACAGTCATTTGGGTGTGCGGTCGACTGTAACTATGGACAGTCAACTGCAACTTTACCTGCAGCTGTTGGCTGCTTTATCCTCGCTTTATCCTCGCTGCTTCGTGTTCTCCTCTTCTTCTCCAACTTCAAACTCGCTGGCTAAGTGTATTTGAGGCTACAATCCTAACAAATACCTTGTATGATGTTAGAGGGAAGGGTAAGGGGATGGGTTAATAAAAGGGAAGAGTTATGCCCTCTAGTAATTGTTGTCTATATTAATCATTTATCTAGATTCATCCATAAGGTTGGGTTGGGCCAAATTATTTTTCCTACTATGTGTCGGACTAAGTACATCCGAGTCTTGGTTACTGGTGAATTAAGGGTGACAGTTCGCAGGTCCAAAGAAGCCAGTAATAGGATGCTCGACATTTATCGTACTCTGGTTCAATTCCCACCAGGTCTGTACTACATGCTGATTAAAAAGATTACTGTTGCACACAACCCATGAAACTGCTGACATGTTATTTATAAATGGCCCAACCTGTATACCAATATCTGAAATTATGGTTCTGAAATTATGGTGAGGATTGAGGGTTTTATATTTATACTAACAATTGAAACTCAGGAGGAGGCTTTGGATTATTGTACAACATTCAAGTACAAATATTGAGTTACGGACCTTTAACCCATTTGAAAGTTATTAGACACCCAGGAGGGTAATTTTACTGGAATCTAATAACTAATGTTCTTTTAAAGGAGATTTCTTGAGGTGTTGGTTTTCAAAATACTATTCAACTCAGAAACTTAGTGTACCTAGATTTGGGAAAATTTGAAACATCCTCCACAGTTGATTTTGTATAGTACAAGCGATTTAGGATTTTGTCTATGAACATACGGAGACATGTTTAACACCTGGCTGTCTGTTCATTGTAATCTTGTAAAGTCAATTTGCTAATCCTTGTATTCCCATCATACATAATTAAGCATATATCGAGCACATGTGTAATATGCACTTGTATTTACATATAAAGAAGTTATTGTTTTATGTTTTTACTGTTTCATTCGCTCCTGTAATTTTTTTAAATTTTTTACAAAAGTATTATCTGTACTAATATGGTTAATATATCAGGTCAAATTACAAACTTGGATTGGTGACGTAGAAGGCAGTGAGTTTGTTGGCGTCGGTGCCAGGTTTGGCCCTCCTATTGTGTCAAAGGAGAAATATGCTAATCGGACTCAGATTGCTGTATCTGATCCTCCTGATTGCTGTACTACTCCAAAAAATAAGGTTCTTTTTTTCACTTGAATACTTGACACATACATTGCCCATTAATTGAAAAAAAGGGATGAACTTTTGAAGAGAAAATGATAAAATAATTACTTCACTCTCTGTTTTATTAGGTGTGAAAATAATGTATTAAAAAATGGTGAATATGGTCAGTGTAGTATCACACACCTTGACGAATGCGTGCAGGCATCACATACACTGCTTCTCTAGTTATCTGTACTATTAATATTATTGGTGAAGAGGTGTGTATGGTGGACTCCTTTTTGTTAGTTAATTAGTAGAAGTGAATGGCTACCACATTTTTAATGCATCAAAAGTATTTGGGTTTTCACAGACCACTATATTAGGGCTATTTTAAATTTATTTCATACTTCATTAAATTTTAATTATATTATTCTTAACGTATATTTTCTTTAAATACCTTAATATTTAGTGAATCATACATAAAGTTAACACTAGTAAAATGTCTGATCCATTTAATTTTTATCAATTGTTATTGAAATTTTATAGTATTTATATTTTCCCATGTAGATAGTATTTACTATTTATTAAAATGAATTGTCGATCTTCAACTTTCTTTCCTTTAATAGCACTATTTATATCCATTTTATGTTTGCACTTGCACGGGTAAAAACAACTAGTAATAGTAAAGGTACTCTCTGGATTTTATCTGATTATTAGTCAAACTCTATCTTTGTCACCACATTGTTTTGGTTTTTTTCTTTACTTCAGCTTGTAGGGGAAATCCTCGTGGTGCACCGAGGTAAATGCAAGTTTACTACAAAGGCGAAAGTTGCAGAAGCTGCTGGTGCTTCTGCTTTACTTATTATAAACAACCGCAAAGGTAAATCTTTTATAGTTTTTGCCATTATGTTCATTATTAAGCTTGATTATTGAATGATATGGATCTTGACAGTACCAATAATCAGTATATTCTAATTCCGAGAAGCCATATTTTAGATAGGGGGAGCTGAACTAAATATCTCCAAATTTCAGCTCGAAATCTTTTTTTCGGGTACAGACTATTTATTAGTTAAATTTATTAAAATTTACTTTTACAAAATGTATTACTAGTACCATTTTTGTTGGTATTTACTTTTTCACCTAGTTATGCAACTGACTATCGTCTATTATAAATAGTTAATTCCTATTATTTATGTACGAGCCTTCATAGCATAACATGGTAGGGTCGACTCTGCAATGACTTTACATAATTTTTGCAAACAGCTTGTTCAGAGAATATATTAAGGAAATATTTACACCTTCAACTCCATGGTATTCTAGTTCCTTATTTATCAATATTACTTTTTCATCGACAAAATGTGCATAGCCGACCTTAATTCCTTTCTGATGTAAAACTAACCCTAAATAGAAATTTTCAAGATGCTTAATGGATTAATTTTACCAACACGTAGTGCGGATTAAAGTTAGAGATTTTAATCATTTAATTGGTTGGATGGATTTTCAAGAACTGAATCACGTTTAACAATCTCAATTAATAATTCAATTATAACAATCAATAATTAAATCTCTAAGTATTCTCAGCAAGTAAAAGATTCAATATTGATTCGTACTCTAATCAAGCATGTGGAACACTCAATCTCAATTATTTTTGTGAACGACAGGCAAATCAGATAATATAATAGATAATAGAGTAGTAGAACATAAATATTTAAAAGTGGAAAGAGTATACCGAGAGTTTGAAGAACAATTGCGACAATCGAAGGTGAAGCCACTGTTGGAAGGACTGGCCGTTGGATCTGGTGACGGCTGGCGCTACTGCAGTCAGGACTGAAGGCGGCAGGGGGAGGGGCCAGGGGCGGCACAAGGGGCGGCGCGACTGGCTGGCATCGCTGGGGCATCGCGATGCTGGCGGCGCTACAAGAGCGCAGGGCGGGGCGCTGCGGAAGGGAAAAGAGGCTGAGGGTGGAAGACGATGGGTTCGAAGCAGGATGTAGGTCGGGTGAGGGAGATGAGGATGGGAGGAGGGGTCGGGTGTAATGGCGACGGAATTTTGGAATGGCAGGGAGTTGTGGTGACGCGATCGCGAAGTGGGGTGCTAGGGTTTCGGTCGGAGTTAGGGAGCAGGAGCAAGAAGACGATGGAGAGAGGATGGGTTCGAGGATGAAGTCGATGGTGAAGGGGGCGGTGGCTGAGGGCGTCGACGGGGGAAGGAGGGGTTTGTGAGGCGAGGGTATGGGTCGGGATCTTGAAGGAAGAAGAAGAGAGATTAGGGTTTTGGATTTGGGAATTAGGGTTTGGGTAATTTTATTTGGGGATTTTTTTAATTTGGGGGTAGATTTTAGAGTTAATTACTAACCCTAAAATTGTATTAGGATTTATCACAAACCCTAATAATTGGATCTCAATTGTATCACACAAAAAGTGACAGGAAGAGCGAAACTCAACACAATAATTTTTAATCAAGAATGACATCTTTCTTATTAATCTCGGGGCCTATAAATAGGCTCAAAACAAATCTTGATACAAATCTCAAAAGATTCTAAAAATCTAAAAAATATTCTAATGCAAAAAGGAAGATTACATATGGCTATAATTGCCAAAAAAATAAATATGGTACTGAAATAAAATACTAAATTAAATAGAATTGATGTCCTCATCATTCTCTCCGGATGGAAGAGAGCTTGACCTAGTCGAGTCAAAATAAGTGATCCTGTCATGGTGCTTTAAAAGATCTGGATCCCGTTGCGGGAGCTCCTGATGATCACTGCAAGTGTCATCCGACTTCGGCTTGTTCTTCCACCTCACCAATTACTTGTGCACACTACCATCTCTTGTAGAGATTATCTGATCATCTAAAATATTATTCAATTCTTCTGTCGGTGGGTGAATAGTATCAGGTAGAGGGGTAAATGTGGGAATCTCACCATTAGGCTGCAGGATAGGATCATCTATAAGAAAATTTCTAGGGTTGAATTTTGAGCCTTCATAAAGTACTAGATCCTCAATATTAAAAGTCTTATGCCAAAGCCTTCAGAAAGGTCAACGACATAGGTTTTATCATTTGATTGTATGAAGAATCTTAAATGAGCTTGCAGCACGTATGTTCAAATTCTTAACAGATCCAGATGGAAACCGTTCTCGATGAATCCGAACCATCACTTCGTCACCAACATCAAAAGTTTTAAATTTCCTTGTATCTGTTATTAACGTGTAGTTAAAAATTATTCTTATTAATTTCTTTGGAAATGTCTCTATGCAAATCATGAAGGCATAATAAAAATGTGGATGTAGACTCTGTGACTTTGTGATGTTCTAACACAGAGGTAAAATCTATGGGTTGCCAAGTGACTTGGGATGGGATGGGTGACTCAGATACACTCAATGGAGGTGACTGGATAGACTGAATATAGTTGAGAGACTGGTCATTCTCTTTTTCATCAAAGTCATCACTTACATTAGGTTCATAGGTAAACTCACTGTCGGGCTCATCAATGATGATTGCGGTACCCTCTACTATATTGATCCTACTTGGGCTGGGGCAGTTGCCAGCAGCGTGGCCGTATTCCTTACATTTATAGCACTTAGTGAGAGGATCAATCTTAGAATAGTCTCTTTCAGTATTCTTACTCGTGTTGTCGTTTCTAAGCGGATAGGAATTTGAAGTATGTTTGTTTGGGTAAGACTTGTTAAGGTACTGAGTCTAGAGGGATCAGGAAGATTCATTCTGAAGGAATGATCCATCGAATCGCTGGACTTGTAATGGGAATTTGCTTTAAGGGAATTCATATCAAGGACAAGAGCATAAGCTGCCGCTAATGAGTCCACATTTCTATGAATTAGCTCGTTCTCAAATCGGCTCGTAATCCAGCCCTGAACCTAAAGAGTTTGTTCTTCACTCTCTTTACCTAAAGCATTGCACCGAATAAGGAAGTCATCAAATTTATCAATATATTCTTGTGTGGATTTACTTTTTTGATACAGTTGGTTCCACGAATCTAGCAATCGGGTGTGGAACGATAACGGTACATATCTCTCAGTAAGCTTCTCTTTCATGACTTCCCAAGTGGCTATGGGTGTCAGGCCTCGACCTCTGCGGGCATGTTCAAGATTGGTCCAGTGTTATTGAGCTTTACCCGTTAATTTTATAATGGCAAATTTAACTTTCAGGGCTTCGCTCATGTCAAACTACACAAAGTAATGGTCCATCATACGGATCCAATCAAGGTTAGCTTGGGGTTCCATGTGGCCTTCAAAATGGGGAACGTCAGCCTTAACGTTCTTCTTATATTGTTCATCAGGGTCACGTTCTTGACGTCGATCGTCACGAACATTCCCTTGAGGGATCTGACGATCAGCATGAAGCTCAGGGGCAACAATTCCACTTTCTCAAGCCTCTGATTGATATTGGCAATAGTTGCTTGAATGGCAGCTAGGGTAGCGAAAATATCTGAGTTATCCTTCTCAGTTCGGGAAGGTCTAGGGTGCCTAGTTGGGTGATTTGGGATGGATAAGAAAGGCTCTTCAGGATCTGGGATGGTGCTGCGAAGACGCATTCACCAAAAGTGGAAAACTAGGAGTCGTGTGTGCTAGTTTTTTTATTTTTTTTTAATTTTTAATTTTTATAATTTATATTTTAATAATAATAAATCTGAAATGATCTAAAATAAAGAAAGAAAAAAATAAAAAACTACACGATCCTAAATGAATGCAAAAATTGATGCCTAAATGATGTAAGAACTAGGGTTTTAAGAACCTTCGCTCTGATACCAAAATGATGTAAAACTAACCCTAAATAGAAATTTCCAAGATTCTTATTGGATTAATTTTACCAACACGTAGTGCGGATTAAAGTTAGAAATTTTAAACAGTTAGTTGGTTGGATGGATTTTCAAGAACTGAATCACGTTTAACAATCTCAATTAATAATTCAATTATAACAATTAATAATTAAATCAGAATAGAGTATTCAGAATAGAGTATTCAGAATAGGCGTTTGTTTTAAGTGTCCGTTTGTTTTGATATTCAGAATAGAGTATTCAGAATACTCTATTCAGAATAGGCGTTTGTTTTAAGTGTTATTCAGAATTGATATTCAGAATACTCATACCCCCTATTTTCCAAAACACCTCCTTTCCAAAACACCTCCTTTACTCTCTTTATTATTATTATTATTATTATATATATTATTATTATTATTATATATATTATTATTATATATTATTATTATTATTATTATTATTATTATTATTATATATTATTATTATTATTATTATTATTATTATTATTATTATTATATATATATATTATTATTATATATATTATTATTATATATATTATTATTATATATATTATTATTATTATTATTATTATTATTATTATTATTATTATTATTATTATTATTATTATTATTAATATTATTATTATATATATTATTATTATTATTATATATTATTATATATATTATTATTATTATTATTTATTATTATATATATTATTAATATTATTATATATTATTATTATTATTATTATATATTATTATTATTATTATTATTATATATATTATTATTATTATTATTATTATTATTATTATATATCTTATTATTATTATTATAATATATATATTATTATTATATATATTATTATTATTATTATTATTATATATATTATTATTATTATTATTATTATTATTATATATATATTATTATTATTATTATTATTATTATTATTTCAAATTGATATTCAAAATTGTCAGAAATATAACCGAACAGCTTTTAAACACTCTTTTTCAGAAAAACAGCTTTCAGATAATAGTTTTCAGCTAAAAATATAACCGAACAGCTTTTAAACACTCTTTTTCAGAAAAACAGCTTTCAGAATACAGTTTTCAGCTAGAAATATAACCGAACAGCTTTTAAACACTCTTTTTCAGAAAAACAGCTTTCAGATAATAGTTTTCAGCTAAAAATATAACCGAACAGCTTTTAAACACTCTTTTTCAGAAAAACAGCTTTCAGAATACAGTTTTCAGCTAGAAATATAACCGAACAGCTTTTAAACACTCTTTTTCAGAAAAATAGCTTTCAGATAATAGTTTTCAGCTAAAAATATAACCGAACAACTTTTAAACACTCTTTTTCAGAAAAACAGCTTTCAGATAACAGTTTTCAGCTAGAAATATAACCGAACAGCTTTTAAACACTCTTTTTCAGAAAAACAGCTTTCAGATAACAGTTTTCAGCTAGAAATATAACCGAACAGCTTTTAAACTCTCTTTTTCAGAAAAACAGCTTTCAGATAACTGTTTTCAGCTAGAAATATAACCGAACAGCTTTTAAACACTCTTTTTCAGAAAAAATAGCTTTCAGATAACAGTTTTCAGCTAGAAATATAACCGAACAGCTTTTAAACTCTCTTTTTCAGAAAAACAGCTTTCAGATAACTGTTTTCAGCTAGAAATATAACCGAACAGCTTTTAAACACTCATTTTCAGAAAAACAGCTTTCAGAATACAGTTTTCAGCTAGAAATATAACCGAACAGCTTCTAAACTCTCTTTTTCAGATAAACAGCTTTCAGAATATCAATATTCAGAATACAATATAAACAAACAGCTTTTAAACTCATATTCAGAATAACTCTATTCAGAATACTCTATTCAGAATACTCAATTCAGAATACTCTATTCAAAATATCAAAACAAACGCACCAAGTGTTCTCAGCAAGTAAAAGATTCAATATTGATTCGTACTCTAATCAAGCATGTGGAAAACTCAATCTCAATTATTTTTGTGAACGATAGGAAAATCAGATAATATAATAGATAATAGAGCAGTAGAACACAAATATTTAAAAGTGGAAAGAGTATACCGAGAGTTCGAAGAACAATTGCGACAATCGAAAATAAAGCCACTGTTGGAAGGACTAGCCGTTGGATCTGGCGACGGCTGGCGCTGCTGCAGTCGGGACTGAAGGCGGCAGTTGGAGGGGTCATGGGTGGAGCAAGGGGCGGCGCGACTGGCTGGCGTCGCTGGGGCGTCGCGATGCTGGCGGCGTGACAAGAGCGAGGGCGGGGCGCTGCGGAAGGGAAAAGAGGCTGAGGGTGGAAGGCAATGGGTTCGAAGCAGGATGTAGGTCGGGTGAGGGAGACGAGGATGGGAGGAAGGGTCGGGTGTAATGGCGACGGGATTTTGGAAGGGCAGGGAGTTATGGTGACGAGGTCACGAAGTGGGGGTGCTAGGGTTTCGGGCGGAGTTAGGGAGCAGTAGGAAGAAGACGATGGAGAGAGGATGAGTTCGGGGATGAAGTCGATGGCAAAGGGGGTGGTGGCTGAGGGTATTGATGGGGGAGGGAGGGGTTTGTGATGCGAGGGTATGGGTCGGGATCTTGAAGGAAGAAGGAGAAGAAAGATTAGGGCTTTGGATTTGGAAATTAGGGTTTTGGCAATTTTATTTGGGGATTTTTTTAATTTAGGAGTAGATTTTAGAGTTAATCACTAACTCTAAAATTGTATTAAGATTTATCACAAACCCTAATAATTGGATCTCAATTGTATCACACAAAAAGTGACAGGAAGAGCAAAACTCAACACAATAATTTTTAATCATGAATGACATATCTTTCTCATTAATCTCAGGGCCTATAAATAGGCTCAAAACAAATCTTGATACAAATCTCAAAAGATTCTAAAAATCTAAAAAATATTCTAATGCAAAAAGAAAGATTACATATGGCTATAATTGCCAAAAAAAATAAATATGGTACTGAAATAAAATACTAAATTAAATAGAATTGATGTCCTCATCACTTTCCCATTTAAGTTACTAGTTTTTTTCACGTGCGATGCATGTTTTGATAAGAGTTGGAGAATTATCACGTCCAATTTACGCGTTAAGAAATAGTTTTGGTGTTGGGCGTGCGTTGCACGTAATTGGAAAAAAAATTGAAAAAAAAGCTACAATTTGTATGTGCAATGCACGTGTTTATAAGTAAAATTTGAGTTGTACGTGCAACATATGTGTATGTTTAGTGTTAAAAAAATATTGTAAAATTATTTTGCACGTTTTAAATAGGTGATTTTTTTTATTTGTTTGTGTTTGCTGTAATTAATGGGAGAGTTGGAGTTGCACGTACAACGCACGGATTTGTATGTTGACAACATGACAATTCCAACTCTCCCATTATAATATTAGAGATTAGAGATTTAATGCTTTAATTAATCTAGGACTATTGACCATATGTTTCAAACATTTTTAAAACACCGAAAATTTAATACTCCTATGTACGTATTAGTTAGTATGGTAATCTACTATTGATTTTGCCATTCAACAAATTGTTTTATTTTGTAGAGCTATACAAGATGGTTTGCGATAGCAATGAGAAAGATTTAAACATAAATATACCCGCAGTTATGCTCCCACAAGATGCAGGCGCAAGCTTAGAAAGAAACCTTAAGCATGGTGACTCAGGTGAGTTATTTGTTTTATTCATACTAAATACTGACTGAGATGATTTTATTCATTTTGTTTGTTTGTTTATTTATTTTGTAAGGAATGACTTTGTCATCTCAAGTATCATGTGAAATAGAAGTTCTTGTACAATTTTCTTTATATTATTTGATGGATGACGTTGGGGTGAGAAATTTGTAATTGGATCTGTTCGTGCTTTGGTTATGCAATATGCGTCCCTATACTATTACTTCAGTGATTACTACATCATTTTCAGAAACAGTCTTTATGTCGATTGTGATTAATGTCAAGGAGATTCAGTTAGTTTAATTATTTTTGTTGTATTATCTGAGCTCATTCCACATTTATTATTTTCTCTTTTGTTTCTTTCAGTTTACGTATATTTGTTTTATTTTTATGAGGTGATTATTTCTTCTAGTGACTTGAAAAATATTTTGTTATTAATCTCTTTCGTGGAGAGATAAGGGAAAAACTAAGGAGAAAACTTTTCTAATTTAGATTAAGGTAAGAGGTTACATTAGTTATTTGAACTAATTTTAATTTTCTTAAATTCATATATGGTTCTTTATTATATTTATAATTTTTTTCTTTTAATTCTTGGTTAAGGCAAATTTGATAGACTCTGTATTTTTTGAATATTCCAGACCTTGTACATGCATAATATAGTACTTTAGTAGTATATGTATGTCAATTCTAGCCATATATTAAATTTGAGTTCAGATTTTCAATGTTTGTATCTAGACTTCTCTTCTGATATTTATTAAGTTTAGCGATTTTCCAGTCTTGGCACAGTTGTACTCTCCAGACCGTCCTCTTGTGGATACTGCAGAAGTATTTTTGTGGCTGATGGCTATTGGTACCATCTTGTGTGCATCTTACTGGTCTGCATGGAGTGCAAGAGAAGCATCACTCGAACATGAGAAGTTACTAAAGGTATTCATAAATCAGAACGTCAACTAAATTTTACAGTGACTGTCTTTCTCATTATTTCTCATTGTCCGGATTTTTTTTGTTTAAAAAGGCTTTGGTTATAAATAATCATAAAATTATGCATGCAGGACGCACCAGATGATTTACTCAATGCAGAAGCCATGGGTGTGAGTGGTGTTGTGGACGTCAACACTATGTCAGCAGTTTTATTCGTTGTTATTGCATCGTGTTTTTTGATTCTTCTTTACAAGCTCATGTCCTTCTGGTTTGTGGAGCTTTTGGTGGTCCTATTTTGCATTGGAGGAGTTGAGGTGAATCCATCTATTATAGTTGGTAATTTTTATTTTTTTTTAATTTTTTTAATTTTTTTAATTTTTTTGATAAAGGGATAGAATCCAACAAGGATTCCAGCCAAAATGTCATTAAAAACCGAAATATAGCAAATTAGATTACAAAACATCATGAACCCAAATCTGCATGCTGGTGCTGATGAAGCTACAGGCTTCAAAAACAAAATGCTACCAGAAGATAAATACTTAAGTAGCACATAAACTAAGTCAAAACAAAAGCAAGAAACAGCCCATTAAAACACCCTTCTAGTCTCAAGGATCAATCACAACCAGAGGATTTCCATCACTAGTAATTTCATTCCTTTCATATGCCGCTTGAAGAGAAGAGACCAGCATTACCCCCGTAATGTATTCCTGTGGATGTTGCGATAATGTTGAGATAGTTGATTAAAATATTAATTGGTTTAAGGCAAATTTTTTACATATTTTGCAACAATTTAAACAAATGACATTCCTAATAGTGCCTATGGGGATCTATGGTTGCTTACAAGTTACAACTACAATAGCAGTGTTGAATGAAATAATTGTTGCAGTTCCAGCCATTGTGTTGCCTGTGCAATGCAATTGCAATTGTTAGTGGAAGAATGGAAGAAAGTGGTGGCCACCAATTGTGCTGGCTGAAGGTGATACCTATGGTGGTGGTTTGTAGCGGTTAGCAGTGGAGGTGGCCAACAGTAGTGGTGGTTGCAAGTGATGCTACATCAGTTGCAACAAATATGAATTCAATTGAAACTTGCAACTTGGTTTTAAGTACTTTTTAGTTCCCAGTTTGAACCCATCCAAACACTTGTAAGTGGGATTCGTTATGAAACTGAAGTTGCAACTGGCCCAGTTGCAAGAAAACAAGCAACCCTCAAACTTCATTTCTGCTATTATGCTTATATTGTTGTTACAATGGTTAATGGAAGAGTTGCAGTCAGTAATCTAAGTAAGAAAATTTAGGAGTTGATATAAACCATAAGCTGTTATGCCTTAAAAATTCGTTTTTGTAGGATATCCACTTTTTGGCATTATTTCCATGAAAGTCACATCTATAGTTTACCATATCAATGTGGGGATTTTGGTTTCTTTCATTTCAATTGGTGAATAATTTGTTGAACTACATTTGTCTATTTGAAGATAATTAACCTTATCTCTTGTCCCTTCAGGGTCTACAAACATGCTTGGTGGCTTTGTTGTCGCGGTATGTTAATCATCTCCACAATATATATATATATATATTGTGAGTTTGTGTGTGTTCTCTCTAAATTCTATTACTCAAAATGAATGATCAGAAACCACTGTGCAGCAGCTACAAAATTTTTCATATCTATTATATTAGTCATAGTTGATATTGTTTGCATTGCGACCATACAGAAGCCTATTTACATGTTTAATTTAGTAATTAAAATTTTAAATGTAAGCTATGATTTTGCAGTTTTACAGATGTTTTGCTAAGAATTCTAAATTTGTTATAAGCTTATAGTGTAAGGGATTTCCCACTAGAAACCCCTATTTCAGGATCTTGTTGAGTTATTCGATGCAATCAATACAAACTACCAAGCGCATATGAGATCATACCAAACACACCAAAGCACACAAATTTGTCCCGGTTGGGGCTTTCGCCTTAATCCGGGGGAGAAGAAACTCAAGATGTTATTCAACTAGAGAAGATACAAGAATATCACAATTCTCATCACGACCCTCTACAAGCCTCACTAGTAAGTACTAATTGTTTACAATTAGAGAATCACTCAATCTCTCTTTCAATGAAGTACTCTCTCTCTTGGCTCTCAATGGAGGCCAATAACAACAATATATAGAGATCTAGAGAAAACCTAGTTTGATATCTTGATACAATAACCATTGGATATTCCTGAAGAGACAATCCTACAATAGAAACCGTCAGATCTAACTTGAAGAGCAAGTTGGGCTTCTCACGAATCACCAAGATCCGACCCAATAAATCCATCAGCGCCGTTGTCGGTCGACCGCACCCCCAAGGTCAGTCGACCGTCCCCCTCTCGGGACTTCTGCACCCTATGACCGGTCGACCGCACACTGTGACTGGTCGACCGCCACTTCTGCAAATGCAGCAGCTGACTGTTTCCTTGCCTCCACTCCATTTTCAATCTTCTCGATTCCTCCATTGTCTCATCATCTTCTTTATCCAATCTAGTATGCAAGACATAAACCCAACAATCTCTACCTTGGATTGCATACTCATGAATCCACACCTGTGTGATTTGAAACCCTCTAGACTCTTTTCCTTCTCTTCTTGCAAATAACTCGTTTCAATGACTTCCTCTGCTAGTTGAATATATCTCCACCTGTTTTTATCCCGCTGTATGCCCCCTCAAGGGCACACCCCAGTAGATGTAATCATGGAGGTGCCACCCTCCACACGAACTCCACCTACCTCAAGGCTCTCTCCACCTTCCGACGATATTCGAACGTCGCAGTCTCGCTCGGATGATTCTAGTGACGGCATAGTAGATAGTGCTTTAGGAACAATAGGCTTCAAACCACTTGGTCAAGGTTTTCTGTTTCCACAAAGCTGGTAGAGGTTGTGCTGAATCCGCCCAATCCCCTTCTTACCCTTCATCACCTTGCGATAACTTTTCCAAACTGAACGAACTCCACCTGGATCTGTGTACCTGCAGTCCTTAACATCTAGAGTTCTCATGGAAATAAGGCTCCGCTTCATCAAAGAATATGCATGCCCTCCTCTAGTGTGTGTCCCCTTCCGTCTATCATTTTTGACTCATTAGTTTTCTCACCTCTTACTTCACAAATCTTATCAATCTTCGTTCTCACACAACGATATGATGTAAATTTGCAAGTAGAAACCATCTTACTCTCGGAGCAAACTTGAGAAGAACTAACGAATCAAAAGAACAACCGGAAATCACATCTAAAGAACTTGAAACAAAAGCACTGTTTAAGCCTTCATCTGATTTAGCGGTACTGAACTTGGCACCCCTCTGACTCAA
This sequence comes from Hemerocallis citrina, assembly GCA_017893485.1. NCBI lineage: Eukaryota > Viridiplantae > Streptophyta > Magnoliopsida > Asparagales > Asphodelaceae > Hemerocallis > Hemerocallis citrina. The sequence goes on along the minus strand of CM030367.1, from coordinate 209,629,195 downwards.
TCGCTTGCAACAGTCTCTCATGTAATGCTCAATCCTTTTGCACGGGTGGCCACGGACTTTATCCCGACAAACAATTTTCCTTCCAATCAAAGTACAATCCACCTCCAAGCAACTCTCAGAGGTTGACACCGATTTCTGACTCTCCTTCCTAACTGCATCCTCCTCCAACCCCTTGATCATACCTGCTATGAAAAACTTCTCCTTGGTAGATTTCTCGCCTAACATGGTTATCATGTTGGATGGATTTGATGGTAAATATATTGAGTTGGAAATCCTTAGATCATCTGCGTTGAACACCCTCAGTTCAGATAACTTCATATTGAACTCCACTTCATGATCTAGAAGAGCGGTACTTTCCTTCATTGAGTAACCCCACAACTTTCTTCGCTGGTGCATCCAAACTTGTGACGACGATCCCGAGTAGTCAGTTCTGAATCTTGCCCAAAGTCTCGCCGTACTTTTCCTATACCTGACTTCGTTCATCAATGACAACTGGATTAAACTCAAGGCTTCTAAACACATCTGCTTCCACATCTCCTGCTTTGTGCCGATTGATCTCTCTTTATCTCCTTCTAGGACTAGATCTAGGTCCTGTTGAACCGATGCTTCATGCATGTCCACCTTTAAGAGATTAAAGTTGATCTTGCCTTTGAACCACTTGATCTTCGTGATTTGATCTGCCATTATCTCCAAGGAACTCGAACAAACCCTTGAACCCGAAGCTCTGATACCAATTGTTAGGGATTTCCCACTAGAAACCCCTATTTCAGGATCTTGTTGAGTTATTCGATGCAATCAATACAAACTACCAAACGCATATGAGATCATACCAAACACACCAAAGCACACAAATTTGTCCCGGTTGGGGCTTTCGTCTTAATCCGGGGAAGAAGAAATCAAGATGTTATTCAACTAGAGAAGTTACAAGAATATCACAATTCTCACCACGACCCTGTACAAGCCTCACCAGCAAGTACTGGTTGTTTACAATTAGAGAATCATTCAATCTCTCTTTCAATGAAGTACTCTCTCTTTTGGTTCTCAATGAAGGCCAATAACAATAATATATAGAGATCTAGAGAAAACCTAGTTTGATATCTTAATACAGGAACCATTGGATATTCCTGAAGAGACAACCCTACGATAGAAGCCGTCAGATCTAACTTGAAGAGCAAGTTGGGCTTCTCACGAATCACCAAGATTCCGACCTAATAAATCCATCAGCGCCGTTGTCGGTCGACCGCATCCCCAAGGTCGGTCGACCATCCCCCTCTCGGGACTTCTGCACCCTATGACCGGTCGACCGCACACTGTGACCGGTCGACCGCCACTTCTACAAATACAGCAGCTGACTGTTTCCTTGCCTCCACTCTGTTTCCAATCTTCTCGATTCCTCCATCATCTCATCATCTTCTTTATCCAATCTAGTATGCAAGACATAAACCCAACATATAGCTCCTGTAATTTTTGGATGGTGAACATTTATTTTTCTGCATGATGGTGGTTGGATCCGTTTTGGGGTATATGGTTCAATAGCATGAAGCCATGAAGGTTCGCTTAAGTTTCTAAATTTACTTTTTGTTATAAAGATTAACTTGTAATAATGATTTCAGTATTTTGTTTGATTACTATCTATGGTTCGGAAACGTGGATATTTTTCTCAAGTTACCGATTCATTAATTGGTTAAACTCCATAACAATGAACATTGTAGGTTTTTTTTGTTCTTCAAAGACAAATCTCTACAACACTGCCAAAAAAGAAAAAAAAGAAAAAAGAGAGGATGGAGGGTGTGTTTTACTTATTTATTTATTTATGTTTAAATTTAGTTTTTTTGAACAAGGCCGTGCCCACACACACTTTTCTTTTCCCATAAAAGGAAATGATACACACGAGATGTGAACTCCCCACCTCTCGCTCATTTGCAAACAGGGTGACTACTAGTGAATTTTTGTAGAGCTTATTTAGTGAATTGCATTAATAATGATATCAAAGTGTTGATGTTCCCACATTTCATTAAAAAATGTGTTGTGCCTTCATGGAAGAAATTTTAAATTGAACGTTAATGGATTTGTTTCATTGAATTAGTTATCACTTGATTATTGATATCTGAAGGTGTTATAATTTTTCATTTGACACAACTTTTGCTTTCACTTCTTTGTATGCATTCCAAAAACATAGTTTTGCAAATGCTTAGTAATAACTAAATAATTATTTAATATTTTTTTCTGTTTTCATTTCAGGTGGTTTAAACATGCTGGAGAGTCTTACGTGAAAGTGCCATTCTTTGGAGCTGTGTCATATCTTACATTGGCCGTGTCTCCATTCTGCATAGCATTTGCTGTTGTTTGGGCTGTTAAACGCCGAATCTCATTTGCCTGGATAGGTCAAGATATTTTAGTAAGAACTATATGACCTGCGTCTGTTTTTTCCCTTTTATTATGGAATGTATGTGCTTACCAAAATAGGAAAAAGGAAAGCATGTCATTTTAGTGATTTTGACACCTACATCTGTTGGCATGCTTTTGTCGTCAATAATTGTTTGCAATCTAAATTTTGGTTTTAGGCTGCTTATCTTTAGCCCCTTTGACTTTATTTATACACTTGTGAACTCCACAGCATCCAACATATTTCTAAAACAATCCATCTGTTGTAAAAACCGGTTAAAAAATATTTTAGTTTTTTCGCTTTTTTTATTTATTTAAGATACTTGTATTTTTTGTTGGTTTCTTATATTTCTTCCTGTCTTTCTTTTATAACAGGGCATTGCATTGATTATTACAGTTCTTCAGATAGTTCGAGTACCTAATCTCAAGGTAATAAATCTACCTGATTTAGTGCAAGCAATTAAAAAACACTGAGTTGGCAAAAAAGAAAAAGTAAAACACAGTGTGTAATTTGACTTGCTTTCTGTAAACTCAGTTCTAAGTAGAGTGCATCTACTCAACTGAGTTAAGTGCAACTTGTTTGATAGGCTTTTTGTACACTCAATTCCAAGTGTAGTTCATCCACCAAGTTTCTTTCACCTATTTGAGAAATAAGCATTCTCTTCATTTGATACTCCTTTTGGAAATGATTTCACTTGGTGTTGGTTATGTCCCTTGTTAAAACATCTATGATAGAAAATTTGTAATGTTTGAAGATTTCTACCTCAATTTTAACGTTGTTTCTGTGATTGTATTACTGATGATTAATAATTTTCACTCTGTTGAAGCATGCCTAACTAAACCTTAACATGCTTAATTTGGTTTGATTCTAGACCAACATGATAGTGAATCATCCAACTCGATGACACCAAGCTAGTTATGCCTATGAACGTTGCTGGTGGCTTTAAAATTTCATGAAATATGGGAACTTAAATACATGTAATTGAATACTCCAAAATACTCAAAAATTAATAGTATTTGCTAATACTCCCTTCAACCAAAAACTTCCATGTTCCCTATTGAACAGGATTACTGTTTCTAAGCCGACGATCTGCTATAGGTGCCCATACTTTTGTATGGCAAGTACATACTATATTCACTTATGTACATGTAATTGCGAAAAAATGTAGAAATGGATGTAGTCTTGGTTAGCTGTGATATAAGCATTGTCTTGTCGTTCCTAGCTGCTTCAATTTTCCGGATGTTATCAGGTTGGGACCGTGCTCCTTAGTTGTGCCTTCTTATACGACATATTTTGGGTTTTCGTATCAAAGAGGTGGTTCCATGAAAGTGTTATGATCGTGGTATGTCTCGGAACTCGATGCTTCCCCTTCGCAATGATCTCATTTAATCTGTAAGATCAATACACTTTCATGTAAACTATGTAGGTTGCACGTGGTGACAAAACTGGAGAGGACTGGGGTACCCATGTTACTTAAGATTCCAAGGATGTTTGATCCATGGGGTGGATACAGCATCATTGGATTTGGCGACATTCTTTTACCAGGCCTGCTAATTGCATTTTCATTAAGGTGAAAATTTTAAATCATTACTGATAAAATTGGTGTTAATTTTGAAAAGCATATGCAGCAATATTGGTGTTAATTTTGATACAGATGGAACATAACAGGCCTAATGGGGAGAAGGGATTATTATTTATTGCCCCTAAAAGAATTGTTCATAGTTATTGACTTGGTTGCATTCCTTTTATGTATCTTTTTCCACACCAGTCTAGTGTTTCCATTTCAGGGTATTAGCTGATAAGCGGAAACGCCATTACTAAATCCATCATCTGGTTGGTTTCTCGTTGCAGGTATGATTGGGCTGCGAAGAAGAATCTACGAGCCGGTTACTTCTTGTGGTCCATGATGGCCTATGGTTCTGGTAAGATAGCGAAGACATCTCAAAACAAGAATAAATTGCCAAATAATGAAAGAAACCATATCAAAATCAGAAGAAGTTGGTAAATTGTGATGTTCTTGTGCCTTTGTCTGCAACTGAAAAAATGAATTTAATTGGGGCATGAGTTTAGGTTTTGCCTTTATGAACACTAGTTTATATCTACATGTAGTAGATTCTCTTTCAATCTCATTAGAAAAAGATCTTACAATTGTGAGTTTTACGTCTAACATATTTGCTTCATTAGTCAAGAACCCTGAGCAGCATGCTCAGGTACAAAGTTTCACGCGTGTCAATCACCGAGCAAGTTTCACAAGTTTATTCTGCAGGTCTCCTCATCACATATGTGGCCCTGAACTTAATGGATGGGCATGGTCAACCTGCACTTCTTTACATTGTTCCATTTACATTGTGTAAGTCCTACTGCATACTGCAACCTCATTCCTTCTTACTTTTAGTTCTTGCATTAATACAAAACCACCACAAACAGCCATTTTTATACCTCAAATCTATTGCAGGCACCTTCTTGGCTTTGGGCAGGAAAAGAGGCGAACTCCGCAATTTGTGGACAAGAGGAGAGCCAGAGAGAGTATGCACACACATACAACCAGTTGGCCAATGAGATCGTATTGTAAACAAAACTATCATTGGAGTCTCCGTAAATTTACTCGAACATCAAAACTCAATAATATTATGTATTATAGTCTTTGTATAAGTGTATAATTATCCTAAGCAACTGAACTAGCTAGATGTTTGCAATGATAACTCTCATTGTATGCAGAATATGTTTTTAATTCCAGCAACCAATTACTAAAAGTTTGCACTGTGATTCTACAAATTTTCACCTCAAGTATAGAGCAAATAACGCTTTTCCCCAGTTATAATTAAACCTTGACAAAACTGGCTATAACAAGGAGCAAAACATTTTAAGTACAGCAGTGATTGTTAGCAATAAAACTCCTTTGCACCCAAACAGAGCTCTCCAAAACTGCAATTGTCTTTACATGCAAGGGTAACAATGATGAGGTGCAATTTGACATTGTCCCTTGACTGCTATTGCAAAGAGTCATATCTCAAAACCATTATGCCGCTGTATTTTTTGTCAATTTGTACAAGAGCTCAAAATTCTACAACTTCCTTCAGCCATTCTGTACAGGAGCAAGCTCTTCATTTATCTTCGGTTTAATCCTGAAAGAATATACTAAATTTTGAATTTATTTTTTCATGGGGAAAATGATGGAAAACAATAAACAACATAGACATAAATCCATAGTTGTTCTACGAGAATATTATGAAAGACACTAGGCATTCGATTCTAGAAGTAAAGAAGAAATACTGACTGGTGAAGTAGTACACTAGTGGCTTCCCTAAGAAATTGATGCATCAAAATGCTAAATTGATTTGGTGAGTAACAACAACAGAATAATAAGGTCAACAATCATACTAATGACCTGAGCTTATACTCAATTTATCATCGAAAATAATGCCTTTTATCACCGAAGTATGGAGCAGTAAGGTATATCACTCACCGACATCTACTACAACGTAGCTCCTCAGATAAATTAAAGAGGGTGACCTACTATATCAGCTACAAAGTTCAAGTTCTTATGCAATTTCAATGAGGTGGTCCGACCATAACCATAATGAATACAGATTTGCATTAAATTTTATAAACACTCAAAATAATTACTCGCATAATAGATATAAGGCAGCTTCTTGCATTGCACCTTCAATTTTAACTACCAAGTCTACAACTATAGTTGTAGTTGCATACTTGCAATTACAGTTACAATTGAAAGGTTTGGAGATCGTTGTAAAAAAGTTGTGACTCCATGTCAACTAAATAATTATTACTTGCAACCCACTTGAACCAAAATTGAGTGCAAGGACCCATTTGTAACTAGAATAGCAACAACTTTACGGTTTTGCAAATGGGCATCAATTTACAACTCAGTTGCATTTTAAGCCCAGTCGCAATGGATTTTGGTGTTGCTGAACACCCCCTATAGTTAAGTCCAATAAACAGTAAATGTCTGTAGCAATAATCATGAAATTATTTACTGTTTTTTGAATTTATTTGAAAACAGTTGATTGGTTCAGAGTGGAACCAGGTTCTTTATCTTTTGATCACATCCTTTATGTTGTAAAAGCTCGAAGTCGAGATTCCAGTCTCAAATGTCCCTTTCCCCTGGTTCTTCTTTTAGCTATACTTTTTCTTTGTTTCCAGTCCTAGACATAGACGGCCATCATTAAATCATTGAAAGCCTATTTCTCTAGTAAAACATTTGATACGTTTTCCTACTTTTAATTTATGTCAAGTTATAAAAGTTTATAATTAGTTAATTTTCTAGTAAAATAAATCAAAAGGCCACACAATATATAACAACTTGAATTGACATGCATTCACACATTAGTAAGACATCAAGTCAACAACGCATCTTCATAAACAGGATGAAAATATTTTCTTCAAAGAACATGAAAGTGACTATGTAGTAAAGATGACCGTGCCGATGCTTTTCCGAGAGGACTGTGTGTGTGTGTGTGTGTGTGTGTGTGTGGGAGGGGGGGGGGGGGGGGGGGGGGGGGGGGGATCCTAATTTCCCATGGGAATTGAATTACAAGCTAGGCAGTTAAAATCGGTTTTTAGAACTAATCGGTCTAGGAGCGATTAGCGATCAATCGGTTAATCGGAAAATAATCGGGGATTAAATCGGAAAAATCGTTATATATATAATTAAAAAAAGATATATCCTCATTATGTAGCAACCCTAAATCCTAACAAAAAATTATTATGAGATTATCAAATAGGAACATATAGTTATAATAAAAAAGAAAAAAATACTTGGTTTGAGCTGAGTTTAGATTTTGGATGTGGGTTGGGTCGGGTTTGCTGGTGGGTTCCATCAAACAAAAACAATCGAGGAGGAAAAGCAATGCGAGCAACAAGAGGAGGAGCAAATGCGCCGGGTCAAGTATGCAATGGTACAGGGGTAGCGACGATGGTTCGGGTTTAGATTTGCTTGACGAAGAAGAAGAGAATCAGTTTGGGTTTGGGTTTTAAGATAATCAGTTCAGATTTGGGTTTGCACGAGGAAGAAGAGAGCGGCGATATGTCGAATTTGGGTTTGCACGAGGACCAGAAGCAGTTTGAATTTTAAATTTGAATTTTGAATTTGGGTCGGATTGAGCCCAAATAATGCAAACGGGCATAAAAATTAGAGAAGATTTAATCGGTTAATCGGCCACTTAAAATCGGCCGATTAATTACTAATCGGCCGATTAATCCCGATTAAATCGCTAACTATTGAAATATTATAAATCGCTAAAAAAATAATCGCTTAGCCTCCGATTAGCGATTAATCGGGGATTAATCGGACGTAATCAGGGATTTTAACTGCTTAGATTACAAGAGACTAATCCCCCACCTCTATCTACCTACCATCGCTGCACCAACCATCTATGCCGCTTCCATCACTACGAGTTGAAGGTACGTAGGTAGAAGACATGGATTAGTTGGGTAGTAGCCGAGTATGGACAACCTTGCAGGGTAGCTTCCTATGGTTTTCTAGGGGGTGGGGGTGACTGGAGAAAATGTATTGAGACCATGTGGGCAAATGGCGACAATGGTTTTAGGTTTGCTTAAGACTTATATCGAGTGTAAGAATGTGTCGACAAGTGGTGTGTAGCCCGGGCCGGCCCTGAGTGCCCGGGGGCTCGAGACGAACTTCCGAAATGGGACCCCCATCTATATAATAAAACACAAAGAAAGCTATCAAGTGGGCTCTCCTTCAATTCTCCAAAATCAAAGGCCCAGATCTAATCTCACAAAACACATCCCCCCTCCAAAGTTTCCCCCAAAAACTCAAATTCAAATCCCCCCCCAAAACAACTCCTTTATTTCTCTCTCTCTCTCTCTCTCTCTCTCTCTCTCTCTCTCTCTCTCTCTATATATATATATATATATACATACTTATGGAAACATGAACTTTTATACCCCAATTTATAATTATTTTTCAACATATACTAATGAAAACATGAACTTTTATTTACAATTAATTATTGTCATACTATTCAAACTTGAGCTATATAATTGTTGATTTACTGTTTATAATTGTTGATAATCCTTCTGAAGACGTGCCGTAGGCACGTGCCCACAGGCAAATCTAGTACATTTAAAAAAAAACAAAAAAAAAAACATGTATACAAAAAATTTGCACATTGTTCAAAGCAAAATATGCAAAATATATATCATCGAATAATTGAGAAGAAAGAGCCAAAGCGGGTTTGTTTTAAATGTGGGTTTCGGATTTCGGGTTTCGGGTTTCGGGTTTCGAGTTGAGGGTAAGGTTTCGGGTTTGAATTTGAATGTAGATTTTGGGTTTGAGTTTCTATTCATTTAAATGTGGATTTGTTTTTAAATCACACAAATTTAAAGCCTCAAATTCAATCATGTCCAAACCCAAATAATTTAAACAAAATTCTAAAGGCCCCAATATTTATTTTTAGGGGTCCCTAATAGCAATTTTTTTTTACACACAAAATATATGCCTATATTTACAAGGGGAGCAAATTTGGGGGTCCCTAAAATTGCAAATTATCCGGGGGCATGAGGCGGCCGCCTCACTGGCCTCAAGGGTGGGGCCGGCCCTGACTACCATCACCTCAGTGCCACTGCCTCCGCAGCCATCACCACTTGTTGCCCTCCGTTATCTCACTTTGTCTGACGACTCTGACCAGGACGAAAGGGTATTTTAGAAAAAGTAATACGATATTGTGAAAGTAGTATACAATACCAAACAAGGTAATGGATGATTCACAGGATGCACTGTGTTAGATACCAAACACAGTAATGGAGGATTTCCATAAATGTAACTCGCCTCCATCACATTTCCATGAATCTATTCATTCCCAGGAATCCTTCTACAGCTGCCATATTTTCCAAAGAAAGAGACTAAGAACTGAAACACGGTCCTTAATCCTCAGCATTTTAAAATTTGCATTTTTCGGTATAAAAATAGAATGTGGTCAAGCAAAAAACTGGCTATTAGACTACAACATAGAAACAAGAAGAGATGGGTCATTACCACAAATCTATAGGGAAAACCCTAGGTCATGGCTGTACCATTCAAAGAATATCAACCATTGCACTTCCTCAGTTCACAAGTTTAGGCACTAACATAACCACAAACAACACAATCTGCAACCAGCTCCACCTTCCCAAAAATATTTTCAAAAACTCAGAACAAAGATGGCTTAATCCACACCCAGCACAAATAAGAGTACTAAGTCAAATGGTTTATTAATTTAATGGTTGAACCTTATGTTGTTCTAAGAGAGTACAATATTCCACAAATATACAGAAAAGTGGATATAAAAAATAAATCAGGCTTCATGAGTGATCATGTATGGAGATGTAAGGAATATAAGAAACAACCAACAATGACAACAGTGCTACATGCATTTCCTTATAGACACAATCTGCCATATAATGATATAAATCATAAACTTCAAATATCCTAGGAAAAATATGTGAATAGCTACAAGTTAAGATGATAAAATAATAATAAGAACAAGAATTGAGCTAAGAAACCTGAAAATGTTTGAAGGGGACCATTCACTATATTTGGGATTAATCTTCGTTGTTGACCCAAGGCTAGCCAGTCAGAGTTCAATCTTTTAGCAAAATCTTCCACTTCCCTGGATTTACCAATGAGAATAGAAAATTAACAAAATAAACTGCTATTGAAGGGGGAAAAAATTTGGTACTCTTCACGAACTGTTGGCAGCTCATCCAATAAATAAAATAAGAACCAAATATTATTTGACTAACTAAACCACATAATAATTAGATGCAGTTGGAGCTAACATATAGTTCCAAGTGCATCAAATCAAACTTCAACAACAGTTGGAGCTACACTAGCAATGCATATGCTGTAGTTGAAGTTGCAACCAATTTGTTTGCAATTCAAAATGAACGAATTAATTCTAAAGTGGCCTACGTTTTCTCTTCCTTCCCTCCACATCTATCATTTAATGCCACCTCATATACTCTCTTTAACAACACCTACATACTGCATTAACAAACATTAAGAAATTGGATCCATTTCCTTCACTTGCAGTTGCAGCTATATCAAACCATATAACCTATTACGCTCTAACAGAATTATAACTACATGAAGTTAAAACTGCATTAGCAGCATTAAGTATATACGCAAGGTTTGTTACTTTGCTGACTTCACAGATATTTCACAAATTTCATTAATCCTTATCAACGTTTCCATAATCGTACTAGACTATAAAGATTTCTGAATCCAAATAAAATATAACAGCAAAACTAGTGTGATTTTATTAACAGACATAGCATGAACAATTAGAGAAATAACAACAATCGAAATTTTACAACATATTAGTATTTCCAAGTGCCCCAAATGTTAGATATCATACATTACACTAATGACTTTAAACGTCTTTTTTCTAATTTTGCTTTTTAACCTGCACAAATATAGCCTATTGACATTGATTACACGCATGTAGCCAGATAGATAATACCCTCCAAAGCAAAATTAAATGCATATAAACAGAAGATTGACCTGGTTGAAATCCACATATATAAGATAGGCCCTGTACAAATATTAATGAAACTTGTAGAAACTTATATTCAATACATGTATAACTTTTCAGATTTATACTGGATGCATATATAAATATAATATTGTCCTGGTTGGATCCCCTTCAGACAAATGTTCAATGCAGTGCACTAAAACAACTCGAACACAATTCTAACAGCATCCTAATAGAAATGTAAAAGAAAGGGGATAGGCATATACCATATAGAGTTGTCTCTATATAGTCTTAACCAATATAGAACTTGTACACAATTCATTATAGCAGCAATAAGGACTTTCAACAAATCATTCTTAGGCAAGAAAGATCTTAACAGAGAGATCATAAACATACCCTCATGTGTTTTAAGGAACAAACACACCCCTATAGGCTATTCAGTTTTTAATTTTAGAAGAAAAGGCAAAAAATAACAAAGCCACATATTACCTATCCAGCTTTTCCTTCAATGCAGGATCTAAATCATCATCCAGATAGTCATCTTCAAACCCGATTTCATCAGCAAAAAGATCTTCATCAGTATCTCGTAACGTACTTCTGCTCGGATTAGAAGAAAAGGTACCGCCAGATCCATTACATACAATTGAATGATTCACACCCACCTAAATCCAACAGACACTTCAAAGTAATTTGCATCTTGAAAATGCACTATCCACAAAATTCCATAGAAAAAATCAGAATATTTGATTAACCTTCTTGCATATATTGCTGAGATTATCAATAGGAGGATCTTTCTGGAGTTCTTTCCTTCCCTTATTCTTCTTTTTATGCCTTGCAGCTCTAACACATTTAAGATCTGCACAAAATAAGAAAATGGTGTTTTATGCCTTGTAACTCTTACAAAAATTTCCATAATAGATAGTTCAACATGTATGGTGGAAATGATTGATCTGAATAACTGATCGATCTGCCCCAAACTAAGGATCTTTGTGCACCATATCATTGCTCTAGAAAAGTGATACAATCAGATGATGTGCTAAGATTCATATCATAGCTTCATAAGACAGCCCAGTCAGTCATCCAAACAGATGGAGAACATCATCCATTTTGATCGAACTTTTATGCATTAAATAATGGAAATCCTTTAAGTAGTTCATGAAGTGTTCATCAAGCATTTGAAAATATTTGATTCCTAAGCTTGGTTTAAAAAATTTACCAATTTGGGATAAACTTCAATAGTCCAGGGGACTCCAAACTGTTCAATCTTGTATATATGCAGATTTCGTAATAAGTATAATAAGATTGAAAGTGATAATAATTGGTTTGGAGTTCAATTGATCTAGATCATGATAAGGATTGCTTACAATATCATTATTGTGTTTGTGTGAAGGTTTGAGTCTTTGAGATCTTGGATTTGTTGCTTAAAAAACTTGTTAGTTTCGGCGAGCTTTGATAGTCAGTCAGTCTATAGTTTCAGACTAGATCTACGTAATTATACTTTTTTTGGTTAAGCAGATATTTACAAATATCTCTACTACTACAACTGAGAAGTTACCTGTGTATTTTGTAGACAAACCAACTTAATCAATCTAATCCCAACCATACAATTTAAAGTGGGAGTTATATGAACCATCCATTTCTAATCAATTAATATCCTCAAACTTCAAATTTATTTATGACATAATTATTTACGGAAGTGGCACTCATGTAAAATAAATGTTGATGCCCTTGGGAGTAATTTGTGAAGAGTGAGAGCTTAAAAAAGGCATGCATCGCACATGCAAATTGCTAGTATATATATAGAGTAATCATAATATTTGATGGTGATCTAGATTCTTTTTTTGTTGGAAGCAATTTGAACCATCCAATTGACAATCACATTATTTTCCAGGTCTATAGCAACATGTATACAAAAATTTAAAGCAATTTGGAGACCTCTAACCTATACAAAATTTCTTCATATGTATGTCCTGATCATGTGAGACCCTACCTCTCCTATTTTTTTAGGCTTCATATGTGAGTCCAATGACAAACCCCCCATGAAAAATAGGAAACGGTCCATCTTGTGTACATGCCTAAGATTGCCTAAGAATGTAAAATCAAGTTATTTGAAGTTCATTTCTTTATGTGTCACAATCTTCATTTTTCTAGCGACATGGTGAATGAGAAAAAGAACGTCAAATTAACTTGATTTTACTCCCTTAGGCTATAGGCATGTAGAACAAGATGAACAGTTCAGATTTTTAAGGGGGGTTGTATCAATAGGCTAGGCTCACATATAAGGCCTCAAAATAAGAGTTGGGGTAGGGTCTCACATGATCACCCCCCTGTATACATGTATAAATAATTAAGAAAAAAAGTGATTTTTGGTTTAAAAATAAAATTTAAAACAAAACGATATTCGTGGTATAGGATGAAGAGTTCAAAAGAAATACCTCTATCTCTCCCATTTATGAAAGATAAAAGGTCATCAACTGAACGATCATCTACAGGCTCCTCTGCAACTTCCACATCCTGAATACAATTGCAAAATACCCCAAAGTATATAACTAGATGCAGAAATAGTAAGTCTAGAAACAAAGAAATTTAAAAGGTTGATACTACACATTACAAATTTACAATGCCTTGTAAAAATTCTATGAAGGGAATCATTTCAGCACAAGCTTCCCAAAAGATCATTAAAAAAAGGCTAATCAAGAAGGAAACAGTGTGTAAGAAACAGTAATTACTCAGGTTGATTAGATTACCTTCATTTTCTGTCTCTCCTTTAGTTCTTTTCTTTTTTTTGCATAAAGTCGATTTAATAACCGGATTCGGGGATCGTCAGTGATGTTTCTTAGCGGCTCTAATTTCTCCTCCTAAAATATGCCAACATAAAGCAAACATAAGGCCAACTCTAACTAACTAAGAACAACTTTAAAATAATAATAATAATAATAATCAAGCAATTGATACCTCAGTGAGATCATCAGGTAAATGAAATATCTCCCTAATCTCCTCTGGTGTTTTCCCTTCTATCATTCGAGCAAGTGCCCGACTAGTGAGATCAACTAAGGGCCTTAGCTGGAGGGCATCCGCTGCAGAAGTTAACTCACACAATCCTTTTGTATCCATCTTGATAAACTTTTCATCAAAGCATTTTCGTTCCTACAGTAAATAAGTATTAAATTGCAAGAATTAAAGGAAAAACAAAAGTACAAGTGATATAACTAATAAGATTAATTCTTTTATAGCAGTAGGATTTATGTTTTACTTTCTTCTTTACAAAATTAAAAGACTTATTGTCATGTTAAGCCTGTGAGGCTCCGTTGAGGTAATGTTGAGAACAATGATAGTTAAAACTTAAGACTGAAAATTGCTATGCATGAAAGTGTTTAGACTTGTTTGAATCATTCTCAAAAGGCAAAAAGCATAAAATAACTCTCAAGGTGTGGTAGGGAAAGTGGAAAATCACAGTTTTGAAGAAGTGCTTCAGGTTCAATGAACTCTCACTAATTCTACTAAACATCAACTTCATGGTGCCTTTACAATCCAATTAGCGCTTCGGGGTTTCTCCAAAAGTAAAACAATCATAGCAAGAGTTCACCATTGTGAAAAACATATATTAACCAATACTATATAATATGAGAGAGAAGGACGTCTGCGCAGCTAGCATCCTCCCCTTTTTAAAATATTTGATATCGTAATTAATATATATAAGTTTAGGTCAGATTCTCAGAAGCCATTGTATATCTAGATATTTCTAAATCAGTGATGCTAGCATGCTAGGTGTAGAGAGAGAAGCACATCAAGCAACGCAGTAGTATTTCTTTAAAATTGTTTTTGAGTGTGTTTTGATTCCTAATCAGCCACTATCAATTAATGCAGATAACCAAGAAAGTATATTTACGTGAACGGGTAATTTCAACCTTGACTATACACTCATAAATGAATTTGCTTTAAAGTAAGAAAAAGGAAGAAAAAAATTCAAGAAAATGTAGCAAACCTTATTGGAACGGCCTGGTACTTGATGAAACCGGCAATAATCAAGTATCAGGCTGAGGCTAACTGGGTTGACCCGCTGTGGTAGGGATATAGCATGATTTTTAGAAGTTCCCATGCCTCCTTGATGTCTCTCACGACATATCAAAGGGCAGAAGAGGGCAACCTCCTCTTCTACTTCTTGGATAGAACCAGCAACAGTTTGGAGCCATATAAAAGATTTCATAGACTGCTGGCAAATAATCAACAAACTTAATATACATAATATCAAAAAGAAACTGTAAATGTCTTCAAGAATGAAAGGAGACTTAAATGAATAAATCAAAACAATTTTATTGTGCAATAAGATTTGTCAGAAATGCCCAAAACATACTTTAAAAAGAAAATAAGAGTCAAGTAAACCACCACTCAAAATAATAAATAAGATGCTGAGAGCCAGAAACATGAATACTTATAGCTATTTGTTTGCCAAGCTTGACTTCTTACAATTGATAACTCCAATAGGGACTGGATATATTATTTCAAAGAGGAAAAAAATCGAGTCAACAACTTACAGATCTAGCAGCAGCACGAGTTACTCAAGCAGCTAACAAATCTTAGCACTCTTAATTGTATTCTTGCAGACAACAACAGAGAATCACCAAAAACACAAAATATATTTCCATGACTTTTGCAACTGCTTTGAGTAAGACTCGAAGTATCCAACTTTAATAGGAATAAGCTGTTCAATTACTCTTTAAACTAATAAACCTACAGAACTACCCTCTATTTAGCCTGCTAGAACCTAACTCAAGGACAAGACTGACCAGGTCCAACAATCGGCCATATTCCACAAATCATTAAGTCAGACAGCGAGGATGATTAACACAAGTAACTATAAGGGGTTGAAGTATACGATCTCTGGTTTGCATTCTACTTTTTGTGTGTTCACTTTTTGCCGAGATCAATGTGTGGTTTTGTGTGCGTATGCGTTCATTCCTACAAACGAGAAGCAAACGATGTTGCATACATTGCAAGCAAAGAAAGCACAACAAATCCCACCCAACCTTCATTGCATCAGCAAACATACGAAACTGAAACATAGTCACCACCCAAAGAACATCGACAAACATACCTCGGGTTTGATGATAGCCATCTCACTATCTGTCATTCGAATATCAAATGCTCGACAACTAAGACCCAATCACAAATACGCGCACGGACGTAAAAATAGCACACCACCCTTTGCATTCGAAAAAAGCAACCTCTTAGCATAACATATATACACACCTAACTTTTGCGAAAATAACCTGCCATTTAATAACACAAAAGAACAGGAAGTTGGGCTTTACCCATTATCATCATTATAACACAACAAACAAAATTCTACAACAATAAAGGCACGGTCTTTATAGTTTCCAAGCAATAAATAAACCTAAAAACATTCAACCAACCTAGAAAAACTTATTGCAACCTAATGGTCAATTCACAAACTGAAATTACATAAAAATGAACCAAATTTATTCCAACAAAAAAATCTGGAAAATAGAGGAACGCGCAATTGGGGTTACCTTGAAGTCGAATTGGGATGGAATGGGAGTTGGAAGGAGGGGAAATGGGGGATTTTGAATTTCTAGGGTTTTGGCGGTTGGTTTTGTAAATTGGATAAAAGGGGGAATTCTCAGAGAGAGAGAGAGAGAGAGAATGAGATTAGGGGATGGGGACAAAATGGGAGATTGTTAGATTTCTAGGGTTTTTATTTGGGAGAACCCCCTTTTTTCTTGATTTTATTTATTTATTTTCTTCTTTGCTAATTTCAGTAGTTGGGTCAAACCATCATTTTCTTAATAGAGGACTAGTATTATACACGTGCTGTGCACGTGGGGAAAATTGGGGATGAAAAGGGCAAAAAAAATCTGCCAGCAGGTGCGTTGCGCGGATTGGGTTATGGACTATGGCCTTCTCCCATTATAGTAGTAGAGATACACGTGCTGTGCACGTGGGGAAAATTGGGGGATGAAAAGGGCAAAAAAAAACTTGCCAGCCTGTGCGTTGCACGGGTTGGGTTATGGACTAATGCCTTCTCCCATTATAGTAGTAGAGATGTATTTGGATTTGGGTCAAGTTTTTTATCTTAGCATCTCAACTAATGAAAGGCCCAAACTCACGATTTATTATCCAAAAAAAATTCAATGAGGAACACTTTCAGTACAAATACTTACAATCAGAGTAATATTATTACTTACATTCCGACTCCATACTTATTACAATCAGAGTCGGACTTCATATTTAGATGGAAAAAAAAATAATAACAATAAGCAAATAGAACAAAACTAAATTTTTTAACATGTAAGCGGGATATTATTTCATGTCTAACAAAAACATATGGCTTCTTTAATGCACCTGCTTTTTTTTCTTTCTTTTTTTTTATCATGTTATTTTTTTTTTAATCTTTATCTCTTATCATTTTAACAGGTTCTATGGCACAATGAAAATTTATCACTAAAATATAAATGTAACTTTCAATTGATAAAATTAGGAAAAAAGTACATGTATTACACGTCCAGATACAACGCTATGAATTATTCGCAATGCATAAGGTTTCATATTTGTATATTAAAGCCAAGGTGTAACGATTGCACTCACAACTTTAAAGGAAGCGAGTTTGATTTTACTGTGAAAAATATAATGTAACAGTTAATAAACTCGACGTTGGTCCCGAAAATCTGGGAGCAATTTTTTGGCGATCTCCAAGTCTCCCACTCTCTCCTACCTCCTACCTCCTCCCTCCTCCAGCCACCTTCTCCTCCTCCCCTCAAGTAGCCCTCCACCTCCTCTCGGCCACCATGCTCCTCCCCCTCCACTACCTCTCCTCCTCCACCCTCGGTAGCCCCCCTTTCCTCCACTTTCGGTAAACCTCCCATCTTCCCCTCCTCCCAGCCTGCCCACCTCCTCCCTCCGTCGACCCCCGTCCTCCCTTTCTCCCGCCCGGCCAAAACCCTTCCCTTCCCTTCCCCTCTTCTCTCCCTCCCGGTCCTCCTCATCTCTTCCTCCTCTAATATTTCTTCCCTAATATTCAAATTACAACCAACTTACAATTAGCAAGAAAATGTACCATAGTTGGTGGGACGACGGTAGTCCGATAATTTTATAGTTTGGGCTCTACTTTGTCATATTCAGGTCAGAGTGAAGGGTGCCTAAGGTCTCTCTCATGTCAGGGGGCTTTGAGGGGGTGGTGGCGTTTGTTGAGCAGTCAGGGAAAAGGACAACCTTCGTTGCGAGGTGTCAGTGAGAGTCAACGAGGGTCAAGCGAGGGGATGAGAACCATGACTCAATCTGTACAGAGAGTTGTCAGATTGGTGGAGTGCCTGCGGTCTCTCATATGGTGCTTGAAGTTGACGTATGAGTCACTCATGGGGGCAACGGAGGTGTCCGTGTGAGCGACGGAGCGGATAAACGGTGTACAAGCGAGGAGATGACAACCTTCGTTGCAAGGTGCCAGTGAGAGTCAACGAGGGTCAAGTGAAAGGATGAGAACCAGGACTCAATTTGTAGAGGGAGTTGTCAGATTGGTGGAGTGTCTGCGGTCTCCCATATGGTGCATGAAGTTGACGTATGAGTCACTGATGGGGGCGACGGAGCGGATAAACGGTGTACAAGCGAGGGACTGAGAGAGAGAATGAGCTCAGAGTGGCACGAGAAATTAACTTGGACAAGGTCGGATGATCAATAGGATTAGATTTTGTTATATTTTTGTTTGTTGGTAGGGGTGTATGAGTTTCAGGACCCAGTATGTTGGGATCTGAACTTCATATGTTTTATTTTTTGTTGTGTGTTTTGTTAAAATCTTTTTACTGAAACACGGAGGTATTCAACCCACCGTTTAAAGATTAAAAAAAAAAAAAAAACAGTCAATAAATTCAATCAGCTAGTTAAGTTGAAGGTGAAATCCCACAGATTCTTAGCCAGTTCAGTGTCTAAGTGTCTTTGGCTTGGACACTGGGCTGATACAAGTTGCAGTCACCGAAGTACTTGCCAGTCACCCCTTTCACTTGAGGATGAAGAGCCACATAGCATGTTGTTGCCGCTCCTCGATAAAGCAATAAGGAATTTTGAAGTTACTACAATGATTGCAGCTAACTCTTGACTCGTATGAAATTCTCACCTGCTGAACATTTTTCATGACTAGTCTCCCGACAGTTCGGAAAAGGACTGCACCAAGGAAAAGAAGATATAAATCAGTATCGAGCTTGTTATAGAGAACTTCGCATAAAAGGATAAAAATAAATTTATCCTCAGTTGTAATCAACATAACATATCCTAATAGTTTGAAGTGTCCGAAAGTATCAGAGCCATTTATCAAGTGTATGCTCTGAAAAGTTTTTTTGCGAACAATGTCACCTGGAAATTATATCAGTGACAACTTAAATTATAAATTTGTGGCAATTGTTCATTTTGTCCACGTTCATTTCATAGGGACACACTAGAAGCTGAGAATGGAAAAAGGAATTTCCTCTCCTTATATAAGGAATGAATAAAGAAAAAGAAAAAGTTGATAACAAGCTTGATTCTGGGCTAAATATTTTCACCAACGATATATAATAACCTTTTGCATTGTTCATGAATTCATTAAGAGTGAGAGACCATTGAAAAGGAACGATAAGGGATACTTGCGCTTGAGATAGAGTTCATGACTATGCAGAGATCATAATCCATGAAAATAAGAATAATGTAGTACCCTAGCTTAATAACTTAAGACAGCACATTTATAGAAGTTAGGATGGAGAGTACTTACAATCAATAAATCTGAGGTGCACGTTTCGAAAGATTTATTTTGATTGCTCCAGAATGAAGGAAATTAGCAGTGATCTCAATTCCCTCTTTCTATCCATACCAGTAAAATTAGCTCATAATCATCTCCAATGTAGCACAAATACAGGTAAAGGCTTCAACTAAATAAGAACTAAGCAAGTACTATTGTCTCATTATTAATCATTAATGAAATACGGTGGTGTTGGCCATCTTTGAGTCCAAAAATTAACTAAGCAAGTCTTCGAACATATCACATGAACTGTTGTAGGTTATGGATCACAAAGCACACTTACAAGGTTTTGAAGTTCAATGATTTGGTAGAGAGAGAGAAAAAAAAAGTGACATGATGGGAAAAAAAACTTCAGATAGAAAATAAAAAATAATTAGAGAAATGAGTATTAGATGCAAACTAATTATGAGTTTACACTATCCATTGATATCCTAAAGTGATGCTCTACTGTAACAAAAACTAATTTTCATTTGACATCATCAGTAAAATTTAGTTATTCCACATATAAATTTCATACAACCAGTATAAGACTCCAATTCACATATACTCACCATGTATGGATTCGGAGAATTTATGCGCCAACATTATCCGACAAAAATCAGTTTTATTTTTACCTAAGATAGTGACAGCATAGTAGACACTTGGGGTTTCTTTTGCTATTAAGTTTGATGATATAATAATCTTTCAGTACCAAATTTATTTAGTGCAACAAGCAATCAACAAAGTGGAAATTAAGACAACGGAGGGAACATAAGCTTGACCAGATATAAAACATGAATTCATATAGCTAATAAAATAAAATACAGAAAAAAAGACACTCCCAAAAAGTAAACCCCCAGTTAGGGCTGCAAACGAATCGAGCTATTCGCGATCTATTCGGCTCGAGCTCGGTCAAAGCTCGGCTCGAACCGAGCTCGATTCGTAAACGAGCCGAGCTCGAGTTTGGTTTTTTTTTTTTGGCTAAGCTCGCGAGCTATTCGGCTCGAATACGGTCAAAGCTCGGCTCGAACCGAGCTCGAGCTCAAAAATGAGCTCGTTTCGTAAATGAGCCGAGCTCGAGCCTGAAGGTATTCGGCTCGGCTCGGCTCGGCTCGATTGCAGCCCTACCCCCAGTCTCTCACTGGTTCCTTCCCCGTCCAGATCCGTCTTCTTCACG
Organism: Hemerocallis citrina; assembly: GCA_017893485.1. Lineage (NCBI taxonomy): Eukaryota > Viridiplantae > Streptophyta > Magnoliopsida > Asparagales > Asphodelaceae > Hemerocallis > Hemerocallis citrina. The sequence continues at coordinate 209,608,373 of CM030367.1, read as the reverse complement.
CCTTTTCTCCTATCCCTCCTTTCATTAAAGTTAGAGATCTCGTCTTCCTCTTCAAACCCATCTCGCTTGTTTCTCCTCCCCTTTCTTGTTTGCTAGTGGCTCCTAGTTGCTATTCTATCAGCGTTTCTTGGTGCGTGAGGTGCGTTCCTTCCCTCTGCTGTAGTGGCTTCTTGCTTCAGAGTGGCTGGGCCGTGCTAGCCGTATTCCTCAGGTTTGCGTCCTTTGCGTCGCTGGATCACTCCCACTGTAAGTCCAATTATTAGAGTTGTCTAGTGGTTTTATTGTTCTTCCAAAGATCGGTTGTGGTGTGCTATGTGTGGTGGTTTCGCATCCTCCTCTGTTGGTGGAGGATTGCTGACTCCCTTGAGGTCGTTGATAGTTACTCCCTCTCTCGCTCCTCCTTTGCTTCTATCGTTTGACCCATTGGTGGGTTCTAAATTTTGTGCCTACCTGGCCTACCTGGCCTTTAGTGGAAATTGGTGGGTTCTAAATTTCTTCAATCGTTTTAACATTTTTCCATTGTTAAAGTCGAATTTCGTGTTTTTGATATTTTACGTGCGACGCACATATTTGTTTGGATGCGCGTATTTGGGCGTATTCTTTCTTTAAATAAATTTCATAAAATGTGTGCGCATTTATTTTATTTGTGCATGAAGCATTATAATTTTTAATTAAACTAATTTTTACGTACATATTATGTATATGAGAAAAGTGAGCCTCATATAGAGTATGAGGAAATTTTTCTCATACAAAGTGATTATACTCACTTGGTGGGGCCGTTATGAAAGATCCATTCCGTCCATCATGTTTATCATGCCAATGGATGTATGTGTAGAAAAAATCAACTGGTTTGGAGGTCATTCACTCATGCATCATGTGGTTGGAAAATGAACGATTTCAACAGTAATACAAATCGAATCACAAATTGGACCCACATGATGCATGAGTGAATGACCTCCAAAACACTTGATTTTTTCTACACATACATATATTAGCATGATAAAAATGATGGACGGACTGGATCTTCCATAAGGGCCCCACCAAGTGAGTATAATCACTTTGTATGAGGAAAATTTTCTCTTACAAATATGAGGCTCACATTACTCTATGTATATATATAATTTATGTTTTAATTAATTAGCGAAGTGTTTGCACGTACGATGCACGTGCTAATTTTTTCATCTTTATTTTTCTTACTCTCATTTACTATTTTAGCATGCAAGAGTTTTTTATTTAGCCTTTCTTTAAACCCATGGAACTAAGAATAAATTCTAGCCCACTAGACTAATTAATTAATTAAAAAGTAAGCCCACAAGACAAGCCCATTTAATTAAATCCCATTTTTGTTGTGCATGGACTCACACATGACATGTAACAACTTTTAATACACATATTAAAATTATAGGACTTTGTATCTAAATTTTTGTGTGTTTGGAGAGAGAAGAGATCGGTTAGGGAGAGAGAGAGTGGGTCGGAGGTTATAGGAGTTAGTAAAGTGAAGAGTTGGAGAAAGTGGGGAGGTGGAAAGATGAGTGGGTAGTTATTAGGTGGGTGAAATTTGTATTTTAGCCCTTCTTTTGTCCTATAAATATACCTTGTTTTCTTTTCTTTTCACACAAAAAACAAACCAAGTTAGAGAGAGGAAAAAGAAAGAGAGTTAGAGTGTTCTTGTGCATTGGAAGCTTTTTTTTTTGGAGTGCTCTTGCTAGGAGGAGAAGGACTAGGAGTTGCTTGTTGGAGCTAGGAGCTAGGAGTTATGTTACATCATTCTTTGGTTACAAATTCTTCATAAGAGGCGGGTGATGTTGTGCTTTCTAAATGTAGGAAATGCATGCTAGTTTGTTAAATGAGCAGTATAGATAAACTTGATGAGATATTGAAGAACAAATCCATGCTTTTGTTTGTGTTATGAATGATAGTAAATTTTGTTTTGATTAAGAAACAAATTGTCATCATGTTAGTTGGAAATGAGAAAAAAAATAATGAGCATTTGTCATGAACAAATATGCATGTTAAATTACAAATGTAGAAATATGTAATTGTATGAACAATTGTAGAGACTTCCCTTATAGTTAAAATGAATTTTTTATAAAGTTAAATTGGTACATATAGATTCATGTAATTGTTTGTAAGAGATACAAATTACTATTTTTGATTAAATTGAAGAAATGCAATTCATACTTCATTAGTGTGAAAAAATAATTTTGAATTTTAGAATTTTTGTCTAAAAAATGAATTATAAATTTGTGAGTTACTGTTAAAAAGCAAACTCAGTCTAGATGAACAAATTACAGCCTAATGAAAGATTGGATCGATTGAATAAACGAGTTTATGAAAAATAACTAATTTCATAACAGTATGAACAAAACCACATTGATGTGATTCCAAATCAGTAATCGCACTTGGACTCCCTGGTTAGTCAGGTGCACCACAGAGCGCTACTGTAGCATGCGGGAGGTCTTGGGTTCGAAACCAGTTAGACCCTTTTATTTTTTATCTAGTTTAATTAAATCTGAAACCCGAAGATTGGTATTTAGGGATTTCGGTATGTCATATTGACACCAAGTCCACATAGACTATATGGCTAGCGGAGTGGGTTTGGGCGCTTACTGTAGCTTGCAGCTGAGCATGGGTTCGAAACCCGTTGGCCACATTTTGTTTATTTTTTTGACATTTTAAATATTTTTGAAGGGGTCTTAATGTGAATAAAATTTGGGAAAAAATTCTAGAATTCCTATAAAATGAAATAGAATTTATTAAAAATAGTTTTAGATTTTTCATGTATATTTCAGAAGTTAAAAGGAGAAATTGAGATAGAAAATGAGTTTTGACTTAAAAATTAATTATTAAAGAGCATGACATTTATTTTAGAAGGAGAGTAAATTATTGCTGTGTGAATTGAATTCACTTGAAGAAATTATACATTTATTTTGGTTTAAGAAAAGTTTGATATGGTTGAGATATGTTATATGAGCTTAAATTGCTGATAAGATTAGAAACTATTATGAGTTCATGAAAAGAATTATTATTTTTTTGAAAGATTGTGAATAAATGAATCATGAATGGTCTTAAGATAAGACTGTCACGCCCGCTTCCCAAAAATATGGAATACGAGCGCGTGACGAAGCCCAACGAATGATTTTCATCATTCATAAGCTGTAGGATCGACTCAGCATCATAACAAGAAATATAACAAGATATACACAACCACGCATGCAAGAATAATTTATTAATCAACAGAAACAATTGAAACAAAATAATAATGTCCCAAATAGTTTTCAAATCTTGATCAAAAGATAAAACTCGGGACTATAAGCCCGTTACAAAATTCAAGTAGCAAAAGAAATAAATAACTCAAAAACAAAATATTTAAAGCAAGTCTTTTCTCCAATCGAAACCTAAAACGTCTGCTCACCAATTTCAGCAGGCAATTCATCTCCAAAGTCTATATATATATATATATATATATAAAGGAAAAAAAAATAGAGAAAACAAAACAAACGCCCTTAGTGCAAGTTAGGGCCGCAGGTAGTACAAGTAAGGGTATGAAAATAAGTGCAAGAAATATAGAACAAGATTTGGAATCAAGAATGTATAACATAATAAAATAGGGACGCAACAAGTAGTGGAATTCAGGAAACTAGCTAGCAAGAAAGACAACTCAAGTGACAAGATTGGGTAACAAGTACTAGTAGTAGAACATGTGGCTAGTGAACATGTAATGGTATCAAGCATCAAGTAACTAGTATCACGTACAAGTAAGTCCAAAGTAACAAGTCTCAAGTAGGGTATCAAGTGTGTACAAGTGACAAGTTAATCTTTAGTCTAATGTTTAATTCTATCTAGGTAGCACTTCATGCATCCATACTTTTACTACATAGGTTGCTACATACAATCAGTTACGTTTAGGCTTAGTGCTGAATTTTATAGGGCGGTATACTCAGGCATCAAGTATCAAGCAAGCATGGTTCATGAATCTGAAAATAAAGTAACAAGTTCACGAAACAAGTTCATGAATCCACTAACAAGTTCAAGAACCACATAGTAGGTGTATGAATCCAACAAGTTCATGGGTCAAGTAATGGCTTCATGAATCCATCAAGATACAACAAGTTCATGAACCAAGTTCTGGAAAACACGGGCCCCCTTCCGAGTACACTTACCTATACTATGGTCTTTCCCTTAAACCCCAGCTTATTATTTATTATTATCATCAAACAAACATGAAAGTGCGCGAAACAGGTCAAGTAAACATGATGAAGAACATGGAACAAGTTTAAGATAATTATAAAGCATATTCGAGGGTCAACACAAATTAAGATTATCAAGAACTACGAGAATTCTAATTCTGGACAGCATGACGTTGCTGCACAAAAACTGTGATTCCCGTTGCTACAAGATAACAAATGTGAATCCGTCAGAAGGTCTAGAAACTAGACTCCTGCTCAGTTCCAATGCATATAATTAAGACACATAAAAGTTGTAGCAATTGATGTCAAAACAGCAAACTATACAACATTTGTGTTCAGCGAGAATTTGTAAAACTGAGTTTATACATATGAAACAGGTTCGAAAATTCATTAATTAATTCTAAGAAAATTAGGGAAAGTTCTCTAGGGTGTCCAGTATCAGCATGCAAAATTTTAAGTCATTTACTTACTGGTAGCATAGTTAAAATAATTGTAAACCAAAGTGGTGCAACAGTTTTTATGAATCTGCGATTACCGACACAGCAGCAGTAAAACTGCGATATCTCTCAAACCGTAATTTGGAATTCGAAAATTCTAAATGTTACTGGCAACTAGACACTTGGGGCTATATTTCATATTCAGGACTCAAGTTCAGATTTTGATTTTATCGGGATCGAAACAGCAAGCCAAGACAGAACCGAAACCAAATAAAACACTTTTTGCATGAAATGTGTCAAAATTATACTAGTTGTGAACAAGTGTATCAACAAAGGGCTGTGACTCTTAGATCATGTGATAGATAAAGCGAAACATGAGATCATCAACGATAAACAAAGAAGAGTTACATTTACAATCTACTTGCAGTATTTTTAAGGAAAAGCTTGTACTAAAAAACGAAATGTACAAGAAGATACTTGCCTGGGGTGTAGACGACAAATCCGACAAAAATAACGGGAACGGATCCCAGCACGGACCTTGATGGCGATCAATATCGAGTTCAACAAGATCGGACGGCTAGAATTTAAGGCTGATGATCATGATGATCGTGATGATCAAATCGATCGGACGGCTCTCATTCACTTGATCAACACCTCATGATCACATAGCAACAGCAATGGTTTCGGCCCTGGTTCGACGACGGCAGGAATAGTGGTGGTGTTGGATGGCGGCCATGGCTGTCGACGTAGACAGCACAGAGGTGGAGGCCGGGCTGCGCAAGTGGTAGCGCACTGGCTGGCTGAAAGCGCAGCGCAGGGCAGCTGCACTGCGAGGAGGTTGGTTGCGGCACAGGGGAGGGTCGCCGAGGGATTTGGGTGGCTGCACCACGACAGAAGGGCGGCGCACAGGGACTGCACCGGCTGTCGAGGCATTGCAGGAGGGCGGCTGGCCATGGCTATCGATGTCGAGATGGGGAGACAAGGATGAGAGAGAGGTCGCGAAGGGGGGGTCAATTGCAGCACGAGGGCGGTGCAGGAGGAGAGCGCGCCGACTGGTGCTGTTGTCGGGGGCTGCTGTTTCTCCGGGAGGAGAAGAGAGAGGTAGAGGACTGACGGCGCGAAACTGGGGGGGGTCGCCCGCAAGGCTGGGGAAGAGTGGGAGAGATGGTGAGGGAGAAGATGAACAGGAGAGGGAAGAAGGGTTGGCGGCTGGGGGTGTTTGCACAGTAGATAGGGTTGGGTAGGTTAGGGTTAGGTTTATATAGAATGGGTTATTAGGTATTTGGGTATAAAATCCAATAGGAAATTGGGTTTGGATTTTGGGTTATAAAACCAATAAAAAAAAATATAAGTTATAATAAAATGTAATGTGCATTATAACATAGAATTTATTTTGGAATGACTACAATTGCAATTAACAAATAGGAATGAGTTTTTAACAAGCAACCGAAAGTAATAATAGTTTTAACAATACTAATAATGATAATAAAAATAATAGTAAAATAGATATAATTATAATAATAATAATATATGTCAAAATGCAAATTCGTTTTTGACAGATGATTAAAATAACCCAAACAATATATAGTATAAGAAGTAGATCAAATTGAAATGGAAATTGGGGTTAAATATATACCATTATTCGAAATAAATAAAATTTCGATTAGAAAATATTTTAATATAAAATCCAAAACGAATTTAATACAAGTTAAATTATAATTAATCGAAATACAGAAAATATTCAGAAAATATTTATTTACGAAAACAGGGGTTACAAAGACATTGATCACATTGTGAATAAGTTGAAGATAAGAATGCATTAAGTTTAGTGCATGATTATTGTAGTGTATGAGTACCCATGGATTCTTGTACATGAAAGGTTGTGACCTAGAGTTTAGTAAGACCTCGGGTATCGGCATTGTTGAAGAAAAAGATTTGAGTTATTTTTGAGATATGGCCATGGAGCTATCTTAGGAGGTAAGACTAACTCTAGGTATGATAATTTATTCATGTTTTGAACTTAAGAATTAGGTACTAAGTGAAGATGTAGTAAAGCTTGGGCAAACGTAAGTGAGGCACTCTATATAGTCAGGCGGTGGATTCCGGGACTATAGACCCAGTCGGGCAGTGAATTCTGGGACTGTGGTTGCTTCGTGGGAGACGAGCTTTTATTTTAAATCCGGGACTATGCATAGTCGGACGGATAGTTTACCGTACTCCAATGTATATACATATACCGGGGCTAGAGGGGCACTTGCGGGATGTTCACATGATGAGGAGTCTGTTATAGCAGTCGGACGGTGGACTCCGGGACTTGGATCCGTACTCGTGGAATGATCTAAACCTTGCTTTATTACTGGATAGTTGTCATGGCGAGGGATCGAACCCTTTAATGTGGAGTACGTAGGTGCTTGCCCTCGGACCTATGTAGTATGGGATGCATAGAATCCGAATAAGTATGCATTAGTGTCATCTTAGTATAAAATATCTGCATTAGGCATTAAGGCATTACATATACTTACATGTTTAGTGTAGTCATATTTCACACTTCATTTTTATTCAAGTTTTGTGGTTTGTTAAAGTATTGAGATCATTATATTTTCGGCATAGAGAGGATGACCGAGTATAACATTTTCGTCAGTTGTAAGTAATTGACGTGCCCACAATTTATTATGCAGGAGTTGGATTTTCATGAAGATATAAAGTTGATATGATGCCATTGATTAATTACATGTTAAAGATGTCACAAGTTGTATATTATTTTCATTGTTGTACTTCATTTTATCTTCCGCTGTGTAAACAATGTAAAGAACTCTGATGTATGATGAAATGTTCAAATTTCCTTGTAAAATTGTACGAAGTAAAGTGTAAAGATCATGTGGAACTTCGAATTTGGTCTTATTTGGAATTTGGGGCGTTACAACAATCCCCTGTATCCCTTAACTTCCCACGATTCACTCTTATTATTTTATTATTAATTCTTCTCCCACTCTCCCAAAAATCACAACAGCAAATCCCCACTACCCGTTCCGTTTCTTCATCCCCTCCCCTGTTTCGTCTCCAACCGCCAAACAACCCATCACCCTTTGCCCATCTCCGTTGCCATCTCCGACCACCACCGCTCATCCCCTTATCATCCCCAACCTCCGAACACCCCCTCGTCGCCCTCTGATCGCCACCTTCAATCTCTTGCTCTCTCCCCAATTGCCGAACCCACTTCGCTGAACCCATTGCCTCATCGCCCCTCGGCATCGCCCTTCGTGCACCCTCGCATCCACCGGAGAACTCCCGCCTCGTCGTCATCGCCGTCCAGAGCCCGAACACCCCGTCGACGTCCCTTCCGTTTTCGTCGAGAATAGAGCCACCGCTGCTCTCGCTGTTGCGTCGCTTCCCGACCACAGCACTGTCGTCCTGCCTCGCCGTAGTCATCATTGCCCCCGCCGTAGTGCCACGCCGTCCCCAACGTCGCTAGTTCTCCCGCCCGTTCTCTCTCTCTCTGTCGAAAGGTAGGAGAAGGAGAGCGATTAGCCCATTTTGGTGTTTGGTGTTTTGGTTTGCTGGATCCGTGATCGCCGTTTGCTGTTTTGTGGAGATCCGGTGTGGAGTTTGGTCTTTTGCTGCTTGGGTTCTTGCACGTGTATCGCACGTATTTTTGGAGCGTCGCCCAGGATTCCGATCCTGTTATTCTCGCATATTCGACTAATATAATCGTCTACAAAAGGCAAGTCCACTTGAACTTGGTTTATTTTTCTAGTTCAAGATTTTTGACCTCTTCTGCAAGTAGTTTCACTTCGATTATCTTAACTTTGCTTTGTATACTTTCCGTTGGGGATATCTAGGGTTTACACGAGCTAACCCGAAGTATCCTTGACTCGTGCCAATATCCATTGATTCAAACCCAAACTTACATGCACACACGACATTAACAAATTAGCTAGAACTGTCATATGAGAAATATACCTTGATATGAATACATGTTAATTGATTGAGAACTCAAGAAGTGAATCGTGTCATTATAATCTTGTCTTATATACAGTAGAATTTCATCTCACCTTGCTGTACATTAATGTTAATGCATTGCGTGATAACAAGAACATGTTGATTATTCACTTTGACAAATATATATGTTGACTTTTGTTATGTCTTGCTGTCTATTCTGTTTTGTACTGAGGTTTCGACCCTGTTACAATAAGATTCAGTCAAAACCATATAAATGAGAATCGTAGCCTAATGAATCTAGTTTCCAGACCAATTGACGGATCTTGATTCCGATCTGTTAGCTGTGAGATATTGCAGTTTTAGTCACTGCTAGGTCTGTACTTTCCTGATTGCAAATTAATGAACACTGACACAACTTTCGATTGATACACCATGATAACAGTAGTGTAATGACTTGAAACTCTCTAGAAACTTAGTAGGCATGCTTAGGATCCATTCCTAATTTTTGTAGATTTTTATATTGATTTTACACCTAGTTTTCACCCATTAAACTTTGACTATAAGTTGCTGCCAGAACAGTTAACCTGTAAAGATTAGGATAATTAACCTAGTCAAAGTCAGAATTAATAAAAACTTACTGAAATAAATTGTAGCCCCGGATGTCTAGTTTACTTTCCTTTTTGGCGGAATCCAATTCCGAGTTGTAGTTTGTGAGTTACTGCTGTGTTAGTACTGCTGTGTCTGCTCTTTTCAGATTTACAATTGTTTGTAGTTTATCATGCATTGTATCATTTTGTTGCACCTCTACCATCGCCTTGACACTCTTATATATACAATTGCATTACCATGAATGAAATAATAAAATATTAAACAAGCCAGGGTTAATAAGGATTGACTTAGTAGTGGATAATCTCAGAAAATGTACTCAGTAGGGAACTTCTTGTTTACATGGAATATTGACATGGAAGGTGAAGAATTACTTGTGAACTTGTTATCTTGTTATCTTGTTACACCGAGTACACACTCTGTAGATCTCACCACTATGTCTAAAACGCACACTGTTTTGCGTGCACTGAACCTGTGGTATGAGACGCAGTAGTACGTGCACTAGTTAGGAAAAACAAAATGCTAATAAACTTAAGTTGACACTTGTACACTTGACCATTGTTTATTGATATCGTTATTGCTTTTGGACTTTGATCTTGTTTCATACTCTTTGATGTACCATGTTTCCTTACTCTTTGCTTTTCACTACTTGTTGTCCATACTTGCTCTAAAAACATTTTCATTTCCACTCTAGTTGATCCAACTACAGGTGAATAAGGAGATTTGCCAGGAGGCATTGGTGAGCAGTTCTTCTAGGGTTGGAGCAGGAGCTGTTTTAGAATAAATTATCTCCTTCCATGTTATTCTTTTGTCGCATTGTTATTCATTTGTTGAACTTTGTATCTCGGGCTTGTTGACCCGTAACCGTTGTTTATTTTCTCAATTATTGGTTATTATGTTGAACCATTGCATGTTTTATCCTAGTTGTGGTTTATGTGATTATATTTATCTGCGTGGTTGTGATTATTCATTTTTCATATTGTTGAGTTAAGACTGGTACAGCTCATGGATGATGTTAACATCATTCACTGGGCCTTCGTCACAGACTCGTATTCCCGTATTTTGGAAAGCGGGACATGACAGTTAATTAGGACCGTCACATCAGGATGTCTTTATTTAATAATGCACAAGGATGTGTATGACATTATTCTAGGTTTTGTTAGCTTATCATTTGGGTTTATTTATTTTGTATCCGTAACTTAACAGACTATGTCGATGTATTTCTTATTAGGTGATGTATTTTGTTGTTTCATTAACTCTTCATTAATGAAACGGTGACGAGCTCACCTTTTATTTCAAAAAAATAAAAAAACAAAAACAAAGCATTGTTCTAGATTTAAAGTTCGAGAACATATTTTTTGTTTTAAAATTCACTAACAACCAGCCCAATCCCACTATAATGAAGGATGTGTTTTGGTAAACTCTCTTTTGAGATCATTACATGTGTTACATGCACTTGTAAATTTTTGTTTATCATACTAATTACAAACAACACTATTTTAGCACAAAGAAGTATGAACAACATTAGAAATTGTTAACAATCATTATGTAAAATGAACGGATTAGCATGTTAAAGAAAAACATAAATATTGTACTAAAAGTGGTATAAAATTACATGTAATGCATATATTATTATGTCACAACTCACAAAAGAGTCAAACGGAAGGCCATATAGATTGATTAATAAAGTGTAGCTTCCAAATGAACTGAATTTTGAGAAAAGCATAGTCATTATCAATCGGTTGATGAAAGAGCTCAATGTTAACAAAATGCATGTTAGGGCTTTGAAAAAATTTGAATCAGTTCGATAATAAAAAGTTTGTTATTATGTTCTACCGAGAAAAGTCTACGGAACGAGTCCGTATAGCCATGCGGATCTAGTTTACTCCAACAAAAGGTTGAATCATTGCTGTGAGCATTTCATATATTGCAATATCAGAAAAAACAACTATTACACTTACTATTTTCACAACCATACAAAACAAAATCGCGACTTTGATTTTGATGTAAAAGACCAAGTATCAGTAAATAAAACAGAATTAGCTAGTCAAGTTCAAGGTGAAATCCCACAGTTTCTTCGCCAACTCGGTGTCTTTGGCCTTGAGGCTGGGCTCATACAAGTTGCTGTCTTTGAAGTACTTGCCACTCACTCCTTTCACTTGAGGATGAAGAGCCACATAGCACGTTGTTGCCGCTCCCTGATAAACCAAAAAGAAATTTTAACTGGTTAAGCAAATAAAAACTACATTCTTATTCAGAAGCAGCCCGCCGAGCTTCAGAATAAATGGTAAATGGTTTTACTACAGAATAGTCTCAAATATTCCACCCGAGGTTAGCAGTCGTTCACTTTTACCACCTAGTTTTCATTTCCTCCTATAAAAGCATTAGAATTAACACATTCTCGAAGAAAACGATCTTTTAAATTTGAGAATGCATGTGGAAGTGGGATGAAAACAAGGAACTAACATAAGATTGGTAGTAGATGTTTGAATTGAAATTAGTATAATTGTCGCAGATATAATGTTTAATTTAGAAAAAATACACATAAATCAAAGTAAAATTTTCACCTGCTGAACATTTTTCAGAACTAGCCTCCCGACAGTTCGAGAGAGGACTGCATTAAGGAAAAGAAGATATAAATCAGGATTCAACTTTTTCTGTACAACTTTTAGTAAAAATTGTTACCAACAGAATCGTAAAGTAGGAAGTACTTCGAATTATCAGAGCATTTGTATATCATTTGAAATTTATGTCAGCTACAACTTAAATATAAATCTTTGACTGGTCGAGTATCTTTGCTATTTTGACAATTGTTCATTATATAGGCTTTAGTATTGAGGTACATCAAGGAAAATGAATTCTGCAGAAGAATTGGTAATGTTACAGAACATGATGCAGAATAAAGTAGCGGTTTCTTTTGAATTGTTACAGGATTCTAGAATTCCTTGAATCTCCCCAATTACTCGATAGAAGTTGGAGGACTACCGAACCAGTATCATGCCTGATCATCTGATGTTTATAGCTGGTCCACGATGGAAAATTTAACAGATGGTTTTGCAGAAAAACACAAAAAAACATGAAGCTTTCATGACATCAACTCAACAGAAATACAACCAAACCAATGGGAGTTTAGTTAACTGGAGAAGATATAAGGGGATAGCTTCTGATTGTGAGTATACAGTCATATAGCACCTAGAAGGCTAGAACTTCTTGAACAGTCCTCTTACATCTGTCCTAAATTTTATTTTTGGAAACTTCTCACATTATTTACGCTATAATCAACCATTTTTAAACACTACATATTTCTATATTTTATTCCATTTGTATATATCATGGAGCTTCTAATAATTGTAAATTTGCATGAACGATGAACTATGGATTTAAAAGTCCCTTCTTTCGGTTATGTAGCTCAAAATTATGTTATTAGAGGATATGTTTATGTATATATGTGATGTATCGATGCATACCACCAGTCTACCGTAGTTCAGTCCCTGTGTCCTGTTTATAGATTTTTCCTGTCTGCATGCTCGTGTTGTGTTTTATACAAGGACTCATGCTTCATAGTTACAACTGGAAAAGGATAATCTCTTCTCCTTAAAGAACGAATGAGAAGGAATCCGTCCGTTCCACTCAGAAAGGAAAGGAAAAGAAAAATACAATTACAAGCCTGATTTTGGACTAAATATTTCACAAGTCAGTCATGATCCATAGAAGGTGAGAAACTATTGCTAAAGGAACAATAAGAGAATTTTGAGCTTGAGAGTACATGACTGCAAAGAAAAGAATGAACAAAATAAAAGGTACTCTGTGAAACCGGTTGCTTAACAACTTTAAGAAGTACACGTACTGAAGTAAATATGGAGAGTGCTTACCATCTATGAAGCTGTGGTAACGCAGAAGATTTGTTATAATTGATCCAGGATGAAGAGAATTAGCAGTGATCTCTATTTCCTCATCCTGTTAAAACCAGAAAAATGAGCCCATCATCATCATCTCCAACATAGCACAAATTAAGCTGAAGATTTCAAACTACAGAACAACTACGAAAGTCTTTGAACATTTCACTAGAACCCGTTGTAGGTTATGGATCAAAACCGAGCATGCTTACAAGGGTTTTATGTTCAATGATATGATAGACAAATATGTGACAGGACAGTAAAAAAGTTCAGATGCAACAGTAAAATAGTTAGAGAAATGAGTATCACATGCAACTAACAAGTACACAGTATCCAATGATCTAGTGATATCCTATAAGTGATACTCTGTTGTAAAAAAAACTTTAAAGATCAGTAGTAAAACTTAGTTCTTCAGCATATACATAACAAGCAATGCATATCTTTAATTGTAATTGACTCAAATATACATATACTCACCAGGTATGTATTTTCGAGAATTTATGTGCCAACATCTATATAATAAAACACAAAGAAAGCTATCAAGTGACTCTCATTCAATCCCCCAAAAATCAAAGGCTCAGATCTAACCTCACAAAACACATTTTCCCCCCTCAAAAAAAAGTTTCCCCCCAAAACTCGAATTCAAATCCCCCGCCCAAAACAACTCTTATATTTATTTAATTTTTTTTCTCTCTCTCTACCTCCCTCTTTTATTCAAAAAATTAAAAAAACTATTTAAAAAATTTTTACAAAATAAAAAATTTAAAAACTAAAAAAATTAAAAATTTAAAAACTTTAAAAATAATTCAAAAAAATCAAAAAAAATCATATAATATGTTTTTTGCTGGACCCCCAAAAGTTTCTCATATAATATGTTTGCTACTTCTGGACCTCCAAAACTATTTTATATGATCAAACAAGGTGCATCGTCCCGAAGACGTGTCGTAGGCACGTGTAAACGGGCAAACCTAGTTACCCAATAATATTGCAGAGATAGTTGTGCCTGTGTCTAAAAGAAATCACAGTTTTTTTTACTCAAGATAATGATACCAATATTAGCGACTTGGTGTTTTTTTCTAATCAGTTGATGAGATAATAAGTTTTCATTATTTACAATTTCATTTTGACTGAGAGAAAAGCTTAGTGCAGCAACAAAGGCGAAGTTAAAATAGCCAAGGGATCATAAGTTTGACCAGATATAGAAACCTGAATTCAGATAGCTAGTTAAATAGAAAGAAAAATGCTTGTTTGATGTAGGTAGAATTAAGAATAATTTATAAAATAATAAAATCTATTACTTAGATTAATAGATTAAAGAATACCGTTAAAGCGCCTAGCAAGCTCATTAGCATGCAGTATGTTTGATAGCTTTGATTGGCCATAGGCAGCAAAAGTGTTATACCTGTCAGCGGAAAGTTTCAAATAAGTTCCATATGATCGTTCAATTTTCGTGTGATTACATAAAAGAAGTGTGCAGATAAGACTAGTGATTAGTTCTACATACTTTGATTCATCATTAATCAGATCAAAACGGACTCCTTCGCTATAGGCAAACCTATGTCCCTCCGACGAAACATTAACAATTCGTCCTTCTATTTTACTCTTACGGGATGTATCCTTCATGATGTCGAGCAGAAGATATGTCAAGAGAAAATGACCTGCAAAATTTTAGAAAGTAGTGTTTATAATAATTCACACATGCAATGCATGTGCAATTTAAGAAAAAAAATATTTATAAACTTCTAATATAATTTTACGTTTAAGGGAACATAATTTTTTTTGTTTATTATAGAATAAAAATGATTGGGGGGCCACTTTTATTTAATTGGTGTTTTAAATAAAACTTTAAATATGGAACAAAATTCTAAGTGTGAAGGCTTCCACGCATGACACACCTCGAGCATGGAAATGATTCATACATTCCCTCTCTAGTTACAACATTATTAAAGATATAATGATTCTGAATCAATGAAAAAATTATAGAATCACAAATGATGAAGTATCATGCTTTCCAACTCTAAAGAATCGGTACAGTAGCATACATACTTCATAGTTAAACATACATAATAGGTAAAATGTCACTGCAGGACATAAAAAATGTACACTAGTATAAATAATCTAACAAATTACTTCTTTGATAAATAATGTAATGATGAAACATAGTGTAGCTCTTACCAACATGATTCGTTGCAAACTACAGCTCTATACCATCTTGTGAAAGCGTGAAAGGAGTTGCCATAACACCTGCGTTGTTACTATGACCACAAAAAAAGATAAGTTTCTTTTACATCAAGGAATTAATCATTTCCAACAATTACTCATGCTGCCAATTTTTCTTACATTAGGATGTTGAGTGGAAGATTCATGGAATTGAACTCTGAAGCAAACTTCCTTACTGAAGCCATTGAGGTGAGGTCTAATTCCAAGACATCAATTTTAGTACTGGGAATTTCCTTCAATATTGCTTCTTTGACAGTGGCACCAGAAGATACATTCCTGACGGCCATGATTACATGGACCCCACGAAGTGCAAGAACACGGGCAGTGTCCGTGCCAATTCCGCTTGATGCTCCCGAAGTCATTGTTCAAGTAAACTATTGGTAACAATTAAATTTTGATGCTGCTCTAGTTCAATCAATTTTGAAAACAAGAAAGCTTTCTTTGCAAATTGACTATTATTTGTGAATCCCCTTCTCTTTCTCACTTTATTAAAGGTCAGGTATATTCTTGGGGACATCTACTACTACTACAATAACAACAATGGCAACAAGGAAACCAATAGGAGACAGAAGTTGCTTGCTTAAATATAACTGAAAATGTCTCACACTATGTAACTCATTTCAACTATCTAGATTAAATTTGTGGTAATTTAGGCCTGTTTTAATTCTTCGTTACATTACATTATCATCTCACTTCACCATTTTACATAAAAAATGAGTGGGTTGAGATATTCTGGTCTTACATCAAAATGAGATGGGTTGATATATTTTGGCCTTACATTAAAATCAAAACGCAAGCAAACAAACAAATGAGCAAGAAAGACAATATTATATGCCTAGTTGTCGACCTGATGCAAATATATTCCTTTATCAAGTACCAAAATCCTCAACAAGGAACGTATGCACAATTGAGAAGTTTGTCATAATAAAAAATGACAAATGTTTAAGGTCCCTTTATCCTCTCAAAACCATTTTCAAGAAAAGCTGTATGATGCTTAGAAGAGACTTGACCCAAATAAGTAACTATATGTTCTACAGAACGAAGAAGAAGTGTTGGTCTATTGTTTACAATATTTACAATTGATGGAACCCACCAACTATATATACGTTTTCTAGATGGTAGATACAAGATTCCACATTTTGAAAAGATTTTCACCAATATTTGTAGAGATTTAGACATACAGAAATATCTCTCTAGACTTATTCTAGAAGTGAGTAGATAGTTTTATGCTAAGAGTGCAGACTACTTAATTTTGTATACTCTTCATGTTTTGACCATGATCTTTAATAGAACATGATTATTGTTTTTATAGGTGTATAGGATCATTACAGCCTCCTCTCTTGTAAAATATTCTCAATTTTTTATATATCTAACTTCTAAAAGAACTTATGGATATTCTTTTTAATCTCATCTTAGAATTAAACCTAGATGTATTTTATGAAGCACATAGCTTATCATATCAATACTATGGCCGAATCTCAAGTTATGCACGAAAGCTTGACTTTCATGAAACTATTATAATTTAAACATAATTTTCCTAGAGTTTTAATTTTCAATCTTCCATCAGCTCTTTTATCAAAAAAATTAATAATTTACACCTCAAAAGCTCCATGATCCAAAAATTAGCAACATTATCATACATCAATAACCCACAAATTGTACTAAAATGATAGATAGTCGACCTTTTGTTCTTAAGGAACTTAATTACTAATACTTCTATTGGATTCAAATATAGGGTATTTTTTTATTTATTTACATATAACATCTTAACTTATTCGACGATAAACTGATTAAGAATCTGTATTATGAAACCAGACCAACTACTACAGCATTCCCAGATCCCAATAAACTCCTATGTTAACTAAAAACATAAAAAATAGAAATTTCATCATATACCAAAAACCCTAAAATTCTACCCAAAAGGACAGATAGTTGTCACTAACACTCTTGCTGAATCCAAAAAAAATGGGGTAACTCCTCTCCTCCATTACATATAAATGAATCAAGAATCTATCTGATCATATCAAACCACCCACTACTAATAAACCCCAGCAACTACTAAAACCACAACATCAAACACATCAAACCCAACAAAACAAACATTTTAAAAAAACCCATTTGATTACCAGTAACAATGGCAGTAAGACCAGAGCCATCTAAGCCTTGAGTGACTTGCTCAGCTGTTGAGTACCAGTTGAACCCAGATGCCCCTTTCCTGCTAAATGGCCACATCTTCTCTTTCTTTCTCTTCCTTTTCTTCTTGTTCTTGTTCTTTTATGGCGGTTATGAGAAGCTAGAGAATTGGGAGGATTAATCAAAGTTGGACCTTGAGGTCTTAGTATGGGAATCTCATTTGTTTATATTTTTTTTGATGAAACGGATAGAGTCAAAAGACTCCAGCCATAATATATATTTATAATAATATCAATAGCAAGGTCTTACAAGGCGTAAAATAAATAGTACAGAAGTCAAATATCTAAAAAACAGACTCAAAAGGAGATACAAACATAGAAGTACTAAGTGATATGTAATAAAACACCCACAAGCTAGACAAGAGCAGACTTAACAATCAAACAAACTCTGGAAGCAGTAACAGCACATGAGGCTGATCGGCTCGATCGAAAGAGAGATGACGAATGGAGCCAACGGCACCCGACCTCTCTGACAAAGAAAGGCGGCGTCGCGACTGTGAACCCCGGGCAGCTGGGAGCATTCGAGACTCGTCTCCAAACGCCAAGAAGATTAGCGCCCCCTCACCTGCTGTTAGCATAAGAGAGGGCAGAAACCGCTGGACCAGAGTGGAATAATGCCAACCTTAATCAGAACAGCAAGAAACCAACAGTCTGATAACAAACTCACCAATATTAAAAGCCAAAGAACAAAACTGATACAATCAGTTACAAATCAGACCGAGAGATGAAGAGAAAAACACTAACAATAAAGAGCATCGACTCATATGAAAGAGTCATCCAACATCACAGAGCATCACACGGTACACAGCGCTCTCTTCCCATCACAAAATAGAACAATAGAACACAAAAACAAACCAACTGAGGCAAATGATAAACAGTAAATAGTCCATACTGCTAACCAGCAGCAAAACATCAATAACAACCCTAGTGAGGCTACAGACATTGAGATAATACCAAGCAAATAGCTCTAAACATTTGAGCTCAGGAAGATGAAAACAGAAACACCAGAACGCAAAAGAATCACATTACCACCACAACCAGTTAAGACATCAGGATCAAAGGAAGAGGGGTATCGGACCCAAAGAAGCTGGGCAGCAAAAACTAAACATCCCCAAGCCAGAACTGCTCAAGAATGGAGACAAAACTATCTGCCTATAGCATGAGTACCTTTTAAAACATGTATTTTTAAATTAATCCATATTTATATATATATGTGGCTTCTTCCGTTGCAAATTCTACTGTAGCAGTTGCGAATGTGCACACCACTTAACCCGTCATCCACGGGTGTGCACGATATTTGCGTTTGCAACGGAAGATAACCCTTTATTTATTATTTGGTACCTTAACTAATCTAATAGTTATGAAATTAGTCTCCGCAATAGATTAATCATGGATTTCTGCTCAAATTATTGTCATACTTAACTTTTTTTTTTCAAAATTTTGGTAATAACCCTTTCTTAACCCCAAAGCTAGTTTAGACTAACACTTTTATTATTTAACCGGAAAAAAAAACACGTTTATTATAAATGAATTTTCCTTCCCAAAATTTCACTGACTTCATTTTGTTTCTTTCTAAAGCAATATTTGAGTATATGTTAAGTCTCTTGTCATGCCTAATTAATTTATTAATTATGATTAAGTTGGATTTGGACGAAATTCACCAAAGAAGGATCTATTAGTTTAACAACCCTCAATTAGACTTAATAGCAAATAATGTGAAAATGGGGATTGATTTGAAAATATATGTTTTAAAATGGGGTAATGCTACACTTACAACCTTTACAACCTTACAACTTTAGGTGGTACAATCTCATTGGAGATGTGTACAACCTACTACAACCTACTCTACAATGCATTCCAATAAGATTGTGCCACCTAAGATTGTAAAAGAAAAGGTTGTAAGAGAAGGTTGTAGGTGTAACATTAACCTTTAAAATGGACCAATATCTTTAAAAAAATCCTATATTTTAATTGTATAGTGTGAGCACGATATTTGAGGAGTAAACAGGCCGGACGTTTGGTTTCAGTTGGTGATGTTGGGCCGGGTTTGAGTTATAGGCCCATAAAAATTTAAATTAGGCTGAAAACAAATTGGGTTGGGCTTATCGACTCTTGATTGACTCAGACTTGTCTATCCCCATTTCTTTTAAAAAAATTCCTTGGGTTTTTTATATATTACCCCCATGAAATCTATGTATTTCTACATAAAGCCCGACAGTTTTTGTATCTCTATTGAACCCCCATCATAGCATTAAGACTGTGTTTGAAAATGGAGATGGATTTGTAAACTTTAATTATCATACCTCTTCATCAACTCAAAAAATTGTTTTAGCTCCACTTCTTTTACACAAATAAAGCTTGTGAAGTTTTAGCATATTAGTTTTTTGTTGATGTCATATGGACGTTTTTTTAACCGGCAAAAGGTAGGGAGAACCTACTTCACATAAGTATGAAATATTAGAAATAGATAAAATGTACAAACTAGTTGAGGGGATCCAAACAAAAGCGTTGCACACGTTGTTGTTCAAGTTTGAGATGACATAGGGTTGAAATGTAGAGAGTGTATTGGACTATTGTCGTACTCCTCTACTAGTTTCAAACCGATGATCTCATCCCTCTCACGAACACCATGAGAAAGCATACTAACAAACTATGACCCTCGCAATCAAAACCAACAACATAAGTTTTTTGATGAATCGGATAGGATCTTAAGACCCCAGCCAGCACTATATTATAAAAATAGAATGTTAATACATAAATTTTACAAGACGTAAAATGAAAGGACAATCAGCTCGCAACAAATTATACAATAATTACATTCTAAGTAAAAAGGAGATCAGCCGACCATTGGCAGGGTAGCTGAAGACCCAGCACTGAAACGATGAGTACGATTCAAATCGCCAACACTCAACAGCCAGCACTGAATCGAGCGAACAGCCAGCACTGAACAGCCGACAACGCTCAATCGAGGAGGACGGATAAGGCCTTCCACGCCAGAACAAGCAGGAGCACACTATTGTTCCTCGACTGATGAACACACCGGCAAAACAGCAGCAACGTGGGCAGCAAGAGCCAACAAAAACAAAAACCCAACTAGTTTCCATACCAAGGTATGAAACTCGTGAGCAGAAATCAGCAGTGATCAACAGAACGAGTTATGGAGAACACAATAATATATAAAGTAGGAAACGAAAGGCAAGCATAATGGAGAAGAAAACCATACTGCATTGTCTAAACCAGGGGTGAGGGGAGAAAGATGCTGGATTAAGAAAGCAAACCACTAAGTGAGATCTCTATAGCATTAGAGACCTCTCATCACAAAACGGGAAAGCAAAGCCCAGCCAAGCACACAACTTGCATCAATGGAACATGACAAATTAACATCCAGAAAAAAGCAAACCATCAAATAACCAACATAAAGTAAACAGCAGGTTGCACACCACCGTCGATAGTACGGTGCATCATATGCTAAAACATAAGCCAACATAATATAGGGTCAAAGAGGGGGGGCAAAAAAGGTACAGTAAGATAGCAACGCAGGAAACGGCCGCAGGCCAGCGCGAACCAAAACACCACCCATCAAAAACTACAAAAAGAAACAACACTGCCAGGCCTAGGCAATCAAAATAAGCCAAAAAGCCCTGATATATAGAGAGCAGTGCTCACTGGGGAAGAGAGCTGGTTGCCGCATCTGGAGAAGATGCCTTATCCTGCAATAAGATACAAGGGAGAGGATGATGTAAGATTCTAACAGAAACATCTGTAACAACAGGAGTTAAATAGCATTAAGATTGCTCAGACAATGGTAAGCATTTCCTAATAAATAAGCAAAGCGAGAGGATGAACCCTTGTTATCTAACACCGATGACCACTGGTCGAAAAGTAATAAATACTGATCAATTAAAACCGCTACAGAGGATCTCTGATTGCGGAACAGCCTATTGTTTCTTTCTTTCCAAATGATCCATATAATAAGATGGACAGATAGGTTCCAAGGTAATCTGAAAGAGGGGCTCGAGAGCTTTGCAGACCAGACAAAGTCCAAGATAAGGGGAATATTGGAATTCCCCCAAGCCAGAGAGCAAATCTTCCATAAGGGGATAATAGTGGGACACTGTATGAAGAGGTGGTGAGCGTTTTCCTCGTGCTGATTGCACAAGACACAAGGCTGACCCCAGGCCAGGTTGCATTTTTTCAGAACATCGACAGTCAGAAGCTTATTATTAAAAGCTAGCCAAGTAGTGATCTTCACCTTTAAAGGAACCGGCGAGTCCCAGAAATGCTTGGCGAAAGGGGATTTAACTCCTCTCGAATTAAGGAACTTATAAAAAGAGCTCACTGAGAAAACCCCTGCGGATGTCCACCGCCAACCAATGCCCTCGGACGGACGCCATTCATAGCTGTTAAGATAAAGAATGAGGCTATCGTAGACCTCCGATAAAGCTGGAGAGAGATTGCAAGTGAAGGGGATCAACCAAAAACGATTATTGTCGATCAAGATGAACGAATCTGCTATCGAAGCGAAAGGAAGGACCGTAAGGCGGAACAGGGAAGGGAAAGCCGTTGCAAGAGTGGTGTTTCCGATCCAAAGATCAGTCCACAGCTTAGCTCTGGAACCATCTTTGCAGATGCAGAATATACCACAGTGAAATGCCGCCGAGGCTTTCCAAATACCTTTCCAAAAGGGGGAGGCACGGCGATGGGTCGCCTCGGGAAACTCCCACCAGTTGGAAGAAACAGAGCAAAAGCCTCTGATGAATTGGACCCAGGGTAGTTGGTCAGACTGATGCAACTTCCATAACCATTTCCCTAGAAGGGCTAAGTTATGATTACGAATGTTAATGACCCCAAGACCCCCTTCCTCCTTAGAAGTGCAGACCAGCTTCCACTGGCAGAGATGGGAGCCAGGTTTGAAGGAAGGGGAGCCATTCCAGAAGAAGTTACTTCTGATCTGGTCGATTCTTTTGATGACCCAAGCGGGTAAATAATAGAATGACATAAGGTACAGTGGCATCGCTGAAATAACTGAATTAATAAGGATAAGTCTACCACCTCTGGATAAGAGCTTACTGGTCCAAACATTAAGCCTGGCTTCCACTTTATCAATCAGAGGAAGCCAGTCTGATCTATGCAGTTTGCCCCAATGGAGAGGGATACCAAGGTAGGAGATTGGAAAGGTCGCAATGGGACAATTAAAAAAGTTGGAAACTTCCGTCTGACGGTTGGGGGTACCCCCCAACCAAAGAACAGAGGACTTTTGAAAATTAATCGATAAACCGGAAGCCAACTCAAAGCAATAGAGCAGCAGCTTGAGGTTACGGAGGGAGTGGAAGTTCGGTTTGGTGAAAATGATAGTGTCGTCAGCATATAGGAGATTGAGCACTCCCTCGAAAGAAGAGGAACTGCCAAGTCCCTCGACCATATTCAAATTCCAAGCATTCCTCAGAAGCTTGCTAAAGACATCTGCAACGAGAGAAAAGAGCAGCGAAGATAGAGGGTCTCCTTGGCGAAGTCCACACCTGATTTTGAACTTATGCCCTTCTGATCCATTGATGAAAAGGGAGGAGGTGCCTGAAAACAGGCTAGATTTAATCCAAGCTACCCATTTGGGACCAAAACCGCGAAAAACAAGAAGGTCCAGAAGGAAATTCCAATTAACATTATCGTAAGCTTTTTGGAAATCAAGCTTAAGAAGGATGCCTTCCGACTTGGTACGATGACAGTGGGAGATGATTTCCTGAGCTGAAGCCACACTGTCAAGAATGAATCTATCTTTAATAAACCCAGATTGGGCCGAATCAATTAATGGAGAGATAATGGCACTAAGTCTGGAAGACAAGACTTTCATAATAATTTTGAAAGAAGTGTTAATCAGACTAATCGGTCTAAATTCTGAGACAAGGTGAGCCCCAGCAACTTTGGGGATAAGCACAATGTGCGCGTAATTAATACGATCAAAAGAGAAATTACCTTGATGCAAATCCTGAAACATCTTAAGAAGGTCAGTCTTAAGAAGATCCCAAAATTGTTGGAAGAAAAAGGCGGGAAAGCCATCGGGCCCAGGCGCGGAATCACTTTTTAAATTGAAAACGGCAGACTTAATTTCCTCCAAAGAGAAGGGAGCCTCTAACGAGGAGAGGTCGTGATTTTGAACCCCATAAAGGTGTTCCCAATCCAGCTCAATGGCACGGTGTTTTTGAGTTCCTATCAAGTTTTTATAAAAAGCAAGGAATTCCTGATGAATTGACTCATCGGAGGAAAGCTCCCTGTTACGGGCAGAGATGGAAGAGATGTGATTAGATCGTTGTCTATGCGACGCAAAATTATGGAAAAAAGCTGTGTTCGCGTCCCCCTCCTTCAACCACTTAATCCGAGCTCTTTGAGCCCATTTAATGTGGTCTAGGTGAAGCAAATCAGCGTATTCTTGCTTACAGGAACGACGTTCTGAACGGTAAGCTTCCGATAATGAGCCCATTTCTTCCATCTTATCAATGGAATCAATGGTTTGCAAAAGAAAGGCCTTGAGAAAGTTCGTGTTACGTTGCCTCTCGTAATGCCAAATCTTGCATCCATACTTAATGGCATGCATCTTAAGTAAAATATTGCCCAGTCCGGATGAGCCGGTAACAGACGCAAGACATTCTGAGACGAGGTTGATAAAAAGTTGGTCTTGAAGCCAGAATTTTTCAAACCGGATTTTATGCTGGTGGTGAAAGTTAAAGTCGGAATAAAGCACTAAAGGAACATGATCAGAAGAAGGGTTAGGAAACGCTTGGACGAAAGATTGGTGAAATCGAGAAATCCAAAGCTGCGAAACCAGAAAGCGATCAAGCTTAGCAAAAGAAGGGTTCTCGCGAAGATTGGACCAGGTAAAAGATCTGCCAGAAATCGGCAAATCAGATAAGTTTAGATCGCGAATGCAATCATTAAAAGAGGTAGATTGAGATGAGGCTGGACCTGAATACGATCTTTCATAAGTAAACCGAGTAACGTTGAAATCCCCACAGAAAATACAGAGTTGAGTAGAGAATTGCTGTAAAGAAAGGAATTCATCCCAAAATAATTGACGCCGGTCAGACGTCGAAGGACCGTAAACTGAGATAACGGTAAGAGGGCAATTTTGGGGATTCCAGTGGAGCTGCACTATTAAAAAGAAGTTTAGTCGATGCACCGAGACTAGGGAAAAAAGTGCTTCCTTGAACCCAAAGATAATCCCTCCTCTCGATCCGCTCGCATCCAGGGAGATCCATTTGGTGAAAATGGGTCCACCTAAGGATCGAGAGATCGCCGGAGTAAGGGAGTCTAACTTAGACTCTTGAATGGAGATCAAGTCACAACGAGAAGAAGTAATGAAGTCGAAAATAGCCCTCTGTTTAACAGGGCTATGCAAACCAACAACATAAGTTTAAAACAGTAAGATTACATAGTAGCAAAGGTGGGAGAGAAATACAAAAACTGGGATATCAAAAGTCCCCCCAAAATCCTTAGCAGACCCCTCCGAAAGAATTCATTCTCATCTCTTTGACGCTTCGACATCCGTGCTTCATCGTCCTTCTTCTAATTCGAACTACGAGTATACATCCTAACAGATACCAATTTGGGGTTTTCAACTAAAATTTGTGTACACTAGCATAATATGAATTACAAATTTTATTGTACCAATTCAAACAATATGAAATGTTAGTCACACCAATGTAATACATATCTGAGAAAATGAAAAAAAAAGGGTTTTGTTAGGATTATGTCTCGCATACTTGTTGTTCAATTAGAAAAAGAAACGACGAACTACGGAGGTCGAAGGGTCGAAGAGAGACGAAGACAGAAACAGAGCAGCAGCAACATAGGCATGTACACCCCTCGGGTCTAGGTACGTTGAGTTGCGGTCGACCGTACGCGGCGGCTGTATTGTTTTGGGCTTTTGTCTTGGTGATATTTTATGCACAATCTTCAACACCAAGTCAGATCGTACTGACCCTATTCAGTGTCTTCTTCTACAGGATATATCGGACGACTGAGATATCAAGACTAACCTAGTGTTCTCTTTATTCTTTTTCTATTTATTGTGATGGCCTCCAATATGAGAGGTCACGTACTTCATTAATAATATTCTTCGTTGCATGTGAGGCATTTTTTGGTATATGAGTTTAATTCATTGCATTGAGTGAATTTGTAATTCCTTATAATCTTCTCTAATTGAATATTATATCTCTCTATATTTCCATCCGGATTAAGCGAAAGCTAACCGGAATAAATCCTATTGTGTTTTATATTGAATTTATCTGTGAATCTATATCGCCATTTTCATTTTTCTAATTAGTTCCGTGCATCACAAGTGTTCGATGAATGAAATTCCCCAACGATAGTTATTGTGAGATTACTCTCCCTATCACAACACCCCAACATGTTTATATAAGTTGCACATTAGCTTGGCTTAACATACAACAACAATAAAAAATGGGTTAATGTTTAAGCCCTCTCAAGTACAATAGCAAACTCAGGAAACAAAACCATGCACTACCACAGTACTGCAACATGTATGATTAATTTGAAAAAAGAGTATAGATATTGAGTAAAAAAAATAAATTAAAATTAAATTGAAGAGTAAAAATATCACAAATGACACAATTTGATAGATGGAGAAAAAGAAGAGGGCACCACTTCAAGCTGCAAACTGATGAACTAACAACAGATAATTATGCACAGTATTCAAATTACATAATTGCTCCATACTCCTACAATACAAGAAGGAACAAACTAAAATAAAACTTCGAAGATAAAAAACCCAGGATTCAATACAATACAAGATATTAATAATGTAATTGGGGGTGGGGGGGGGGGGGGGGGTGGGGGGTGGAGGGGGGCTCAAGCCCTGCTCTTGAATGGGATAGCTCTAATCACAATCTGGTGGTAGATGGCAGCAAGGGCAGCTCCGATGAATGGCCCAACCCAGAAAATCCACTGTAAATGAAAATACATAAGAAAAATGTTAGTAGTCATTCATGTAAAATTAAAAAAAATTCATTGAATAGCTCGAAGAAATTAAGATTTACGTACATGGTCATCCCAGGCATGGTCTTTGTTGTAGATGATGGCAGCTCCAAGGCTCCTTGCTGGGTTGATGCCAGTGCCAGTAATGGGTATTGTAGCCAGGTGCACTAGGAACACTGCAAACCCGATTGGCAGGGGAGCAAGAATCTATTCAATTCATTCACAAAGAAAACACACTTGTCAAAAAAAATATTATCATGCATGATGACACAAATTCTCTATTTCTGAATCCATGACGTATAGTGCAATATTCACGGCACTTCCGCTTGAAATAAAGGTCACAGACAGCTCCACATTGGTCTTCAGTTATCTGAATGTTAGTTTTTTGGAAGTCAACTAAATTTCGACGGGGAAAAACAGAGCAAGTACATTGTTTTTCTTACATTCTTACTGTAATTTCTCGTTAGCTCCTTCGACATTATCTTATACATTTTAAATTCCTCACTGTAACATATTTCTTAAACAACCATGATAATGCAATGTAATATTTGTTAAACTGAAGCTTGAGGGGTTAAGTTTAACTACTTATCCACATAGTCACAAATTCGGAGTTTGAGAATAATTCAGGGAAGTTGAAGTATTCGGTATTGGGAAAATATCAACCAAATTCTGTGAAAGTTTGGAAAAAGTTGGGAGAAAATATTACACACATGTATCTTTATTTATTTATTTAGGCATGTATATGTATGTATGTATGTATGTATATGTATGTGCAATAGCCAATAGGGATATCTATACCAATTTTCAACTAACTGGGAATGTAAAATTTCACAGAAAGGGCAGTAAAGGTATGTAGTAGATAGTTTTTCATATTTCAAGTTCTAATTTAACATCAGTCAAAACCTTCGGGATCCCTGGCTTTTAAATTTTGAAAAAGTAAGGTCAAACTTGTAAAATACCCAAAGAATCTTCTAAATCCATGAGCAGCTACGTATTCTCAGCCATTCACCATTTAAACAGAATCCAGCTTGTTGATTCTTCCGATTAATTCGCGATTTTTTGCGAACATTATTAAAAGTTCTCGAACAGATTCGGCTCCTTATTATTCGCAACGTAATCGCAAATTATTCAAAGTTCACGAATGTTGTGACTATGCTTATACGATATGCAAGAGAAATCGTATTTTATAATAGTGTTAATGATGATGGGTTTACCTAACAAATAACCAAAGGGTAAATTAAGCTACTATTAAGATAAAATTTATGGTAAATTTTTTAGAATATAGAACAATTCTTTATAAAAAAAGAATGCTTACAGGGACATGAGAGTCTCTAGCTTTCCTCTTGGCATCGGTGGCAGAGAAGACGGTGTAGACTAGGACAAAAGTACCCACAATCTCGGCACCCAGACCGTCGCCCTTAGTGTAGCCAGAGGCCACGACGTTGGCTCCCCCACCCTGGGTCTCATACAACCCCTTCTTGTACCCCTTGACTACACCGGCTCCGCAAATTGCACCCAAGCACTGCATTATCATGTAGAAGATGGCCCTGGTCAGGGACAACTTTCTTGCTAGTAGCAGCCCAAATGTCACTGCTGGGTTGATGTGCCCACCTATCCACATACATGAATTCAATTTACATTACACAAGTAATTAATGAAAGTGGACTTAATTTCCCTTTAATAATTCAACTTTGATGATACTTACATCAAAAGGTACATGAAATATTAAGAACAATGGTTTGTTTAAGAGTGAAGAAGTTAAAGAGAGGTTTAACAATGAACTAACATTTTAAGTTATTTAAACATTTACTATTGCAAGTCCACTAGTAAGGCTCTTTCGCTGGCGAGTCAGGAGTAGAGCTAGTATTGGGTCCTATCGGTTCGGATTCTGCACTATCCAGACCTGGACTCGATATCCAACGGGTCCAAAAATTGGACCCGGACCCGACCCATGAGAACCGGGTCCGGTTCCTACTTAAAATAACCTTACCCATCGGATCCGGTTCCTACTTAAAATAAACTTAAGTACATGAATAACCATTATATTTACACATCTATCTTCAACAAACACTAGTTATATGTATATCCCTGTAACCTTATTATTCAAATTTCATGTTTTTTGGATATTTTTAACGGTTCCTGGTCCCGGTCCGGGTCCGGGTCCAAGGTCAAGTCAATTTTGAGCGGACCCGGACCCGAAACTACAACAGGTCTTATTTTAGGACCCTGGACTCGTATAGATCTTGTCGGTTTCGGTCCAATGCCGGATCCGAATTGGGTCTGGTTATCGAGTATTTATACTAATGCTAGTCAGGAGTTCGAATCCCGCTTGCGCAAAAAAAATCCATGAGACCAAACTGATTTTATTACTATGAGGATGTTATAACTTAATATAGGTGTAGTTATAAAAATTATAGTTTTGCTTTAGTTATTCTTAGTGTAAGTGGTATAGTGGTAAATTATGTACTATATTAATAATTAATTAATTGAGCATGTCAAATCTGAAGTATAGACATTGGTAAAAAAAATGGATGCTCTATTCGATACTGGTAGGAGAAGAACCCGACTCGGTATTGTTAGAAATAAAAAAAGAGGGGAAGCAGAACAAGTAAAGATGATATGGATCACCCCTTCTTCTTGTGCCAAAGATCTTACCATTTTCGAAGGAACTGGAGCTACATTTCTTTCATTTCCATCAGAGTAAAGTTTAAAAAAACTAGTACATGTATTTATATAGGGTTGTAAATATGCAAAGTCATCTTAAAAGTCTAATATTTTGTATAAAAATTTAATTTCATCTTAAGCCTTTAATATAATATAGCACTAGTATAACCTTGTGCAATATGTTCCACATAATTCTTAAAAAATGGGAAAATAACAAAACTATTTTTGAAAAAATTCTCAAGTTTGATTAAAAGGAATATGATTGCACTTTAAAATTTAGATAGAGAAAGAGTTGGGAGTTTCTTCCTACATTTGCTCTTTTTTTGTTTTAAAAAGAAAAAAAATAGAAAAAAAACTAGGATCAAAAGTGGTTTAGCATAATATATTGTATAGATATATTTTTTGCAATAAATGTGGAGGCAAGTTCCTTAAGATGGGACTTAAAAAAATTATGACTTATTACAATGTAGAGCTTATTCTTATTTATAACTGACCTACGTTGGGACCATAATTTTTAATGACTACACAGAGGTTAATCCTATATAGATTGTCACTATAGGGAGATTTTACTATAATATGTATTCAGAGTAGAGCGTGAGTATGTGTGGTTACGGGAATTATTTAAAAAAATAATTACTACTAGGAGCTTCATTTCTCGTGATGAAAGTGACAAGGATCATTGCTAATAGAAAGTAACCACATGTTCAATTCCCGAGTATTAACATTCAAAACTCCTTTGGGGGAGTTGCCTCCTACATTTGCTTTCTTTTTTTTTTGTTTTAAAAAGAAAAAAATTAGAAAAAATCTAGGACCAAAAGTGGTTTAGCATAATATATTGTATAGATATATTTTTTTGCATTGAATGTGGAAGCAAGTTCCTTAAGATGGGACTTAAAAAAATTATAACTTATTACAATGTAGAGCTTATTCTTATTTATAACTGACCTACGTTGGGACCATAATTTTTATGAATACACAGAGGTTAATCTCATATAGATTGTCACTATAGAGAGATTTTATTGTAATATGTATTCAGCGTAGAGCGTGAGTATGTGTGGTTACAGAAATTATTTAAAAAAATAATTACTACTAGGAGCTTCATTTCTCGTGATGAAAGTGACAATGATCATTGCTAATAGAAAGTAACCACATGTTCAATTCTCGAGTATTAACATTCAAAACTCCTTTGGGGGCACTGTACAACCCAAACTGAGACGAATACAACTTTGCCCAGATGAACAATAAAGCAGACATAAAAACCAGCAGAACGGCTTTGCCAACCCCCCCCCCCCCCCTCCCCCCCCCCCCCCCCAATCTACCTTCTCCATCTCCTACCCAAATCCTTCATCTCCCCAGCCATCCACTACCACCAGCACAAATCACCCTTCCCCCCCTTTTTCCCTTTATTCGTCAACCTCTTCATTCACCGTTGAACCCCTACTCTCTTTTAGACACTGGCTCGATGCTGTCGGAGGTAGAAATGAGCGGATGCAGACCCAATGAGACGGTGCGCCATCAGGCCATCAGGCTCCCAACCCCGACCAGCTGATAACTTCTCCACTTCCCCCTATCAATCAACAGACCACCCTCACCGCCCCTCCCCTATCCCTATCCCATCCCACTGTCTTTCAGCAAATCACCCCAGAAGCCGAAAGCAATACCCGAACAGAGCCCCACCTTGTTCCCCCTCCCCTTCCCAAAGGTATCAATGTAGAAGAAAGGAGGCTCAGACGTCATCAATCCATCGAGTGTTGCACACCGGAGTGCGCATCAGCATCGGTATGGGCGAGAGATTAGTTATCATCGCCACGCATCTCCTTTCCATAGAGGACGGGCCCACATAGGGGGCCCTCCTATAGGCTCATTTGAGCGTAAAAGAGCCCCCCAAAGGACCATCGCATCATACATTGTATCAGTGGAAAAGGAAAGCTCAAGAGCATTATGACCATACCTCCCACCACCAGTCCTGGCACAAGGGCCACCACTCCCCTTCAAACACCACCACCACAACCATGGCTCCCAGATATAACCACAATGCCCATCACACATCTCACAGTCTCCCTAGCCTCCCCCACCTCAGACATGGAATGTTAAACCATCTGTTGCCCAAGATCACCACACCTCTTCCTCCAACCACACTCCCAAACAACCCACTGCTCTCCCCCCCTATTCACCCCCACTGCAAATAGAGGCAGCTCAACTTCCAATTAAGCCTACCGTCGAGCGGGCCCAAGAAGGGGGTCCGCAGAACGTGGCTAGCATGGAGGGAACAACTGTGTGGAGTGGGGATCTCAGAGAGGAGGAATCATGGATTGAAGTCCAAAGTAAAACAAAGAAAAGAAACAACATTTCCCCCCTCAAATCAACCTGATCTCAGAAAGAAGAAAAGAAAAGAGAAACGCAAACCAGTGTCGTGTTTCAATTGCGGTGATCTGGGGCATCTCCGGCAGGACTGTACGAAAGAGATTCGTTGTTTAAAGTGTAAGAAATGGGGGCATATGTCCTACATTTGTATAAACGTTAAGGCATCCAACAAAGAGGTCGGTCACTGGACAACCCAACGCTCATCCGACTTGCAAACATCCTAGAGACAATCAAAAATGAAGAGAAGTGACTACGCAAATAGTGTGTCTTTGCTAAAGTAACAGCAGGGTGCCCATCGGAGAACCATCTACTCCAAGCCTTGAATGCAAAATGGCCGATGAGAGCTCACAGAGATTGGGTTGCTAAAAAGATGTGCCACCTCCAGTTCCTGGTGTCATTCTCCTCGCCGGAGAAGATGACTGCAGTAACAGCCTCGGGAGTTTGGAACCGTCGAAGATATAGACGACAAGACGGTGAGGCGGTCGGAGATTGTATCCGCCAGGATCTTAATCCGAAGCCCCGATATCACTCTTATGCCCAGATTTGCAAAGGTGTTTTCATTTGAGGAGTCATACCTCATTAGATTTGTCTTAGATAAGCAAGAGGAGCCGGAGATGGTGGAGCCCCTGGCTCTCTCATCCCCTACCACCGCACTCAGAGATGGGCGCTCCTACAAGCATGTGGTTTCGCTAGAGTGGAACCTCACCTTGGACGGAGCCCACGAAATTGAGCGTGCGTACCGTGAAGTCATCAGAGCTGCTAGAGGTAGGGAGGTGCGCTAAGGCTAGGCGATGGAGAATCCTGAACCCCAGAGTACTTCGCTTCGCAGCGGTGGTCAAGACCAAGGCCTCACCCAAAAACCCAACGGTCAAGAGGGTCACCCACTAGTGGTATAATAGCTTTACCCAAAAAAGGCTAGTTCTACAGACCCAATACCCAACCTTGGAACTTTGGGAAGGGAGCGCCTGCAAAATGGAGCCAGTTTGGGGAAGAAGACGAACGGGGGAAAGATCGAAAACCATGGAAATGGTTTCGAATGAGGAAAGAGGCAATCTTAGGGAAGAGGAAAAGGAGAGAGAAAGAAATAGAGCAGAAGAGGACGTCGCCTCGAGTCCATCGAATGCTTCATTTTCGGAGCTGCTCGCATCGTTCGCAGTGCCAGCATACTAAGAGGGGACGTGTGGCTCACCCACGTGGCGCACATCGGTCGCTCCGCCAACCAATATTGTTGCGACACGTGGCCCCCCAACGGGTAAAGGAGAGGGTCTGAATGTTAATAATGGGCATAACGAGGGGTCCAATATGGAGTTGGCAGATTCGTTTTTGGGAAAATCCATTTTTTTGTTGAAAAAGATGCAACAGCTCAAGTGTACAAGTCACACAAATATTCCTGGAGTTGTTAGGACAGCTAACATCTCTTCGAGGGCACCAAACTCCGTACCAGAGAACCACATTGAGAAGGATGATCGAGATGTGAGACTAAACCTCGAAGATGATTTTATCTATTCTAATGAGGAGTCTCTGGAGTCAGAAGAGTTTGCTGACGAGGCAGTGGACATATCTCCTGATTTTGTCCCATTCACTTTCCCTCCCACACAACCTATTGTCCCTGCCCCTCATCGCTGCGACAAAGGTTTTAGAGTACAAAAGGTGGGTAAGAGGGCTATTGAGGAGTCCCTAGATGATTATCTTAAGATTGCGGCGGCTGCTAAATCCGCTAAGACTAGCGACGGAGGTACGCGTTCCTTCTTAGCATCTATTTGTAATTTCATTTCTGATACTGAGATTTTAAGTCTAGCCACAACCTATGGTCTCGCGGTTGGCGATACTGATCGGAATGCGTTCCTTCTTAATAAGATTAAGGGGTGGGAGAACGATAGGGTTAACCTTATTTCAAACTCGACTTCCAAATCGAGTCACGATCCCTTGCCTATTCGTAGTTAATGGAGATTCTATTCTGGAACGTTAGAGGCCCGGGCAGACGGGACAAGCGGGAAATGGTTAAGGAGGTCATCGCTAAATCAAAAGCTAACATTGTCGGTCTTCAAGAGACCAAACTTACACATATATCTAAACTGAGTAGGTTGGGGAAAAATTGTATATCTGAATGGAGGATGTGTCCATCTGTTGGGGCATCTGGGGGTATTGCTATAGGTTTTGAAGTCCGACACATTTTGTTGCCTAGACGAGCTTTACGGGCAATTTTCACTGTCGATCTTGCTCCAACGTAAAGCCGACCTACGGACTCACTCAATTATTGTGGTCTATGGTCCGCACACTTCTGCTTCTATGATGGCTTTTTGGGCAGAACTTAGAGCGATTCAAGCTCATTAGCCACACCCCTGGGTGGTGGGCGCAATTTTAACATCACTAGATTCACCTCAGAACACAGAGGCAGAGGATCCAATGACACGGATAGGGAAGCATTTAATAAGGTTATCACAGACTTAGAACTGGTTGACATTCCCATCTCTGATAGGCTTTTCACCTAGTTAAACATGCAATCGTCGCCCATTTTAGCTAAAATAGATAGGTTCTTAGTCTCCACTGACTGAGAGACCAAATTTCCGTTGGCTTCGGCTAAATCACTACCTAAACCCATCTCGGATCATGTACCTATTATCTTATCTTCTATGGAAGTTCTACCGAGGAGATCACCAAAGTTTAGATTCGAGAGAGCATGGTTAGAAATCTAAGGCTTCCATCACATAGTTTATGAGAGCTGGTCCCGCCCTACTAAGGGGACTGAAGCGACCGCAATATGGTTGGAAAAAAAAAGACTCCCTGCTTGAAGGTATCGTGCTGATTTGGAGGGCAAGTCTAGGAAATGGAACCAGACCAGATTTGCACTGATTTGGAGGGCAAAAGACTCCCTACTTGAAGGTATTGAGGAACTTGAGAAGATTGAAGAAACTAAGGACCTGCTACAGGAAGAGCGGAATAGGTTGCTCCAATTCAGACAGAAAATTAACCAACTCTATAGGCGGAAATCAAATGGCAGCAGCTGTCCAGAATTTCGTGGCTCAAAGAGGAAGTCGCGAACACAGCATTCTTCCATTGAGTAGCCAGTGCCAGGCATAGATCTAACCTCATACACTCGATCCACTCGGATTCGGGAATGATCCAAGGCGACGAGGTTATCAGAATGGCATTCCAGTCCCATTTCAAGCTCCTATTTGGACACAAAGCGAACTTGAGAGTCCCTCTCCACCGCGAGTTCTGGCAGGACCCGACGGGCAACCCCGACCTTATGAGGCGATCCCTAGAAGTACTGTTCATGGAGAAGGAAGTCTCAGAGGCAGTCCAGTAACTTGGAAATGACAAAGCCCCAGGTCCAGATGGGTTCCCAATGCTCTTCTATCAGGCATTCTGGGAGGAAATCAAAGACGATTTGCTGAAGTTGTTTGCTAATTTCTACGACCATAAGCTCAAATTAGGTAGATTTAATTTTGCGGAGGTTGTGCTGATCCCTAAGAAAGAAGACTTCCGACGGGTGGGAGACTTCCGCCCCATCAGTCTCCTTAACTGCTCTGTTAAGATCATTACCAAGACGCTTGCTAATAGACTGGAAAAGGTGATAGATAGTCTCATTAGTCAGGATCAGACGGGGTTCATTAAAGGACGATGTATTCAGGACAGTATAGCCACGACTGAAGAAACTATCCACCAATGGCACACGTCGAATGCTAAGAGCTACCTCCTGAAGCTGGATTTCGAGAAAGCTTATGATTCGGTTGAATGAGACTGTCTTCTGGAAGTGTTGGCTGGAAGAGGTTTTGGGGATAGATGGATCCACACATGTCTTACCACCAGCAGAACTGCAATCTTGGTGAATGGGGTATCGGGCCACCCATTTTCTTGCAAACGGGGCCTCAGACAAGGAGATCCGCTCTCCCCCTCCTCTTCACCATTGTGGAAGACGTTCTTCGGTCCATGATGACTAACTGCTGTAGAGCAGGTTGGATCGCACCATGGGAGTCAATCGCCAAGGTTGCTCAATCCTCCAATATGCAGATGATACTCTCCTATTTGGAAATGGAAACATCGGGGAAACAACCGTCTTCAAAGGAATACTATATAGTTTTGAGGCTTGGTTTAGTCTCAGGGTTAACTTCCACAAAAGTGCTCTCATCCTCATTGCCCTGACTACAGAGGAGGCACTAAAACATACTACGATTCTCAATTGTTCCACCGAGAGTTTTCCCATTCAGTACCCGGGGATGCCACTAAGACTCGGAAAACTCAAAAAGGTCGATTGGCTACCCATCTTTGATCGGGTTGAGAACCGTCTAGCAGGTTGGAAAGGTAAAGCTCTATCATTAGGAGGGAGAGTCACACTTATTAATGCAGTCCTTTCATATCTTCCAACCTATTATCTATCATTCTTTGAAATGCCGCGATGGGTGATTCAGAGAATTGACCGGACTCGAAAACGGTTTTTGTGAAAAGGGACAGACCCGGATAGAGGTGGCTATCACCTTATCAGATGAGAGAAAACATGCATGAAAAAGATACACAGATGACTAGGTATTATTGGTCTTCGAGATATGAATCTTGCCCTATTGGGTAAATGGTGGTGGAAAGTTTTCCACCCCAATGGAGAAGGGTGTCAAGATTTTGTTCAGGGATATCTGCATGAGAATGGAAAGGCGAGAGAGAGAGTTGATACTCCACATACCGAATATTGGACTTCCACAATTAGGAACAAGAAATTTGGGGTTCAGGGTAGGCCCACGTGTCTCCTAGTTCTAGAGAGGCATAGCTAAGGCTTACGATCCCTTCATTAGCGGTGTGACATCAGTTATCGGTTACGACAGACTCACCAGATTCTGGTGGGATAAGTGGTGTGGTGATCACACACTTAGAACTCTATTCTCCGATTTATATGATCATGTATCACAACCACACTGCACGGTGGCCGCAACCTGGAAAAGAGGCGCCTGGAAACTAGCCTTTAAACATTCGTTGGACCCGAGCTTAGACTCAAGGAACTTCAGACCTACATCACCAACGCTGGAATTAGTTGCTCTCAGGGTCCAGACAGGAAATCTTAGGGACTGGAAAAGAACGGCACGTTCACCATGCACTCCATGTATAACTGCATTCACTTTAGGGGATGTGCCCCAAAGTGGTCATGCGTTATATGCAGGACGAAGGGCATGTTGAAAATCAAAGTTTTCTTATGGCTGGTGCTGAACGATGCGATTTTGACTAGAGAAATCTTCACTAAATGCCAACCAAACGTGGATTCTTGTTGTAAGTTCTGCCACGCTGTCCCAGAGACTAGAGACCACCTTTTTCTACATTTTCTAGGAGCAAAGCAGTACTCGTTGGGGGTACTGAGCGTCCTGGGGACGAATCAGTACCCTACTGTGTACGAGGATCTGTGGGTAGGTTCAAAATTTGCTACTGAAAGAAGAACTATGAGATAAGCATAGTATATCGCTATTACTGCAACGATCTGGGTTCTATGGCTAGACAGAAATAATCTTTATTTTCGCAGAACTTGTAATAATATTTCTGGTAATTTGACTACCATTATGCATTTTATTTCATTTTGGGCGAATGTGGCCACAGCAAGTCCCAGAGGAAGGATAGCGAGCGTATTCCAAGTTGAGGATTTTGATGATGATAAAATCAAGATAGGCCCGATGATCGACTGACTACTAGCTTGGCCCTAAATTTCTCGTTCTATTCTCATGCAGATATCCCTGAACAAAATCTTGACACCCTTCTCCACTGGGGTGGAAAACTTTCCACCACCATTTACCCAATAAGGCAAGATTCATATATCGAAAACCAATAATACCTAGTCATCCATGTATCTTTTTCATGCATGTTTTCTCTCATCTGATAAGGTGATAGCCACCTCTATTCGGGTCTGTCCCTTTCCACAAAAATCGTTTTCGAGTCCGGTCAATTCTCTGAATCACCCATCACGGTATTTCAAAGAATGACAGATAATAGGTTGGAAGATTTGAGAGGACTGCATTAATAAGTGTGACTCTCCCTCTCAATGATAGAGCTTTACCTTTCCAACCTACTAGACGGTTCTCAACCCGATCAAAGATGGGTAGCCAATCGACCTTTTTGAGTTTTCTGGGTCTTAGTGGCATCCCCGGGTACTGAACGGGGAAACTCTCGGTGGAACAATTGAGAATCGTAGCATGTTCTAGTGCCTCCTCTGTAGTCAGGGTAATGGGGATGAGAGCACTTTTGTGGAAGTTAACCCTGAGGCCAGACCAAGCCTCAAAACTATATAGTATTCCTTTGAAGACGATTGTTTTTCCGAGGTTTCCATTTCTAAATAGGAGAGTATCATCTGCATATTGGAGGATTAACCAACCTTGGCAATTGACTCTCATGGCCACCGGTACGATCCAACCAGCTCTACAGCAGTTAGTCATCATGGACCGAAGTACGTCTGCCACAATGGTGAAGAGGAGGGGGAAGAGCGGATCTCCTTATCTGAGGCCCCGTTTGCAAGAAAATGGGTGACCCGATACCCCATTCACCAAGATTGTAGTTCTGCTGGTGGTAAGACATGTGTGGATCCATCTGATCCATCTATCCCCAAAACCTCTTCCAGCCAGCACTTCCAAAAGACAGTCCCATTCAACCGAATCATAAGCTTTCTCGAAATTCAGCTTCAGGAGGTAGCTCTTAGCATTCGACGTGTGACATTGGTGGATAGTTTCTTCAGCCGTGGCTATACTGTCCTGAATACATCGTCCTTTAATGAACCCCGTCTGATCCTAACTAATGAGACCATCTATCACCTTTTCCAGTCTATTAGCGAGCGTCTTGGTAATGATCTTAACAGAACAGTTAAGGAGACTGATGGGGCGGAAGTCTTCCACCCGTCGGGAGTCTTCTTTCTTAGGGATCAGCACAACCTCCGCAAAATTAAATCTACCTAATTTGAGCTTATGGTCGTAGAAATTAGCGAACAACTTTAGCAAATCGTCTTTGATTTCCTCCCAGAATGCCTGATAGAAGAGCATCGAGAACCCATCTGGACCTGGGGCTTTGTCATTTCCAAGTTGCTGGACTGCCTCTAAGACTTCCTTCTCCATGAACGGTACTTCTAGGGATCGCCTCATAAGGTCGGGGTTGCCCATCGGGTCCTGCCAGAACTTGCGGTGGAGATGGACTCTCAAGTCCGCTTTGTTTCCAAATAGGAGCTTGAAATGGGACTAGAATGCCATTCTGATATCCTCGTCACCTTGGATCATTCCCGAGTCCGAGTGGATCAAGTGAATGAGGTTAGATCTATGCCTGGCACTGGCTACTCAATGGAAGAATGTTGTGTTCGTGTCTTCCTCTTTGAGCCATGAAATTCTGGACCTCTGCTGCCATTTGATTTCCTCAAGCCTATAGAGTTGGTTAATTTCCTGTCTGAATTGGAGCAACCTATTCCGCTCTTCCTGTAGCAGGTCCTTAGTTTCTTCAATCTTCTCAAGTTCCTCAATACCTTCAAGCAGGGAGTCTTTTGCCCTCCAAATCAGCGCAAATCTAGTTTGGTTCTATTTCCTGGACTTGCCCCTAAGTCTTCTATTTTTTTCCAACCATATTGCGGTCGCTTCAGTCCCCTTAGTAGGGCGGGACCAGCTCTCATAGACCATGTGATGGAAGCCTTAGATTTCTAACCATGCTCTCTCAAATCTAAACTTTGGTGATCTCCTGGGTAGAACTTCCTCGGAAGATAAGATAATAGATACATGATCCGAGGTGGGTTTAGGTAGTGATTTAGCCGAAGCCAACAGGAATTCGGTCTCTCAGTCAGTGGAGACCAAGAACCTATCTATTTTAGCTAAAATGGGCAACTATTGCATGTTTGACCATGTGAAAAGCCTATCAGAGATGGGAATGTCAACCAGTTCCAGGTCCGTGATAACCTCATTAAACGCTTCCTGATCCGCGTCACTGGATCCTCTGCCTCTGTGTTCTGAGGCGAATCTAGTGATGTTAAAATCACCCCCACCACCCAGGGGTATAGCCAATGAGCTTGACTCGCTCTAAGTTCTGTCCAGAAAGCCATCCTAGAAGCAGAAGTGTGCGGACCATAGACCATAGTAATTGAGTGAGTCCACAGGTCGGCTTTACGTTGGAGCAAGACCGACAGTGAAAATTGCCCGTATAGCTCATTTAGGCAACAAAACGTGTCGGGGTTAAAACCTAAAGCAATACCCCCAGATGCCCCAACAGATGGGCACATCCTCCATTCAGAGATATGATTTCCCCCCAACCTACTCACTCTAGATATATGTGTAAGTTTGGTCTCTTGAAGACCAACAATGTTAGCTTTTCAGCTTTTGATTTAACAATGACCTTCTTAACCATTTCCCGCTTGCCTCGCCTGCCCAGGCCTCTAACATTCCAGAATAGAATCTCCATTAACTATGGATAGGTAAGGGACCGTGACTCGATTTGGAAGTCGAGTTTGAAATAAGGTTAACCCTATCATTCTCCCACCCCCTAATCTTATTAAGGAGGAACACATTCCGATCGGTATCGTCAATCGCGAGACCACGGGTTTTGGTTAGAATAAAAATCTCGGTATCAGATATGATATTAAAAATATATATGTTAAGAAGGAACGTATACCTCTGTCGCTAGTCTTATCAGATTTAGCAGCCACCGCAATCTCAAGATAATCGTCCAGAGACTCCTCAATATCTCTCTTAGCCACTTTTTGTACTCTAAAACCTTTGTCGCAGTGATGAGGGGTAGGGGCAATAGGTTGTGTGGGAGGGAAAGTGGATGAGACAAAATCAGGAGATATGTCCACTGCCTCGTCAGCAAACTCTTCTGACTCCAGAGACTCCTCATCAGAATAGATAAAATCTTCTTCGAGGTTTAGTCTCACATCTCGATCATCCTCCTCAATGTGGCTCTCTGGTACGGAGTTTGGTGCCCCCGAAGAGATGTTTGCTATCCTAACAACTCCAGGAATATTTGTGGGACTTGTACACTTGAGCTGTTGCATCTTGTTCAACAAAAAAAATGGGTTTTCCCAAAAACGAATTTGCCAACTCCATATTGAACCCCTCGTTAGGCCCATATTAACATTCAGACGCTCTCCTATACCCGTTGGGGGGCCACGTGTCGCAACAATATTGGTTGGCGGAGCGACCGATGTGCGCCACGTGGGTGAGCCACACGTCCCCTCTTAGTACGTTGGCGCTACGAACGATGCGAGCAGCTCCAAAAACGAAGCATTAGATGGACTCGAGGCGACGGCCTCTTCTGCTCTGTTTCTTTCCCTCTCCTTTTCTTCTTCCCTAAGCTTGCCTCTTTCCTCATTCGAAACCATTTCCATGGTTTCTCTCTCCCCCCGTTCGTTTTCTTCCCCAAACTAGCTCAATTTTGCTGGCGCTCCCTTCCCAAAGTTCCCACTGTTTTCATTTCCCTCGGTTGGTCTTGCTCCTCCTTTAAAAAGCTGCCTCTTTTCTCGATGGAAACCACCTCGTTGGTTTCGATCGAGCCCCCGTTCGTCCTCTTCCCCAAACTAGCACCCTTTTGCAACCGCTCTCTTTCCAAAGCTTCCATCTTTTTTTTCCCTTTTGGTGATCTGCTCTGTCTGTTGGCTAAGTTGTGGGTCAACTGCTCCCCTCGAAACCTCTCCTCCGTAGCTAGTAGGGGTTGACTTCCTCTTTGAGCTTTTTGTTTGATGGAGGTTCTAAGGCTGGGTACTGGGTCTGCAGAACTTTCCTTTTTTGGGTAAAGCTGTTGTACCACCAGTGGGTGACCCTCTTGACCATTGGGTTTTTGGGTGAGGCCTTGGTTTTAACCACCACTGCGAAGCGGAGTACTCTAGGGTTTAGGATTCGCCGTCGCTTGGCCTTGGCGCACCTCCCTACCTCTAGCAGCTCTGATGACTTCACGGTGTGCACACTCAATGCCGTGGGCTCCATTCAAGGTGAGGTCCCACTCTTGGGAGACCACATGCTTGTAGGAGCGCCCATCTCTGACTACAGTGGTAGGGGATGAGAGAGTCAGGGGCTCCGCTATCTCCGGCTCCTCTTGCTTATCCAAGACAAATCTGATGAGGTATGACTCCTCGAATGAAAACACCTTTGCAAATCTGGGCATAAGCGTGATA
Source organism: Hemerocallis citrina (assembly GCA_017893485.1). NCBI lineage: Eukaryota > Viridiplantae > Streptophyta > Magnoliopsida > Asparagales > Asphodelaceae > Hemerocallis > Hemerocallis citrina. The sequence continues at coordinate 209,566,772 of CM030367.1, read as the reverse complement.
TCGGGGATTCAGATTAAGATCCTGGCAGATACAATCTCCGACCGCCTCACCGTCTTGTTGTTTATGTCTTCGACGGTTCCAAACTCCGAAATGATCTCTTGGAGAGCTTCTTTTTTTCAGAAGTGCAGCGGTACATTGCGGATCCAAATCCAAAATCGTTCCCCTTTCGGCAGTTTAGCTCCGAATCTTGGTGACCACGGGAAGAGTTTCATCTTAAAGTGCCCAAAATCCACTTTACCCAAGGCTGTTTCCTCCGTCATCTTCTCCGGCGAGGGGAATGACACCAGGAACCGGAGGTGGCACATCTTTTTAGCAACCCAATGTCTGTGAGCTCTCATTGGCCATTTTGCATTCAAGGCTTGGAGTAGATGGTTCTCCGATGGGCACCCTGATGTTACTTTAGCAATGACACACCATTGGCATAGTCACTTCTCTTCACTTTTGATTGTCTCTAGGCTGTTTGCAAGTCGGATGAGCGTGGGGTTGTTTGGTGACTGACCTCTTCTAACAGGTTGTTCGTCATCATTGTTGGATGCCTTAACGTTTGTACAAACGTAGGACATATGCCCCCATTTTATACACTTTAAACAGTGAATCTCTTTCGTACAGTCCTGCCGGAGATGCTCCAAATCACCACAATTGAAACACGACACTGGTTTGCGTTTTCCTTTTCTTTTCTTCTTTCTGAGATCAGGTTGATTTGAGGGGGAAATGTTGTTTCTTTTCTTTGTTTTACTTTGGACTTCAATCCATGACTCCTCTCTGAAATCCCCACTCCACACAGTTGTTCACTCCATGCTAGCCACGTTCTGCGGACCCCCTTCTTGGGCCCGCTCGACGGTAGGCTTAATTGGATGTTGAGCCGCCTCTGTTTGCAGTAGGGGTGTGGGGGTGAATAAGGGGGGGTGAGCAGTGGGGATGAGTGGGGGGGGGGGGTGGTTGAGAGTGGATTGTTTGGGAGTGTGGGTGGAGGGTGAGGTGTGGTGATCTTGGGCAAGAGAGGGTTTAGCATTCCATGTCTGAGGTGGGGGAGGCTGGGGGAGACTGTGACATGTGTGATGGGCATTGTGGTTGTAACTGGGAGCCATGGTAGTGGTGGTGGTGTTTGGAGGGGAGTGGTGGCCCTTGTGCCAGGACTGGTGGTGGGAGGTATGGTCATAATGCTCTTGAACTTTTCCTTTCCACTGATACAATGTATGATGATGCCGCTGATCACTTCTCTGCCCATAGTGGTGGCGATGGTCTTTTGGGGGGGCTCTTTTACGCTCGAATGATCTTGTAAGAGGGCCCCCTCTGTGGGCCCATCCTCGATGGGGAGGAGATGCGTGGCGATGATGACTAATCTCTCGCCCATACCGATGCTGATGCGCACTCCGGTGTGCATGCTCGGAGGATTGATGACGTCTGAGACTCCTTTCTTCTATAATGATACCGTTGGGAAGGGGAGGGGGAACAGGGTAGGGCTCTGTTCGGGTATTGCTTTCAGCTTCCGGGGTGACTTGCTGAAAGACAGGGGGATGGGGTGGGGGTAGGGGAGGGGCGGTGAGGGTGGTTTGTTAATTGACAGGGGGAAGTGGAGAAGTTATGAGCTGGTCAGGGTTGGGAGCCTGATGGCGCACCATCTCATTGGGCCCGCATCCGCTCATTTCTACCTCCGACAGCATTGAGCCAGTGTCTAAAAGAGAGTTGATGGTGACTGAAGAGGTTGACGAATAAAGAAAAAAACGGAGGGGGGGAGGGTGATTTGTACTGGTGGTAGTGGATGGCTGGAGAGATGAAGGATCAAGGTCGGAGATGGAGAAAGTAGATTACTAGAAGGAGGGGGGGTTGGCGACCTTTTACTGTTGATAGATCCCCACCGCCGCAGGATTTGTTGAGGGGATATGATGTATTTTGTTCAGACACGTGTATGTTGCGCCCATTCTGTTCTTCTTTTGTCCCACTCCCATGTTTGGGGTGGAGTTTATGTACTTTTGTTCTAATTGTAGGAACTTGTATTTGGCTCAGTACTCTGAGTTTGTTTTATTAACCCCTTATTAATGAAACATGATGGCCTTACTCCACCTTTTCTTCAAAAAAAAAGTGACAAGGATCTATAGATCTGGGTTAAAACTAAATAAAATAAATAAATGAATGAAGGGGAAGCCTCTCCACAAATTCACCCCTTTTTTTTTCTTCCTTTTCCTCTTCACAAGAAAAGAAGAAGGGTTAATTGATCAAATCCAATTTTGCATTCAAAAAATTAGCAAAAAATAGATAACAAAAATCTAATCCTACCCAAAAAGTAGTAAGATCGCAACTAGTTGCATACAAACTGAGCAAATAATTGAGCACAAACCTTAGGCTGCGTTTGGTTTGTTGTTTTAAAAACAGTTTTCTGAAAATAGTTTTATGAAAATGAGAGTGCAAAAGCTGTTTGGTAATAATTTTTTATGAAAATAGTTTTTTTAAAATGAGAGTATAATGTATGTATAGGTTTGGTTGTATGCATATACTGTATACAGTATATATACTCTGATACATACATGTTGTATACATACACATACATACTGATATATAATAATATAAAATATTTTATTATAATAAACATATTTAATAATATACATATATATAATAATATATAATAATTATAATAATATATATGTAATAATAATATATTCAAATTATATATTAAACAATTTATTATAATAATAATAAATTATATAATAATATATATAATAATATAAAATAGTAATATATAATAATAATAATATATATTATAATAATAATAGATTATTATAATAGTATATATAAAATAGTATATACGAAATAATAATATAATATAATATATATATAATAATATTATAATATAATAATAATATATATAATAATAATATAATATAATAATAATATATATAAAATAGTATATATAAGATAGTATATATAAAATAATAATATAAATAATAATAATATAATATAATAATAGTATATATAAAATAATAATATTTTATTATAATAAACATATTTAATAATATAAATATATATAATAATATATAACTAGTAATTTACACGTGCGATGCACGTTTTAATAATTACAAAAAAATAAAATAAAAACTAACTTAGGGATGATTTGAACCGGAAACCTCCTTTATATTAGTTATGTACGTGCGTTGTACATATTGGTAGAATGACAAAATGACAAATGACACTAAGGCATTCTCTCATTATAATATTATTAGAGATAATTATAATAATATATATGTAATAATATTATATTCAAATTATATATTAAACAATTTATTATAATAATAATAAATTATATAATAATATATATAATAATATATAATAGTAATATATAATAATAATAATATATATTATAATAATAATAGATTATTATAATAGTATATATAAAATAGTATATATGAAATAATAATATAGTATAACATATATATAATAATATTATAATATAATAATAGTATATATAATAATAATATAATATAATAATAGTATATATAAAATAGTATATATATAGTAAAAATATAATATAATAATAGTATATATAAAATAGTACATATAAAATAATAATATATTATAATAATTGTATATTATACAATAATATGAAATAATTTATTATAATAAACATATTTAATTATATACATATATATAATAACATATAATAATTATAATAATATATATGTAATAATAATCTATTAATTATATATTAAACAATTTATTACAATAATAATAAATTATATAATAAATTATATAATAATATATAATAGTAATATATAATAATAATAAAAAATATTATAATAATAATAGATTATTATAATAGTATATATAAAATAGTATATATGAAAAAATAATATATATTATAATAATAGTATATATATACATTAAAAAATAAAAGTAAAAATAAAAATATAATGTATATAATAATAATATAATATATAGTTATAATAATAATAATAATATTAATAATCATAATAATAATAATAATAATAACAATAATAATAAAAATAATAATAATAATATATGTAACAATAATATATTATAAATATATATATAACAATATATTATAATAATAGTATATTATATAATAATATATATAATAATATATAATAGTAATATATTATATATTAATATACATAATAATACATAGTAGTAATATATAATAATAATAATAATAATAATAATAATAATAATAATGTATAATAATATAATAATAATAGTATATATAAAATAGTTTATATAAAATAATAATATATTATATAATAATATAAAATAATTTATTATAATAAACATATTTAATTATATACATATATATAATAACATATAATAATTATAATAATATATATGTAATAATAATATATTATAATAATAATAGAATATTGTAATAGTATATATAAAATAATATAAATGAAATAATAATATATTTTATAATAATAGTGTGTGTGTGTGTGTGTGTGTTTTATATATATATATATATATATATATAATAACATATAATAATTATAATAATATATATGTAATAATAATATATTATAATAATAATAGAATATTGTAATAGTATATATGAAATAGTATATATGAAATAATAATATATTTTATAATAATAGTGTGTGTGTGTATATATATATATAATAATAATAATAAAATAATAATTATTATTATTATAATATATGTAACAGTAATATATTATAAATATATATATAATAATAATAATAATATATATAAATATATTTAGAGAGAGGATGTGAAAAAACAGAAAATTGTTGAAGCGGAGTTTTGTGAAAACTGTTTTCACAAAACAATCTAATCAAACGGGTTTTGGGTTTTGAAAAAAAAAAAAAAAACAACAACAAAGCAAACATACCCTTAAATCTTCACCCTAGAAACCTAGAAAAAAAACAGAGAGAAACCCCCAATAATAAATTGAGAAATGATAGCATACTGCATACCACTCTAAATGTATAACTCCGTTTGCATATAAATGTTTCACTTACGCACACACCAACAACAACAACAAACAAAACCAAAAAAAAAAAAAAGGTCCGAACTAATTATAATTCTATTTTTTCCCTTAATAATTATGCTGGGACGTGAGCGAGTTGCAAATAGAATTGTATTTAGGATGGCACGCTAACATATCAAATAGAAAGTAGAAACCTCATATAGATCTCTGTACAAACCAACATTAATTTCACAAAGATGGGAAGACTATTACTTTACTATTAAAACAAACTAAGATGACACATAAAGCAAACCCCATATAAATTTTTAACCAAAAAACAAACAAACAAACAAATAAATAATTCAAAGAAAGAGTAAATATATATATAACCTGAGATGCCAGCAGTGCAATAAACAAGAGCAAAGATCATGCCCCCAAAAGCCCAAGCAATGCCCTGAATCCCCACAGTCCCACACTTGGTGGGTGACTTGTTAACCCCCATAACAGTGAGGATGGTTATGTACAGAAACAGGAAAGTTGCCATGAACTCTGCAATCCCAGCCCTGTAGAAGGACCATGACTTGAGCTCCCCAGGCTCAAAGAGTGGAGCTGGGGGTGGGTCCTTGTAGTCCTTGTGTCCTGTTTGTGCGGATGTCCCTATAGGTTGCCTCTCTGAGAACTTGTTTGCTCCTACCCTCACATCCTCTTCTTTCCCCTCCATTTTGTTTCTCGCTCTCTGTCTTTTTTTTTCCCCTTCTCTTCTGTTGGTTAAAGTGTGAGGTAATAGGAGAGGGTAGAGGGTTTTATAGAAAGGGAGATAGCTGAAACGGAAAGGGAATATTTAATTTAACCTCCATAATTGAGTCAACATTATCTTTTACAGCTTTTTTGACTTCTATTTATACACTTAAGTCCCTCTTAACTATTTTGGCAAGATAATATAATCTTGTTTGTAAACAAAAATCAATCAGATTTTAATATGGACATTTTTTTACTAAACTCTGCTTAGTCAGAGTTTCAAACTCAAAACTCTGAGAAGTAAATCCTAACTTAAAGTAATCACAAAACTATTATGAAGCTTTTCCTGTTCCAAGTGCGTGTGATCAAATGACTCTATTGTCATCAAGATTTTAATGCTAAAGATATCTCCTAGTAAACTTTTAGTAAGGAGTACGACGTAGTCTACTCTCAAATGAGGGACATCATTTTATTCATTTTAAACTCTTATTATTCGAGCTACAACTCAGTGATTTTTAAAATAAAATTTTTACTGAGATCTAGATCTCCTTACTAATATGAAATTTTCTCCAAAAAAATATTCTACAACACAAATCCTCTAAAGTCTTAGAAAAACGGTTGTTTAAACAAAAATGTGGATTTGTAATAGAAAACAATCAAATAAATAAAGTTTAATGGGCACTTTTATAGAGTTAGTATAGAAGTCTAGGGAGATTGTTTGCTGATAGGGGTCTAAAGATATAAAACAAAGTCAAGAAGCAGGGCTAATGTAAATATGTATCCAAATGAGGGGTTGGCAAAAGTTTCTCCATAAATAAACGAGGGGTAATGATTTGTGGTTGAGAGTAGTTTAGGGAATGTTCTGGATATGGAATTGAGTTGGAGCGATCTGTACAGGGACCAGGAGGTTGGTCCAAGGACTTATCTTCTCCTAGGTCAGCTTTGTGGTTTTGCTTTTAAGCTGTTATTTTGTTTTTCGTTTTTTTAAAAGGGTTACTTTCCCTCCCTCCTTTTTCCCTCCACCTCTCTAATTTAGAATTGGATAATCCTATCTCTACGGTTAAATCTACTACCTTTCTCTTTACTATCTTTAAGTAGCACACTATTAATGGAGGTTATTATAGAGTAGGTGGTACAAACATTCAATAGTAGTATGTCACCTAAGATAGTAAAGAGAAAAATAGCAGATTTGGTAGTAGATGTAGCATTACCCTTTAGCATTTGGCTAAATTTGAAAAAAAAAACTTCTTGAACTATGATCTTTATGTAGAAAATCTCTCTGATCTTTTTTTTTTAATGTAGAAAACCATTATGAAGTATTGTTGTAAAAAACTCACCTGCCAGCGTGAGGCTTCTGCTAAAGTTGAGGGAGATTTTTGACAATGATGAGAAAGATGTATGATGTTTTTTGAATGCAAAGATTAATGGGGTTATCTAATACAAGTAGAAAGTTAGATGTGATTTTTTGAAATACTTCTAGTGGGTTTTTTGCAACAACCATACTTCAGAAGATTTTCTGCATAAAAAAAGATTAGAAAAATTTTCTGCGTGAATGCCATAGTTTAAGGATTTAGAATTTAGAAAGTTCCTTGTTGATAAGGTTTTTTTTATTTTTTATTAAAGCAGATCCAACTTACCGCTCGCACCTACTTCATAATAACTAGAGAATTGATACAAGTAAAACTCGAACTTTAACATCTTTCGCCCACTAACTACTAACCACTAGGAATCCTAGGGACACTTGATTCTTGCTAATAAGTTGTTCAATATCTAATACAATTTTCTTTGTTTTATCACTGAGTTACAATTCATATGGAACTCTAGTGACACTTAATTCTGGCTAATAAGTTTCTAATGCAATTTTCTTATGTTCGACATAAAGCTATTACAACTCTTTAAAATTTCTTGGTTTAAAATGTCAGAGATAATAGGATTGTATTTGATATTAGCTTTTAATTAACAACTGTACCATCCCTGATAAGATCAACATGGTTAGGACTTAGATTCAACATGAACCTAAAGGGTTTTTCCTATACCCTTTAGGTTGAAGGCTTGCAGCTGTGAAATGGTCGGAAAAGACGGGACTAAGGCTTCCTAGCCCGTTCGGGTAAACCCTTAGATACTTACGAGTCATGGGTTAAGATTGACAGGTCTATAACTTGTGATCTTAATTATTTCTTGACCATTCTACTTAAGATTTTTCTCTTTAGAATTGGTTCAATGGGTCAAAATTTACATTATGCTGCACTTGCGTTACGAATCGGTCATCTTTAATCACGGCTGAAGTTAATCAATGGACTAATATGGAATTAGCAGTTTGTAGGTAATTAATATGGAATATCAATATTTGTTGGGGAACTATGCAGAAAAAACCCTAACCTAACTGATAAGATCATTGCTTCTAGCGTAACAATGCAATATTTATAGATCTATATATGTAAATTCAAATATGCTAAGGACTCTCACACACATTAAGCAAAATTGCGTTTGTTTCGTTGTTTTGAAATCCATTTTAAACTTTGTTTTTGATTTTTTTTTATTATAATAAATTTATTTTTTTGGGATTTTCAAAAACTGAGTATTGCATGGTAAATTGTTTTCATAAAATAGTTTTTTTCAAAAATAAAATATAAAAGACATTTGGTAAACTGTCTACAGTATGTATATATGATTGTATGTATGTATGTATATACATACACACTGTATAATATTGCATACATATACATACCGTATACATATATATATGTATACAATATGTGGGTTTGAAAATGAAAAAAACTCGTATCACAAAATATGTTTTCATAAAACACATTTTAAACATAGATATTGAGTGTAAAAATTTTAAATGACCTTTACAAAATTTTAGATCCAAATATAATTATCATATGTTTTCATTTTAAAAACCGGAAAAAAGATTATAAAGCCAAATCTAAGCCTTTATTCTTTGAGTAATGCTACATCCACTACCAAGTTCATTACATTTCTCTTCACTATCTTACCAGTGCCCAGATTTTGATCGGTACATCACCCAATCAGCAGAAAAGCCAAAGTTAGCAACAAGCTTTTTGTTGTTTATTGTTCCGACATCACAAATGGTAGAGAGTCCCAGCTTTTGTAAAGGGACCATTTATGATAGCCTAGCAGAGCATCAGGGCAGTTTGATCCTAAGCACACAGAAAAAGGGCGGAATCATGTGAATATTACAAATATCATATTAAATATATGCATTTTTGTTTTTGGCCAATTTACTAGTATTCAAACAAGTGTTAATAAATGTTCACATGACTACGCATACAACTTGTAGTTATGTCGCATTATCTGCACAGTACGATGACTAAAGTTATTGAAGACACAGTACGATGGCAGTTTGATCCTCAATTCTCTGCAAGCCAAAAAAAACTCTTTGAGGAAAAAAGTTTGAAAAAGATGAGTTTAGTTCAGGGACATTCGAATATTAAGAGAAAGTAGTAGTAATTATTTTAAAAAGAAAATAATAACTATGAAGCAATATATTGATTTCATTTAGCTTTCATGTTTGTTTTCATACTGAATATCATAAATTACTTGTAATTAGGAAAGAAAAAGAGGAGATGGATTTTCTTTTTTGAAAAGTTTACTGTGGGGGGTAATTATGTAATTTCGGTGAGAGAAATGGCCGTTGAGGAAAGGGACAGATCCAGCGAAAGGGACAGATCCAGCGAAATTTCGGTGTTTGGCCAGTGACTTTACCTGTGATAGAACAAGCTAGAGGCAACGGCTACCTTCTTAAATAGCGAAAGTACATAAATGCCCATTGCCTAATCTTGATTTTAAATTATATTATATCTTCTATATTTTATACTAATAGGAGGGAGAGTCTACCTCTTTCTCATTTTTCCATTTTGAAATAAATAAATTAGAGGGAAAAAAAATAAGGATTCTAATTTAACTTAAATGTGTACTATGCACAATTTTATTAAAAAAATTCAAATAAAATAAAATTCTTATTCCTTCAAACATAGTCTATTCTCCTCACGCTTTCCCAATTATACACACACACACACACACACACACACACACACACGTCGTTCATGGCTCCCGACGCCCCACCCCCACGCTGCTTCTGCTTTTAGCAGCTTTAGTAATATTCAATTGGATGACATTATAGTTTGACAATGATAATCTAAACAATTTGCTTATGTGAAGATGCTATTGAAGATTCCAGTAATTACAGTGGTGATGATATTCATAAGTTTCCCCAAATTTTCTAACACTTTTTTGGAGTTCTTTATAATTTTATGAGTATCTCAAAACTATTTTAAGCTGTAAATTTACACAGGGTAACACTAGTTTTTGATGAGTGACAAAAAGAATCAATCCTAGGGAGCAAGGCTAATAGACATTTAATAGAAACCACTTTCAATAGCATAAGTTGCGTGCAAGCTACAGAGTCTTCCTCTATGGTTTTTTCGAGTTTTGGAGAAGCCTGATTCGAATAATCTTGTAACACCCTGAATTTCAAATAAAATTGAATTCGAAGTTCCACAGGATCTTTACACTTCACTTCGTACAATTTTACAAGGAATTAAAAAAACTTTTATTACAACAATAATTACATTTTACATAGCGGAAGCAAATTACAACATAATACATGAATTGAACATTAACTTAAATATTTTTGTATAAGCAGCAATCACTCTTTGGTCTTATCAATCATTTTATTCTGCATAGAAACTGTGGGTACGTCAGTTGCATACAACTGACGCTAGGATCTAATACATTAATTTCTCTTACTTAGAAAACACACACTTGCTACAAAACAAAGCTAAGGGGGACTATCCTATTGATATCGTGTGTGAATGTGCACTTAGTCCTTAATACAGTTATTTATATTACATGACATTAATGTTCACTTGTTTGGATTCTATGCATCCCATACTATATAGGTCCGAGGATAAGCCCTTAATCGTTCTTCATCTTGTAGGGTTGATTCTCTTGCCATGACTTAAACCACTACGGTAACTACGGTAAGTATCCTAGATGTTCTACGAGTTACGAGCTATGTCCAGACAGCCTGGAGGGGAATCTCACGTCGTCACATGATGCATCATGCAGAGCCTATGGACAATTCAGCCTCCGTCATGGAACGATGGCACCACCTGTAGTCACCAAACACCCCACAAGCGTCGCCACGGTTCTGATAATTTCGAAGGTGTATCCATACCATGACATGACGCATCAAGCAGACAACCTATGAATACTCTCACACCATTGATCCGAGGCCTTCATGTTAGGATTGTGTCTTGTATACTCGTTGTTCAGATTAAAAGAAGGTAATATGAAGCACGGAGGTCGAAGCGTCGAAGCGAGTAGAAGGAGAACAGCAGCAGCAGTAGCAGGTGCAGGATAGTTGCGGTCGACCGGTCTGGGTGACAGTCGACCGCACCCCCGATCGCTCGTTGTACTGGGAAGTCAGAGAGTGGTACGGTCGACCGGTCTTGGTGGACGGTCGACCGCCCGCGGCGCTGTGTTCAGTTTTGGGCCTCGATTTGTTAGGTCAGTTCAGCCCAATCTTCAACTCCAAGTTAGATCGTGCGGCTCCTATTCAGTTACTTCTTTTCTAGGTTTTATCGGACGACTGAAGATCAAGATTAGAACTAGGTTTCTCTCTATTCTTCTCTATATATTGTAAAATCCTCCAATATGAGAGGAAGTACTTCATAGATTATTTTCTCCATTGCAAAGAGAGGCTCGAGAGAGAGATAGTTCTTGGTAGGTGAGTTTAATTCCTTGTATCAAGTGAATCAGTAACTCCTTATAATCTTTTCTAGTTGAATATCAGATCTCCCTATATTTCTCTCCGGATTAAGCAAAAGCTAACCGGGATAAGTCATCGTTGTTGTGTTTGTGTTAGTTTGGTGGATCTACTTACTTGCTCAATTTATTCGCCTCGTCTACTTCGATTTTCTCATTGTTCTAATTAGTTCCGCTGCGGCCAGAGGGCATTTGTTGACGCCCCAATCCCAATAACTGGTATCAGAGCTTCAGGTTGCTGAGTTCCTTAGTTAAGATGACAGGCCACAGTATTTTGAAGATCAAGCAGTTTGATGGTAAGATCAATTTCAATCTTTGGAAGACTGACATGTATGATGTTCTTGTTCAAGAACGGCTGCAGTCAGTAGTAAAGAAGAAGGCAAAAGCCAACTGATATGAAGGATGATGTTTGGAAAGATATTCGTGAAAGAGTCATAAGTCTAATCCGACTATTCTTAGCGGACGAGGTCAAGTGCAGATTTCTTGAAGAAACTGATGCGGCAAGTCTGTGGGAAAGACTCATAACTGACTACTCTGGTTCGTCGTTATTAGATCGAATGCATTGGAAGATGAAGTTATTCCGTTTATCTATGAAGGAAGGTACCGATCTCCAAGACCATATTACAGAGCTTAATAAGGTATTATCTGAAATTAAGGCGATCAATGCAGATGTGTGTGAGGAAGATAAAGCTTTCAACTTGATATATTCACTGCCGGATTCATACGAGCCTTTGATCACGACCATGCTACACGGTAGATCTGCTAAGGAGAGTATTTCAGTAGATGATGTAATCAAAACATTGAAGGAAAATTAACATAGGAAGGAGACCCATAAATCTGCATCGTCTATTCCTACAAGTTGTCCAGCAGTGGATGGTCCTTCGGGGGGAAGACAAAGTGCTTTGTAAAAGGATTCGATCTGTTACCGATATTACAAGAGGCCAGGGTATATCAAGAAAGACTGTTGGAAATTGCAGAATCAGGAGAGTGCAAAGAACGGGAGTTCAGCCAATGTGGTTAGTGTCTTTAATTCAGGCGATTCATGTCTTCTTGTTTCAAATTCTTTGGAAGTGGATTATAGTTGGTTTCTTGACTCAGAGAATTCTTCTCATATTTGCTCCAAGAGGGAGTTGTTTTTTACTTATAAGTCTACTACGGGGCATTGTGTGACAACGGAAACTGGGGAGATTTGTGAAGTAGTGGGTGAGAGGACAGTTGAGTTGAAGATGCCAGGTCTAAATATGTTCACTTTAAGGGATGTTTTGCATATTCCTCTGCTAAAACGGAATCTGATTTTCTTGGGAACTCTTGATGCACGGGGCTGCAGGTACACAGCTCGAGGTGGAGTTCTATCTGTTTTTCAGTGTCGTTGTAAGGTGATTAGAGGTATGAGAATGGTTGGGCCAAGCCAAAATAATCTCTACAAGATTTGGAGAATTCGAAATACTTGCGCAAGTATTGCTCATTTTCCCGGTATTCCCGCAAGCTCAGTTAGTTTACCGCAACTAGATTCATCGAGACGAGACCACGACGTTCGAATATCGTTGAGAGGTGGAGAAAGCCTAAGGGTAGGTGGAGTTCGTGCGGAGTTTGGCAACTTCGTGAGTACATCCACGGAGGTGGGCCTTTGAGGGGCTGCACTGAATTTGGTGAGATTGGGTAGAGATCATTTCAATTAGAAGAAGAAGCTATTGTTCTAAGTTTTCTTTACAAGTAGAATTTGTTAGAGTTTGGAGATGAGTAACACATCATGTGATAGCACTCGTATGCAATCCAACGTGGAGATTGTTAGGACTGTGTCTTGTATACTCGTTGTTCAGATTAAAAGAAGGTAATATGAAGCACGGAGGTCAAAGCATCGAAGCGAGTAGAAGGAGAACAACAGTAGCAGCAGGTGCAGGATAATTGCGGTCGACCGGTCTGGGTGACAGTCGACCGCACCCTCCGACCGCACCCCCGACCACTTGTTGTACTAGAAAGTCAGAGAGTGGTACTGTAGAACCCCGTATTTTTAAAAATTATTTTTAAAGGGTTATAAATGATTAAAATGATTTTTGGAGAATTTATAAATATTTTCTGAAAATATATCTTTTTACACGTGCAAAACACGTACAAATATTTTCTTGAGAAGTTCAAAAGTCAAATTTTCTTTATGGAAAATTATTATTTAATATTTGGAATTTATTTATTATTTTTCCAGATTTTTCTGAGATTAATTCGATCTATTTGCAAATTCTGAGAAAAGAAGGACCTTTTTGCAAATTTGTCATTTTAGGGGTTAAAATGCAAATTTTACTTTCTGGACGTTTTGAACAGTACCAGTTAAGATTAATGGGTATGTTTTACCTTTAAATCCTAATTTAAATGACTTTATCAAGTTTCCAATATAAGGGATCCATTTATGTAAAGTTGCATTTCAAGGGGGTTATTTTGTAAAAGTGTTTGGAAAACCCTAAACTCCTTATTCCGGATATTTAAAAGAAATTTGCAGCCGTCATTCGCTGCACAACAAAGAATTTTGTGATTTTTGGGAGGAACAAGAGGAGGAATTTGGATCTCGCAGAAAAAGAGGATATCTTGTTGGATCTCTTCATTCCTAAGGTGAGTGACATGTTGTTTTGCTTTGTGTATGTTTTATGTGAGTGATGTAAATTTGGTTTGTTGTTTTGAATTATGTGCGTGATTGTTTTGTTGTTTGTTTTGATATCTTCGTTCATTTAGTGTATTTTATATGTGAGCGATGCAATGGTTGTTGTTGTATTATGTATGTGAAATCTATGAATGCTTAATAGATCTTGATTGATAAATTTTATTGCTAGAAAGCATGTTTAGGATTTGTATGATTATGATAATAAGGGATTGGATGAACAATTGAATCTTGTGATTACAAATCAGATTTTGGTTATGAGTCGTGGAAGAAATTCAGTTTTGAGAATTTTGAGTGGAAGATTTATGAATCAAGAGAATCTTGACATGAAAATTAAGGTTTTGAGAAATTGATTGAATTGAGGAAATATACCCAAACTGGGGATTCTTTGAGATCGACGTTTTATCTGAATACAAATTATTTTAGTAAACAATGATTTCTTTTAGAAAACTCTAATTTGATTATCATGTACAACCTAAACTGTGCAGTCTGTAGGCTGACAGTCGATTGGCAGACCTTTCGGTCGACTGGTACGACCCGGCTGATGTGATAATTAGTTTCCTTGAAAATCTGTTCTGGACAGTCGACTTAGGACTTTTTTCAGTCGATTGGTACACTTAGTATTATTTTTCAAGTTTATTGTGAAAATTCGCTCTGGACAGTCGACTTAGACCCTTTTCAGTCGACTGACACACTTAGAATTTATTTTTCAAAGTTATCTTATATTTCTCTCTGGTAAGTCGACTTATGAATTTCTAAGTCGACTTATAATCTCTTTTTAAGTCAACTTATGACTTTTTAAGTCAACTTATGATCTCTTTTAAGTTGACTTATGACTTTTTAAGTCAACTTATGATCTCTTTTAAGTCGACTTATGACTTTTATAAATCAACTTATAACACTTAAAATATTTTCTTAAAATCATGGAACTTTCTTTCTGGACAGACGACTTATGTTTTCTATAGTCGACTGGTACTGATGTATTTTTATATCTATGAAGGTCCTTTCAAATGATTTATTCTTCAAATGTTTTAATCTATACCTTATCTTCTATTAAACATATGATTTCAAGATGTTAAGTGGAACGGTTTAAGATGTGAGTTTGGTTGAGATATTTGAGTTGAGTCTCTAGAGGATGTGTGTGACCCTAGTATACTGGCGGTTGAGTTCATTATGTTTAGGCCTGTTGAGGTATTTTGGTTGTTCAGTTTGAGTTAAGTCCGGTAGGGTACATCAACTCTAGGAGATTCGTGAAGTAATTAAATAACCCAAAAATGATAAGGACAGGTACTAGTGGTGATATGATGAACGGGAACATGAGTCATGTACCTTAGTATGGCTTTCGGTGTGGGATTTAATCTCCGGAATTATCCAAGTAACTTACTTGTGGTGTGGGATTTATCTCCGGAATTATCCAGGTAAATTACCTGTGGTGTGGGATTTATCTTCGAAATTATCCAGGTAATTACTTGTGGTGTGGGATTTAATCTCCGGAATTATCGGGGTCGAGGCGACGCACATGTGGTATTCATGTGATGATGTGTCAATGTTTCGGTGTGGGATGATCTCCGGAATTATCCAGGTAAATTACCTATGGTGTGGGATCTATCTCCGGAATTATCCAGGTAAATTACCTGTGGTGTGGGATCTATCTCCGGAATTATCGAGGCATGGGCTAATACTCACAGTTTATCGTTATCTCGTAGTAGTCATCGTGTTAGGATTAGTTGCATAGCGGGGGATTGAACCCTATGAAGTGAAGACGTTAAGGGCTTGCACCGAACCTATGTAGAGTGGGATGCATAGACTTCGACAAGTACGCATTAGAGAGTCCGCATATAGAATTTGTATTTTCTTGACTTAGTTTTATGCATGTGGTTTCCTATTTTCTACACTTGACACTTAGTTAGTTTCACTTGTTGTTTACATGTTTCCTTGCTACGTCATATTTTATGTATTCTTGATATTACATGTCGTTTATGAATCCATGCTTAAGGTTTATTTATGTTGTTTGTTTGTCTTTATGTCACTCACACCACTTATGGCTGACCCCTTTAGTTTGGGGGTTAGGGATCATCTCTAGCCTCATGTGTTGCAGGTTGTTGCTTAGAGTTTGGAGGTTTGGATGCTTGAGATAGTTTTAAGATAAATTGATTTAATGGAGTTTTGTGTAAAATTGTAAAAGATAGTGCTGTGATTAAAGGAAAGTTATGTTTTGAGATGTTTTGTATTCCGCTGTGCTATGTAAAGGATTATTGTAATAAAAGTTGAAAAATTTTTATTGGTGTTGGTTGTGTTTAATGTTACATTAAAGTTGATGCTAGAATTGTGCCACGTATTTTCTAAGATATTATATTAGAAATTTGGGGCGCTACAGGTACGGTCGACCGGTTTTGGTGGACGGTCGACCGTCCGCGGTGCTGTGTTCAGTTTTGGGCCTCGATTTGTTAGGTCGGTTCAGCCCAATCTTCAACTTCAAGTTAGATCATGCGGTTCCTATTTAGTTACTTCTTTTCTAGGTTTTATCGGACGACTGAGGATCAAGATTAGACCTAGATTTCTCTCTATTCTTCTCTATTTATAGTAAACTCCTCCAATATGAGAGGGAGTACTGCATAGATTATTTTCTCTATTGCAAAGAGAGGCTCGAGAGAGAGATAGTTCTTGGTGGGTGAGTTTAATTCCTTGTATCAAGTGAATCAGTAACTCCTTGTAATCTCTTCTAGTTGAATATTAGATCTCCCTATATTTCCCCCCGGATTAAGCAAAAGCTAACCGGGATAAGTCATCGTTGTTGTGTTTATGTTAGTTTGGTGGATCTACTTGCTTGCTCAATTTATTCACCTCGTCTACTTCGACTTTCTCATTGCTCTAATTAGTTCCGCTGCGATCAGAGAGCGTTTGTTGACACCCCAATCCCAACACCTCATACTTGTGTTTTTTCTCTTACTTTCATCACATCTTCACTAGTGTATTGTCCTAGTCGTTTGAATCATGAATAAAAATCGACACCCTAGAGGTAGCACTTCCTTTATACCGGTCTTAACCATCAATCAACAATAACGACCCAAACTTAGTCTTTCATTTCAATATTTCATCCCAAAGAATTTATTTAACGCCGGTATAAGGACTTAGCTACACTCTAGTCTTTAATCTCATTTCATGTTCAAAAAATTGAGTATTCACACTCACAAATTTTATCATAACTCGTCATGATCTTTATTTCATTTTCATTTACAATTTCATATATAATGCGATGAATTCAAACTTACCACATTCATAATTTAATTCCACACAGTTTCTTTTATTTTCATAACGTCATATTTTCACTTATTAAGCCAAATCACAAATATCTTTATTTAATTTTTCCAAGACACATCTCATTTAAAAATCTCTACTCAAAATTTCCTTTAAAAGAGAAAATATTTATTTTCTTTAATTAGTCCGTATCTCATTCTAATAATTTGTATTGAGTTCTTTTCTAAAAATTGCGTCTAATTCTCATCATAGTAAGTCAAAAGCTGTAGAAAAATTCTCATGAAGTCTAGGCATTTTTTTTGTGAATATTTCTAATATTTTTTCTTAATTTTTAAATCACTTTAAAACTATTAAAACTAATAAAATATATAAAAAATCATTTTTTCAAAAAAAAAAAAAAAGTGGCCGCTCGAACCCACGCACACAGAGCCCGCCCTGCTACAGTAACTGCCTTAAGGCGCCACCAAAGACCAGAAAGACCAAAACGACTAAGTGCTCGATAGTAAACTTGAATTATAATTATATTCTGGGTTTCGGTATTTGAGTTTAAACTAATTAAAAAAAAATAAAGTCTCTGTAGAGACTCGAACCCAAGCACATAGTGTCCCACCTGCTACAGTAATGCTCTAAGGGCGAACCCGAAGACCAGTAACGCCATAATGAACAACTAATGTGAGATGAGTTGAGTTATTTTTAACTCGACTCTCTGTTTGTTACTAATATTTCATATTTCAAAAACCCTTAAACTCTTTTCTCCTCTAATTTGTTCCATGAAAAATTTCAGATTACTGACCTTATAGTTTTGCAACATAACAGTATTTTAAAATTATTATTTTGACATAAAAATATGAATTTTTCTTTCTAATTTGTATTCTATGTCTACAATTTTGACATTTAAAAGCAACCATGATGTCCACCAAATTTTGCACTACAATTATCACATAAGTTTGTTTTCTTGCTTTCTTTTATTTCTACAACATTTCTAGACACAATTCTCTTGTATCACACTAGTGTCACAATACTTAAAATAGCATATAACCAATATTTCAATAAATCAACTAGCCATTCACCAACATATATTCTACATCTAGCATGGTTCAAAATTCACATTTTTATAGCAACATGATAATTCTAATGTAACAATCACAATTTATAGCAACTATCAATCAATTCATCAAGGGCGCGTTTGGGAACCCAAAAAATTAGGAAAAGGAATGGAATACTGCGGATAAGCCCATCTTATCCTATTCCACAGCCTGTTTGTTTTGAAAAAGAAAACAAAGGAAACAACTAAATTTCATTTCCTAGAGAAAGATCTCAACTGATTTCTATTCCGACTCCAACCCCCTCGGAAAGCTGCGTAAAGGAATGGAGAATCTAGCTTGATCAAAATAATAGCACAATCTTGAAAACTATTTCTAATTAAAATAAATAAATAAATAAATAAATAAATAAATAATTATATATATTATATATAAAAGTTGATTTTGTTTGATGTTTTGAGTACGTGATCTGGATTCAGTACTACTACAACTACTCTTGTGTAGTCGAAAACAAACATTTGATTATAACTGCTCTTGTAGTCGAGATCGAGATCGAGTTCACATATATATAATATGAACTAAGAATTAACGAAATTGAATCTGATTAAAAAATGATAATTAATAAACAGAAAGCACAGACCTTACAGATTAGAAGAAAAGCTAGCTAGCTTGATCAAAACAATAGCGCAATCTTGAAAACTATTTCTAATTAAAATAAATAAATAAATAAATTTTTTTAATATAAAAAAAAGTGGATTTTGTTTGATGTTTTGAGTTTAAAAATATAGGTTCCCTAAGAACATAGGTTTTTTAAAATGCTGTAATCCATAGCATTCCAGTGTTTGCCAAACAAGACTAGGGAATGGAAACAAAAAAAAGTCAATTCCATTCCACCAGTTGCCAAACACACACAACTTATAAAGTTAATTCATCCCTTTCCCTTTCTTTCCATTCCTCTCCATTCATTTTCATTTCATTCATTTCCATTCCCCAACTTAAATGTTTCCAAACAGACCCCAAGTATTCACTTTATTTCTAACTAGTCTCTTTTAAAGCAACACATGGCCAAATTAACTAGTTTCTTCTTAGCAATTTCATTAATTTAATTCCTAGCATGATATCTACGTTAGAAGCTTGAGAAATCACCCACCTTTTTGAAGAAAAATAATTAGAAAGCTCCTAGAAATCTTCTTGAACACACGAACGGTTCCTTCTCCTCCTAGATTATGCCACCAAAAGCGCCTTCTCCTCCTAGCTTGATGGAAACCCGAGCTCCCCTTGCTCCTCTAGGTGTAGGCCGGCCTCCAATGGGTGCAAGAACACACAACAAAATACCACTCAATCTTTTTACTCACAATTGCTCTCAATCTTTTTCTCACAACTAGTTTTTTTTCTTTCTTTTTCTCTTGTAAGTTTTTCTAGTGCATTTCATGAAGAGAATGAGGGGGTATTTATACTTTTTTCAAAGTAAAATGGAGGGTGTAGATTAGTTTTGATGAAAGTAGATTAGGGGCTAGGATGTATTAGGGAGTTAGAGCAACCACCCATGAACAAATAACCACTCATCCACTACTCCATCTCTCCCACTCTCCCGTGCTTGAATCCGGCCACCTCCTAGTGCAAAAGGCACGTGCAAGTGCAATGCACGTGTCACACAAAGCATCCCTAGTTACTAGTTGTACATGTATTTGTTAATTAATTGTTACAAAAATAAGTCTACCCTACAAGTTGTCTCATTTAAATGAGAATAAACTAGAGGGCTTTAGAATCCATGGTCTTATTAATTAAAATAATTAAATTAATTAGTGTGGGCTAGATTTAGACAATTAGACCTAGGTTTTAAAATAGGCTTTTGAATTAAGAGAAAAGAATTAAAATACTTTGTTCATGGTATAAAAATAAATAATTTTTAAGGGTAAAATGTACATAAATTTGCACGTGCAAAACACGTGAAATTCAGCAAACTCTTATTTAATTATAGTTGAAAATTCATGATGTTACAAATCTTCACACCATTGGTTTAAAGTCGGGTTAAGTTCAGTAGGGCAATCTGAGTTGGCTAGAATTTTTGTACGGAAAATGTGAAGTGTAGTCACAGTGTTTCATTAATAAGGAATTAATAAAACAAATCGAGAGTACTGGGTCAAATGTACAACATACGGAACATGAAATAAAATATAGAACCTCCAATTATACATTTGGAGAGTGAGACAATAAAAAAAAGGGATATTTTAGCAAATGCCCCCGTTCAAAATATAGAAACTAGCATATACCCCCAATATTATTAAAAACTAAGAAATACTCCAAGGTTTGATGGAACCATTAAAATTCCGTTAAGTTAACTTACGTGCATCACACGTGACACATTAAAATTACCAAAATACCCACTACATAAAGAAAGGGTTTCTTGAAGCAAATCTGAAAAGAGAATGAATCGTCTCCTTTCCACTCTGTGGTCCGATATGATTTTTTCTTCCATGGCCATCTACCCCACCTTGTTATTAGGGTTTTTGAAGAAAAAATACCCCAACCCTAATCAGTCATTGACTCATTGTAAGCATCTTCTCCACCTTGTTATGTTAGGGTTTTTGATAGATTATGTTTGTTTGATCGTTTCAACTTGATCAATTTTGTGATTTTTTTTTTCTGAATTCTTTTTAAAGGCAAATTGGTTGTAGGAAGAGCCATGAATTCGAGAAGGTCCGCATCCGAATCTTTGTTCTATTATTTTGTTTATATTTTGTTTAGATTTGTCGCAGTGTAATTGAACCTTGATCACCATCTTCTTCTACAAGATTGGTAGTCTTTCTGATTATGTTAGCCATTTACCCTTTCTTTTTCGTCTTCCTGCTGACATTGACTGATTGAATGCTGGTTTCTCTTCTGCATCAAGCTTTTCTCCTCTATATCTGGTTACTTTTTTCTGCTATTATATTATACGAACAAACATTATGCAATCATCTCTAGTGCTGGAAGTTTTTGTATCAGATGCGGAAAATTGAATTAACCCTATATATACACATTTTTAACCTCAACACCTATCTTATGCATATTTCTTTATAAATTTTAGTTCTCCTATATCCAGAATCAATCTAAATTTGAATGCTGAAAGAACACTAATAATCTCATAGCAGGTGTAAGTTCCCTCTCGCTGAAATATATATTCATTGATTTACTTATAGAAGTAAAGCACATAGATAATTGAGATATGTGAATGATGATCTTGTGCATCGTAAAAAGTTATGCATGTCGTATATGATGTTAGCATATTTGATTATTATGATTAGTTTTGTTCTCTGTGTAGTATAAAACTGAATTTTTAGGACTATAAATTCTCAGTTGGCTTATATTTGCAATTAGCACAATTTAAATTTATGTAGTGGTATGTTTAATAGTGTATTTGCAAAATTGTTAAAATTCAAGTGCTTGATTTTTTTTCGTTCTACTAATATAATAACTTTTTTAGGTTTCTTTTTAAAGTTATTTGCCTAGATGTTCTATTGTTCAACACTGGGAATATGTAGAGTTCTGCTACAATGATACTTAAGACATACATACTAATGCCAATTGTACAGTTACGTATAACCTGTGCTATCAACTATAAATGAAATTGTATTTTTCGCTTAAAATTGGTGTTTGGTATGTTTGGCCAAAGCCACTTTTGACAACTTGCTCTTCTTCTCTATTACCTTAAGAGGATATTTTAGCTTTCCTTGAGTTCTTCAGAATAAACTTTCAACCATTTCCCCCTTTTGCAGTAAATTTACTCACAACAGTAATATCATATAATGGTTGTTTTTTTGTTTTTGATCATAACTCATAACCCATTTGTCCGCCGAAGGTTCCCAGAGTTCATGATCATAACTCATAACTCATTTTCTTTTAAGTGTGCTAAGTTCAGATCCTAAGGTAACCCTCGAGAGAGGGGTGAATAGGTATGCCCAATTTGCACAACTAATGTCCAATAATCACAATATAAATACAAATGCAACCACAATAAACAACAAATCATGTAATTTTAACTATGTAAATCATATTTTCTGTTTTGTAGTTACTGCCATGAATACTACATTGTGAGGGCTTATAGGAGAAGTTATGCAAAGGCTATACTCCCACTGGCAGATAAAGACGACTGGGGTGTTGTAGGTGGTTTATTACAATAAAAATGCATTATTAATATGCGATTTAATAGGCTGTGGTTTGTTTATGACGTTATTTTTGAACACTTTACTTTATGGAAACAACCTCATCTGTTTTATAAATGAATTATTATTTGTCTATGCATATATTCTTAAACACTTTAATTTTATGGGAAACAACTTAACATTTATTATAAATGCATTGGGTTTTCATTCAAGTGTTTGTTTAGGGTTTTCATTCTTGTGGTTTTTTTGTATGCAGCCACACTTTGATGTTCTTCCTCCTATATTTAAGAGACCACCAGGTAGACCAAGGACAGGTAGGAGAAGGGATCCAAATGAGACTACTACTGCACCAAGAAGACAGAATAGGTGTGGATCCTGTGAAACTTTGGGCCACAACAAAGCAAAATGTAGGGGGCAGTTTGGATCTGCAAGTACACAACCTAGGAGAAGACCCAAAACTAGAGGAGGGTTTACACAGATCAATTCCAACCAAAGTGGAGCTACATGAATCTTAGATCTTGCTTGTTAGTTTCTTACTTATGATAGCTACGGTTGTTGTGTTTTTTTGGATCAAAATCAGACTTTGTTTATTACTTATATAGTTTTGTTGTTTGAATTGTCATTATAACAATGAGCCAAAAGTGCGTACTTTTGAATTGTCATTTATCTGACATATTCAAAGTACATGTTGCAAAATTCTAAATTCTGATTTATAATTGCTAATGCATCTCAATTTTGGCTGATATATTGTCGTTAGAGATAGCCAAGAGTGCATGCAACCTTGCATCGCTCGAGTTCCTTCTGTGCATGTGTGATTGAATATCATTAGGTGTATTATGAGATAACAACTCCTTGTTATACTCTGCCCTTTTTAGGTTGATGTCGCCGATTGACCTAGAAACCTGTAACACCAAAGTACTTTTACGGTTGCTCAAAAATTTTCTTTCGCTAATATCCTATATAATGTATGAAATTGAAGTAGAGCCTAAATCAAATAAATTTACTGAATTGGCACAAAACTGGGAACCTCTGAATCAAAGATAGAGATCTAGTGTTAGCTTCTAGTAATACCTGTAATGCATTGCTTCATAACCATGAGCACTAAGGTAAAGAATGCTAAGAGAAACATATAAGTTACCTAATGAATAGAAAATTAAACTAGGAACACACTTGATTTTACTATTTGGTTTCCCTCAAAATGGTTTATGGCTTTTCTTCAATCCATCAGCATTGCCAAGCAACGGTTAACCACAGAAACCAAATATACTCGATTTAGGCTGTTGGTCCAGTTTTATTCAAGCCATCTGCAGGACTTGTGAAGAGGTCGAGATGTAGAATTCTATCATCAATAGAATCATAGGAAGCAAAGAACAAATCTGATCAATCTTTCACAAAAGGTATGATGCATCTAAATGGTGATTGATTGATAGCTCAATTCCTCTGTATCTTTTTAATCTTATCATATGTGATTTTCTTTTATATTCATTTCTCTTTTAATTTTATGTTCAATTTAGGGTATATCTTAGTTTTTTTAGATAGTGGGGGTATAGACTAGTTTTTAGATTCTGAATATGAGTATTTGCTAAAATAATTTTATTGGGGGTATTTTGGTCATTTTACTGTGTCACATGTAATGCACGTAAGTTAACTTAACAGACGATTCCGTCCAAACTAGGGGTATTTCTTAGTTTTTAAAAATAGTGGGGGTATATGCTAGTTTCCACATTTTGAATGAGGGCATTTGTTAAAATATCCCAAAATTTTTTATAAAGCAACATGACCAGTACAGACAACAAGAAGTCCCTCTAACAAAACCCTGGAGGATGGGCCATCAACTCGATACACTCTGCTTAGTCGAGAGTTGGACTCTCCTCGATATCGTACCCGTCCACCGGGAGGGCACTAGAGCAATACCAAAAATACTATTACTTGTCCCACAAAAGTAAAAGTGATTTCAGTCATGCATAAAAAAAAAAAAAAAAACCCAGGGATTGAGTGTGGGTCGGGTGGTTTATTAGGCCTCACACTAGACGATAGAACAACCTGGACCCCTTCTTGAACCCAAAAGCAAGAACCCAAAAGTTAACCCCAAATCCGCACCGGACCCCATTCAGGCACAATATATCAAGCACAATATAATTTTTCCTCTAAAACTATACTAGATCCCTTCTTGAGCTTAGTCACAAACTTCGGCCCAACAAAAAATGCATGTACTGGTTTCTTAGAGCATCCACAGTCGTTTGCTTATTTTCCATTTTTGCCATTTTTTTGGTACTGTAGCGCACACAGTCGTGATGTATTTTGCCATTTTTTAGCAATTTGTGTACAGTAGAAATGGAGAAATAGCATTCGAAATAGCAAAATGCATATTATAGCTGACGAAACATCATGTTTCGTCTGGATTATTTAATCATATTTTTAATTGATCGGACGAAACATGATGTTTCGTCCGAATTAAAAAAATATATAAAAACCAAATAAAATATGTGGGAATAAACATGATGTTTATTCCCATATGTGGGAATAAACATGATGTTTCGTCCCATTCCGTTTATTTATTTATTTATTTATTTTAATTTCCTTTGGGACGAAACATGATGTTTCGTCCCGTATTTTTTATTAATATTTTTTAACTTTCGGCCTGTATAAATTATTATTTTTTCGTCAGACGAAACATCATGTTTCGTCTGTTACTTTTTAAATAAATTTATGCATTTTTTACCTTTCAACGACTGCAGCATTTTGACGAAATGCATTGCTAAAATATGCATTTTGCCATTTTTTCCATTGAACGACTGTGGATGCTCTTAGCTATGTGCACATCGCACATGGCACGTCCACTCCGCCCTGATGTGGATTGGGCAGGAATTTTGGCACCAAAAACATTTCGAAATTCGAAACGCACCCTGACCTCACGGGTGCGTATGTGGCTCCTCTGATCCCATCACCGCGTCAGCGGCTCCTCTCCTTTCTCGGCGACCGGGAGGCGACGATAATGCCTCTCTCACGATAGCCATGTGTGCCTCATCGATGGCAGTGGAGGTGTGGGTGGACCCCCTCTGCGGGCCCACCCCCCGTTGCACTGCCGCACCGACCGCCGTCCGCTCGCCCCCGCTGCTCGCCCCCTTCGAGAAGAGCATCCAAGAAGTGCCTTCATCTTCTCAATCCCAATCTTCTCCTCTTTCTCCTCTATCTCTCACTCAAATCTAAATTCCAAACTGAAAGATCCGAGGGTTGGCTAGTATTGTCATGCGTACATGGCTACATCATAGCCTCTTTAGAGAATTTACCCTCTCCTGAACTATAAAGAAATCGTGACTATAATCCTCATTTTTTTGATAAAAATAAAGACATACAAAGCTGTCAGGGAACAGCGTCCAACCTTGAGTTCGCCGGAGTGAGCTTGTGAGTTCATCAGAGCAATGAGTTCAAGATTGCTGATGGAGTTGTTCTTGTTGTTTTGTTTGTTCTTGTTATGAGTTGTAAATAGCTGTAGGTGAAAGATTGCACGTGCTAAGCGCACATTTCCTTTTCATATGAATTGTTGGTGGGAAGAGAGAGGGGAACTTTGTAAACGTGCTGTGCACGTGTTGGCTGTAACTGTCTATAAAAGACAGTGGATTGTAATCTGGAAGTATCATGAATGAAATTTCCCTAATCTTTCTCCTTAGATCCTCTTCTTCTTCAATATCTCCTTCTTCTTCCCCATTCTCAGATCTCTCCTCAATCCCTAACCTCTTTTTTCTCCATTAATGGCTAGATTTGTAGCTGGTCAGAATCTAAGACCCTGACAAGTGGTATCAGAGCCGTCGATCCTCCAGCGCATCCTCGTCCTCCTCAATAATCGTCACAATCTCCGCTCCTCTGATCAGCCCTAATCTCCTCTTTATTCTCAAATCTACTCTCCGCAAGGCTATCATCTCCTTTGATAATACTACTAGGATCTTCTCCTTGGACTGGAAAAGCTTGCTCAAGCACAGCAGCAGCAGCAGCCCTGGAGCTTTTGATGTCGATCAAAATGGAAGGAAAGTTTGAGGCAGCGTTGTCAAGAATAGATGCGATGATAGTGAAGTTACGGCAGCCCTATTCCCAACCGCTCAATGTTCCTTTGTACCCGATTGGTCATCCTCAAATTCCAATCAAGGAGGTAACTAACCCTAATCTTGTCTCTATTAATTCGGAAATGTGTGGTGGTGGTGGAACCATGTATAGACTTATAATTAAGATGAAGTTTCCGAATTTTAAAGAGGTGAAGTTACCGAATTTTAAAGGAGGAGATCCAACAAATTGGATACTTGGAGCCGAACACTTCTTTGAATTTTACGGAATTCCTGATGCAGAGAAATTGAAATATGCTTGGTTGGGTTTAAGTGGGAGTGCAACTTTGTGGTATTATAAGCATATTAAACCACGAATCCATGAAATTTCTTGGTCCCTGTTCTTAGAGAAATTGATAGATCAATTTGACTCTACTGAGTTAGAAGAATCTAACAAATCGATTGTTGCAGATGAAGTAAATGTGATTGATGTTTTTTCTTGTGAAAAGAATAGGAATGGAGTAGTTTTTGATAGTTTGATGAATCTTGAAATGGAAGATTATAGTGGAGAGAAGTCATCGGAAGTGTTTGATGAAATGCAAAATCAAGAAGGTGAAGGGGAAGTAAAGGTGGTGATTGTTGAACCAGTGGTGAGGGTTATGGTAGAGGGTGATATCAATAGACAAGAGATCAACAAATTGTTTCAATTGCATTTCGTCAAGACAGCATGGGCGATTTTGAGTTGTGCTCAATCTGTGAAAACAAAGAGTCAATCAAGATGCAGTAAAGGCAAGGGTACTTATCTACAGTTGAAAGAATTTTTGAATATGAGTTCACTAACTGTTTGTGAAAATGCATCAGAGAAATTTCTACTTCTTTGGTTTCGTTGGTGGGAGGAGTATAGAGGAGGAGTGAAGATCGTGAAGGAGTTTGTAGGGGCTACTGTAAGGGAATTTAATTTCTTAATATCAATTTCTATAAATGATGGTTTGTGCTTCGGGAGTTTGGAGGAATCAGATGTGAAATTTGATGATTATGGGAGGTCGCTGGGGCCAGCGTCGGGGAGTGATAGAGACCCAACCGAGGAAGCTATTAGAAGATTGGAGGAGCTGCGACTTGGCGGCGGAGGCGAAGAGTTGCAAATTTCTCAAGGACAGATTGAAATCAATGATCAGCTTCAAGAAAATGAGGTACTGGCATTGGAGGCTATATATGGAGATGATGTTTTTACTTTTGACAGAAAAGGACGTCCACGGTCCTTGCAGATCCACATACATCTTGAAATTCCTGAAGATTTCACTGTTTCTGCAAAACTTCATTCATCAGCCACAAAATTGAAACCAAAAGATCAAGGTGGTTTGGAAAGAACTGAAGATCCTGATGACTTTTTGTACACTTTTAAAGTCCAGCATCTTTCGCCAGTTGTCTTGACATGTTTATTACCTCTTTCATACCCGAGCCATCATCCTCCTTATTTCACAGTATCGTGCAGTGGTTGGACTCCCTCAAGATTTCTAGACTTTGTTGCATGCTTGACAACATCTGGACTGAACAACCAGGTCAGGAGGTTTTATATCGGTGGGTAGAATGGCTGCATAGTTCATCACTTTTGCACCTTGGATTTAATGATGGAGTAAGATTAGAACAAAACACTTCGATGGGTATTGGAGACATGCGTTCTATTTCGGGAAGTGTCTCACTTGAAGTTGACATTCCTTCAATGATTGCTTATAATGATGAAAGATGCCATGAGACATTTCTTAACAATCTGCATCGGTGTGTTATCTGTTATAATGAGTATGCAGGTTCAGATTTTGTCAAACTTCCATGCCAGCATTTTTTCTGCTTAAAATGCATGGAAACTTACTCTAATATTCATGTGAAAGAGGGCACGGTAACCAAGTTGTTATGTCTTGATACAAAGTGTGGAGGGCTAATCCCACCTGGTTTGTTGAGAAGGTTACTTGGGATCGAATCCTATCAAAAGTGGAAGTCACTACTTCTACAGAAAACACTTGACTCAATGTCTGATGTTGTATATTGTCCAAGATGTGAAACTGCATGCTTGGAAGATGATGAGCAGCATGCTCAGTGTGCAAAATGTTTCTTCAGCTTCTGTTCCCTTTGTAAAGAACGTCGCCATTTAGGAGTGGAATGTATGTCTCCAGAAGCCAAACTTCTTATTTTATAGGAGCGCCATAACTCTTCTAATGTTGTTGGAGACCAAAGGCGCAGGGAGCTCGATATGATTAATGAGATACTTAGTGTTAAGGAAGCACTTCGTGATGCTAAGCAATGCCCATCTTGCAAGATGGCAATCTCACGGACAGAGGGATGCAATAAGATGGTGTGCCAGAATTGTGGGCAGTTCTTCTGCTATAGCTGTAGCAGCGCTATTGGCGGATATGATCATTTCAGGGAAGGCTGTACACTTTTCTCTCAAGAAGAGATTGTTAACTGGGAGATGAGAATATATCCACGCCTACTGGTAGCTCAGGCACAGGCAGAGTTGTATCCTACACATCTTCACCCATGCCCAACTTGTAGGCAGGCTAATGTGGTCGTGAATCTCATAGGAAGGGAGTATGAGACAAGGAACTTTAGCTTTGAAGAAGTGAACCATGCCCTGGCCGAACAACTTGCAGTGGATTGCGATTGCCATGGAACATGGTGGTATTATGAGATTTATTCAAGTTTCTTGCTTAGGGGCTTCGTCAGCGTCCCCTTCCAGATTGTTGCGAGCAAAGGCTGCTGCAGAGGAAATGGTGAAAATCTTAACATTTGAACCCACGGATGAAGCTTCGAATGCCAATGATGAGCCATTTTCTGATTTTGAGCTTGGGGACAAGCTCATTTTTAAGGGGGAAGGAGTTGTCAGGGAACAGCGTCCAACCTTGAGTTCGCCGGAGTGAGCTTGTGAGTTCATCAGAGCAATGGGTTCAAGATTGCTGATGGAGTTGTTCTTGTTGTTTTGTTTGTTCTTGTTATGAGTTGTAAATAGCTGTAGGTGAAAGATTGCACGTGCTAAGCGCACATTTCCTTTTCATATGAATTGTTGGCGGGAAGAGAGAGGGGAACTTTGTAAACGTGCTGTGCACGTGTTGGCTGTAACTGTCTATAATAGACAGTGGATTGTAATCTGGAAGTATCATGAATGAAATTTTCCTAATCTTTCTTCTCAGATCCTCTTTTTCTTCAATATCTCCTTCTTCTTCCCCAATCTCAGATCTCTTCTCAATTCCTAACCTCTTTTTTTCTTCATTAATGGCTAGATTTGTAGCTGGTCAGAATCTAAGACCCTGACAGAAGCCACTTGAAATCTTATTCAATATAACAATCAATTTCATTATGACAATTTTTTTTTTAATTTTTTAGTTAAAAGATGACTGGAAGGATAAGAAAATAACTTGTTTGACTCAAATATTGTGCAAACAATATGTAAGTAGTTTCGAAATTCTGATACGATTCGGTGCTTATTTTAAATATTAAAAAATGATGAAGTGGTTCAGCTCTAGCCTCTAGGGCCCGAGTTTATTTTCATTGTGTATCTTTATAGGCCCAATAATGAATGGGCTAATATGGGGATTATTTGACCCAACCAAATATAATGCGTTCCGAGATTGCAGTCAATTAGAAATAAACGGTCCAGATCATTTCTTGATCCCATCACAAATGAGTGGACAACCTCAAAACCAAAAGCGATACACTCGAAACCAGAAATAAATACAAACTAAAAAAAAAAATTAAACTAAAACAGTGGCCACATCTGATCCAACGCTCCAGATTGAACGCTTCGTAAAGTCCGACGACGTTCCAACAATCGCAACCGTTGATTCTCTGAAAGAGCTGTTTTTGTACACGTGGGCCATATCAAGAATTTTCTTTCTTTCCCGCTTGCATCCAAAAATAATAAATAAAATAAATAAAAGCATTCGTTATTTTATCCTCTTCCACCTCCTTTGTGCTTGCTCTCCTTCTTCTCCTTCTCCTTCGAAGAGAAGAGTAGAAGCTCAGTCCCTATTCTCCAATCTAGGGTTTTGAATTTGGGAAATTTATGTGACAACTGCATTGGATTGGGGCGTTTCCTCTTCTGCGATGGCTGTGATTTCAAGTAGGGGTTTTGCTTCGCTTCTCGTCTCAGGTATTGTATTATTTATTTATTCTTCATTCAATTCAGTTCAAAATTTCCAATTGCTTTACTTGATACTGTAAGAATTTTGGTGGAAATTGATGAACACGGAACGCAGAGATTTAAATCGCTTCTACCCATTTATCTTTATCTTCCTTGGACCTTGGTAGTTACAGATTCATGGTATGTTTGTTTTGATAACTATGAATTTAATGTAATGGAGGAAAGAGGACTGAGATTTTAGTTAAATGAAGCTGTCTTTAGTTTGTTAAGAATAAGGATTCATCTTCGCGCCTCTACTATCATAACTCGAGGGTCGGGGTTTGTGTGTTTTGTAATAAATAGGTGACTTATGAATCTCAGCTACACATTTTTAAGTCAAAGTTATATTAACCATCCAATTAAATCAGTAACCCAAATTTTAAATTTCAACCACACTTAGCTTCTCACGTGCATTGTACGAGCTAACTAACTAGTTTAGAAAACCCGGAAGGTTAGGGATTGCTGACTTTGTTGGGAAATACAGAGAGAATGTAGTGCTGACAGGGACGAATTGCAGGAACATACTCAGCATAGTAGTTTCTGTAAATGTATAAGATATAATAGTCAACAAATATGTCCAAGTAATGTATCGTTCCTATCAATGTGGCAAGGATTTATCAATACAGTTGTGGTTTTTTATTGATTTGAAATTGGCCACAAGCCTATGAAGCTAAATTCTAGATATTGACTAAAAGATGCTTAACTACAAACTTTAGTTGAGCTCATTGAGCAAAGGAAATGGAAAAGCTTACTAGTGGCTTCACTATGGAGGGAAGGATTTCTCCTGCGAGCATGCGCGCCCCAAGGTGAAAACTAATAGATACCGAGTGATCAAATGATGAGCAGAGTGATCAACCGGAGCCTGATGAGAAGATTGACCAAATATTCAAAATGCAGATGCACCAATATGCAATATGTGCTGAAAATTTTGTGATTATTTGGTCTTAGCCTTGCAACATAATGCAGTCAATTGGCCCATATTTGTGGGTCATTGGTCTGTAGGCTGAAACTGATACCAGGGGCTGAAAGAGCTTCTTTTGAATGTCTAGTGTACTACTTTCTGTGCTTTGATTAACTGCCCCATGGAGTTTGCAGTAAAGAGACTATTGAGTTAGAAACTAACCAAAACTTGTTCTATTTCAAGACCATGCTATGATCTGACAGCCACATATCTCCTCAATTTAGATATGTTAATTGATGCATTTGTCTTTCCGGTGTTCCTTTACCTATCAAGGTTTCATTGATTATTCCCCTGCTACAATACATGAGAACACCCGCCAACAATTTTCTTTTAATTGAAATAGATTAAATGAGAAACCTCTTAAAATTCAGATTGTCATCAGTATTTCAATAATATTATGACAATTCACCTTTAATGTGTAAAGAAGACTACAACAGATAGGTTCCAAGTAACTTTATTAGTTCTTTCAAGGCTAAATATAAAAAACGGAATTCGCAGCGATCGAACGAGAATTCGCAGCGATCGAACGAGAATGGATAAGAGGCTTGTGGGTTTTACTCAAGGCTAAATATAAAAAACAGACACAAAGTTTTG
This sequence comes from Hemerocallis citrina, assembly GCA_017893485.1. Lineage (NCBI taxonomy): Eukaryota > Viridiplantae > Streptophyta > Magnoliopsida > Asparagales > Asphodelaceae > Hemerocallis > Hemerocallis citrina. The sequence continues at coordinate 209,534,452 of CM030367.1, read as the reverse complement.
GGCCAGTTTTTAAAAAAAAGGACACTAAGGTTTTTTTGTTTAAAAAATGGACACAAAGTTTCAAAAAACTCCACTGGATTAGTTAGGGTTAGGGTTAGTTCGGAGGGGGTTTATTTAAACTTTTGATTAGTTAAGTGATGTTTTTTTAAACACAAATAAAAGATGAATGTGGTTTTTTAAAACACAAATGAAAAATGAAAGTGGTTTTTTTAAACCCTACCCTAACCCAACACTAACCCTAACCCTAACCTAACTAACCCAGTGGAGTTTTTTGAAACTTTGTATCCTTTTTTTAAACAAAAAAGCCTTAGTGTCCTTTTTTTAAACTGGCCCAAAAACTTTGTGTCCTTTTTTTATATTTTCGAGTAGTGTGAGATGATTGAAGTTGAGCTATGTGCATTTCCTATTGAATTGTTGAGCCATGTACTACTTCATTCCACTGAATTTAATATTTTGAAAACAGCACGCATGCATCTTCCTTTATTCATTTTACTCTGTTCTGGCTAAACTATTGGCTCTGGATGATGTATCTCTTCTGTCAATTGAAGGTTACAGTAATTTTGCAGGTAAAAAATATCAAGCAGAGGGGGCTACCGCACAGGATAAAGAACTTCATGTTATCTCTATTTCTCGAAGGAATTCCTATGTTGTTAGGCAAAGACTGCAACCTAGTTCTGCATTAGATAGAAATTTTACAATAAAGAGGCTGAAATTCTTAGGAGAGTTCGAAAGGCCTCTATCTAATTCCTTGGGGAGTTTTTCTAGTAGAAACTTGTGTGGCGATCTCAAGCGAAGATCTTCTACAAAAGCATTATGTTTTCTTTCTTCAGATCCTCTAACCAATGGGTGGTTAAGGCCACGGAAGTTGGACAATATTGCCCCATCAGACAGTGCACGCGATCAATCAGAATATAGACTGGGAATTAGAACGCATGCTGACTTCAAATCGGAGCCATATGATATAACAGGGTCACAGTTGGATTCGATAAATTCTTCAGAAGTGCCTGCTGAAACAGTTTTCGTGGCAGCAGATGTGAAAACTAACTGGTGGGAGCAACAACTTCCTAAGCGTTGGTTGATTGTACTTCTCTGCTTCGTTGCATTTCTTCTCTGCAATATGGATCGTGTAAGCCAGTTTTATAATTCTCGTAGATTATTTTCAACTAATATTTTGTCATTTACAATTGTTGTTTCTTCCTTCTAGTATTTGTATTTTTTGGTTTCTTTACCTTTCTGCGGCTACGAGCATTGATTCAAATGTGGGATAGTATGTGTATCATGCTCTTATTGCACTTGCTATTTCTCGTTCAATCTTACTAATAAAATGCGGGGAGGGTTTCCTCAGTGTTTTTCATGAAAAAAAAAAATCTTCACAGTAACCGCACACAAGTTATATTAACCTGTTTGACAAATAGAATTTACTCGCTCCAGGTGAATATGAGCATTGCCATACTTCCTATGTCAGCAGAGTTTAACTGGAATCCAGCAACTGTAGGTCTGATTCAGTCATCTTTTTTCTGGGGATACTTACTCACTCAGGTTTGTTATGGTTTTAGTTTCATTTTATTCTAGTTTCATCTTTTATTATTCCCAACCTATATTTTCTAGTCCCTTAACCCAAATTGTTATTTCCTATTGTTTAAGGTTTTTCTAGCAATACTTCATAAAAGTTATCTTGTGAGTATACTGTTACTACAAAGTAGTGCTAGAAAGCCCTAAACCAATCAAACAATCTAAATACTCCCCTCACATAGGCCATTGTTTGTACTGCAAGGAAAGACCTTCAGTGGAAAGATCAATTACCTGCTTGAGAAGTCAGAAATTATGAGAGAACACAACTACGAGATAAAGTTACTTTGAGGTTTAATAAAAGGCGTTTTAAACTTGGTGTGCTCTAATACCAGGTCCGAAACAAACTTTATCTAATCTTAAGCCAATGAAAATTGCAATATCAGCAGCCTTAATATTAATAATTCTTTTTTTTTTTTGTTGCAAAACTTTAGTGAATGTTGTTGACTAACTGTGGATACATCTATGACATCTGTTCATTAACAAAGAGTTACAATGGTGTCAGTCACAATACTCTCACCAGTCTAGCTTTATTTCACACTCAGAAGAGAGACAACTAGTGAACAAAGGATAAAACAACAAGATACATTCCATCGTCTTGGCTGTAAAAGCTTAAACAGTTACGGAAGGGTCTAATTAACATATACAAAAAATATTATTACAGAAGATCTAATCTCAATCGTTGGTTAAATTTTCCTACCACTAGATGATAATTTAAGTTGTTAGGATAGAGTGAATTGGTCTAAATGCTGATTTCTTCCAAACTAAGGAAGTAGCCTAAAGGACTTGAACTAAGGCATTTAAGAAGGACGAACATGATAAAGAAGATGACCCTTAACAGAGTTGATTGTAGGAAAAATAATCCATGTAACCAACTTCAGTATTTGTGATACATGCTATTTTTTTATGTAAGTTTGGTTGTAGAAGAGCTTTGTACTATGGAAAACAACTCCTTTGCAAGCCTATAGTTTTTTCCCCAAGTTCAAGATAAATGTATTTTATTCTGACCAAGGGATCTGAGGAAGCATAGTCCCAGCTACCATGTCTGGAACTCGTAAAGTTATAAAGTTATACATACCTGATACCTGTTTCATTCGACATACGAAGGAAACCTTCATTCTTTTAAGCTTGTGTCAATGAAGCCCATTGACGGTCTAAGAAGTTTAGAGATCCTTTGATTAATACCAAATTCCTCAAGGTGGAAATTGTTACAAACACTCAATATTTTCTTATATATTCATTTAGTACATGTCTAGTTTACACATTCTCCCTGGGCGTGGCTGTTACTTTGTTTCTTTTGGATGCAGATTATTGGAGGTATCTGGGCAGATAAGATAGGTGGGAAGCTGGTTTTAGGCTTTGGAGTTGTTTGGTGGTCCGTTGCAACCATTCTCACTCCTATTGCTGCTAAAATTGGACTACCTTTTTTGTTGGTCATGCGTGCTTTTATGGGGATTGGCGAGGTATAACAATGAACAAGATGATACTATTTCCTTTATCATTCACTTGACCAATATTGTTTGCATTTTGATGCACAGTCATGCAATTATGGTCCATCTTTTATTATTTATTTCAAAAGGTAGGGTCATTCCATCATTTTCTAAATATGGGGAGAAAATTTTCTCACATTATCATTTCAATTATGTTTCTCACCTTTGTTTTTTAGTTTGCATTTTGCAGCTATGTGAAAAAGCTCTATGTTTACAAGTGTTTTGATAGAATAACCTCATTGAGGTCAGAAGAATAATGACATCCAAGACCACATATTCCATTAAATCCATTATATGCTTTGTCATCGCCTCTCTTCTTAGAGAGATCATTTTTTATCCATAGATTCATTCAGTCCTGTAGTCAAGACTATTGAATACAATTGTACTAGCTGAACCTGATTTGATTTTACATGGTTTTGTTTAGATGATAATGATCCTAATATCACTGTAATTGAGTGTATTCCTGCTGAACTACCAAAATACTAGTTTTGTTTGAACTCTTTGTGACTAAAGTTGATGTCTAAGAAGTGCAAAATTATCTTTAACATTTTGGTCTGTTGCCTTTTCAGGGTGTAGCCATGCCTGCTATGAATAATATACTTTCAAAGTGGATTCCAGTTTCAGAGAGAAGCAGATCACTTGCTTTAGTATACAGTGGGATGTATCTTGGTTCTGTCACAGGCTTAGCCTTTTCACCAATTTTAATACAAAATTTTGGATGGCCTTCTGTCTTTTATGCATTTGGATCACTTGGAAGTATATGGTTTGCATTGTGGCAAAGTAAGGTAAGCATTATTTCCAACCAAATGCCAATAATACTACTTAGCTTGGAGATTATCTTGGAGTAAGGATATCATGAAATTGGAATAGGAACTTGGATGGTGGTAAGACGCTTAACTGAGACTGAGGTCACATATGCACGATGGCATGCAAATATATCTTGAGGGAATTTCCCCTAGTTCGAGAGAAGATAAGAGTTATCTATCTTATCCAATAGCAGTACCAATCTTATCTAAAAAAGACAATTTAATATTTACAACTTGTCTCTGTGGTTGTAAAATCTTGTAATCTACTATGGAGATTGCCTTAGAGAATAGAATCGTTTGAAAATTTGAAATTAGAACCTGGCTTATGGTATGGGGCAGTCAATATGTTTGGAGGAAATTTCTCCCTTGTTAAGAGTACATGATGGAAGCAATTTATCTTACTAGAAAAATGACTTGGAATTTCAATTCTTTATTAATACATAATCCTGAGAGTTGAAATAATATTCGCAACTTTCCCTTAATCCAAAAATTTAACGTTGTTATATTCTATTCACCGCTTCACTTTATGTTCTCATCTAACATCGGATCTGATTTCAAAGTATGTCCTATTTTCTTATAGGCACACAGCTCGCCAAAAGAAGATCCGGAGCTTTCTGCAGAGGAGAAGAAGCTCATCTTAGGTGGCAATGTTTCGAAGGAGCCTGTATCATCCATTCCATGGAAGTTAATTCTATCAAAGCCTCCTGTATGGGCTCTCATAATATCTCATTTTTGTCATAATTGGGGAACCTTCATTCTTCTAACATGGATGCCCACATACTATAACCAGGTATCTACTTCATTATAAATTATTTCTAGGAAGGAAACATATACCTTATTTAGTTATTTTTTTATTTTTCATCTCAATATCTTCTTATACTTCACACGGTTGCATAAGGTATTAATCATTAACTTACAATGGAAAATTGCATAGTAAAATACTGATCTTCGTCTATAGATAGGCTTATATATGGTCAAATAACTCCAAGGGCAGTAGGGGGTTATGCATGACTCACGGTGATGGACAATCATATCTATTCTATAAGAGAGTGGGAGAGCGCTGCATTGAAGAATTTAGTTTTTTTACTTTTGGTGTACAATTCACGTTACAAATTCAGACCTTACTTGAATATAATATGTGTCCTGTGTTCCACCCTATCCTCTCAATAAGGGGAGAAAATCAAATGTCAACTATGACTTGACATAAAATTATTAATTGAGTTCAAAATCAAGATGAGTTGTAAAGAAAAATAAGGAAGTAACTCTTTAAGTTCAGCTGCAGTCCTAGAGTTGAGGATGATTGAGCTCAGTTGACACCAGTTGTCTTCTTGGCTATGGTACATTATACGGGTACGGGTACTGGACACGTCAAATTTGTAAGAGGTAGGGTACGGGGACATGGCTATAATATTATATAACATAACTTAATATTACTTCAATTATCTATAATTTAAATAAAAATGGAGTTGGAACACTAAAATTTGTTATTCATATTGTCCACAAAATGTAGTAATACATTGTACACCATAAAATTGGAGATGTATACGAAAGTAACTAGAGCCCATTAATGAAAGAAATATAATTATATATTTAAAATTTGTTGATTACTAGATTTGCCCATGGCCACGTGCCTACGGCACGTCTTCAGAACGATACAGTATATGAAAAGTCTTGTAAACAGTAAATCAACAATTATGTAGCTAAAGTTTGAATAGTATGACAATAATTAGTTGTAAATAAAAGTCCATGTTTCCATTAGTATATGGTAAATTGGGGTATAAAAGTCCATGTCTCCATATATATATATATATATATATATATAGAGAGAGAGAGAGAGAGAGAGAGAGAGAGAGAGAAATAATTAAATAAATAAATGAGTTGTTTTGGTGGTGGGGAGATCTGGGCCTTTGATTTTGGGGGGATTGAAGGAGAGCCACTTGATAGCTTTCTTTGTGTTTTATTATATATACTAGGTTTGCCCGTTGACACGTGCCTACGGCACGTCTTCGGAACGGTGCACCTTATTTGATCATATAAAAAATTTTGGAGGTCGAGCAAATTAATTGAAGTAGCAAACATATTATATGAGAAACTTTTGGGTGTTCAGCAAAAAACATATTATATGATTTTTTTGATTTTTTTGAACTTTTTTAAAAGTTTTTAATTTCGTAATTTTTTTAGTTTTTAAATTTTTTATTTTTTAAAAATGTTTAAAAATTTTATTTTCTTATTTTTTTGAATAGAGGAGGGAGGGAAAGAGAGAGAGAAAAAAATAATTAAATAAATATAGGAGTTGTTTTGGGTGGGGATTTGAATTTGAGTTTTGGAGGGAAACTTTCGGGGGGAAAATATGTTTTGTGAGGTTAGATTTGGGTCTTTGATTTTTGGGGGGATTGAAGGAGAAGGGGGGGGAATGTGTTTTGTGAGGTTAGATCTGGGCCTTTGATTTTGGGGGGATTGAGAGAGCCACTTGATAGTTTTCTTTGTGTTTTATTATATAGATGTGTTCTATTTTTTAAGAAATGTTAGAGAAGTATCTAAGAAGTGTCCAACATATAAGATGTATGGGAAAATTTGGGGCACGCATAAAATGTGTCCAACGAAGTGTCCGACCAGGTGTTCAAGTGTCCGACACGTGTTTGGTATGGGTATGGCTCCTTGCTAAAAGTACCCATGCTACATAGCTTCTTGGAGAGGGGGAGAAAAACAAGGGAAAACTGTGATTTGTTTTTGTGGGCAATGTTAGTGCAACTTACCCCTCCCTCCTCTCCCTCTCTCCCTTTAGATTTGAAGTTTGAGCTTTATCATACTTTCCCTTCTGGACCAAGCACTCTCAGTGAAAATCACTTGTTGAGATTTTCCAATTATAGAATCTGAAATTAGATCACAAAGTTGTAGTTGATAAAAAAACATGTATATCGATATGTACTCAAGCATAATGTTCATCAAGCGCATGCTGAATATCATGTAATTAAAAGAGTCGAGAGAAAATAGCTGTGGAAAAAATGGGATAGTTTTTTGCACTTGTCTGAATGAGTTCTTAGTATTATTTTCAACTGATCTTCTCAGGTCTTGAAGTTTAATCTCACTGAATCTGGTCTACTCTGCGTCTTACCATGGTTAACCATGGCAGTATTTGCAAACATAGGAGGCTGGATTGCAGATACCCTTGTGGGAAAAGGACTTTCAATAACTACAGTTCGGAAGGTACTTATATTATCTACTAAATGAAAGAAAAAAAAATAAAAAATCCTATACTCAGTTTAGACTATCATTTCAGATGGGAAAAAAACAAAGAAAGAATGAGAACGTCATGGTTTTGTTTTTTATTTAACTTTTAGAGTAGGGTTATTAAGGGACTTGCCCCTTGTATGTTCTCTTAGTTGTGACCAGAAGATTTTGATTACACTGACATCCAAAAGCAGAACAATATGTTAATGCGAACCTAGACCTTGCATAATGGTATTTTATATTCTAATAATCCACTTCAAATACATGTTCATTGGATATCGACCTGGTTGACTCTGCTACCATGTGAAATTACTCTGCCGTACCACAACTACAATACAGTGAGGGGTATCTGGCGAGTGTCATTTTGAACCTTTCCCTTTCAAAAGTAAAAGAAGAAAATGGGTGAAGATTGATCTAGCCTATGCAATTCAATTTCCTGCAAAACCAAACAGAAATGTAGAATCAATGGATTTGCCTCATGAGAAATATAGTGAAATCATGTAATGTGAACATTCTTGGTTTTGACAACAGAATGACTGAGAAATTCTTTAAAATTGTTCTAGTTTGTCCAGAGTTTAAGACAGTAATATATACATCTGTTATATTCAAATTACAAGGAAAGAAAGCAGCTGATAAGTTATAATTATACCATAAGTTGGGGTTAATGAGCATATCAAGTTTGCAGCGAATTAACAAGTTGGAAATACAGTAGTTACATGATCATCTTGAGCTGCAGAAGTCGTCCATTAACCTTTGTTGTGTAGCATGTTCATTCAAATGTGCTTGTTCTGAATAGTATCAGTTAGTTTTCTTAGGTCGCCATGGCAGTAAAATGAAAGTTTGTTCAAAATGTCATTTTGTAGCACTATAGCGAAGATAACATTATCTTTTGTATTTAATGCAGATTATGCAATCAATCGGCTTCCTTGGACCAGCCTTCTTTCTGACGCAACTGAGCCATGTCCGCACACCTGCTCAAGCTGTGCTTTGCATGGCTTGTAGTCAGGTTTGATTAATTTCTTTCATGATCAACTATGATTAAGTTCCATTAGACGACTTCTTTGTCTCCCATTTGACCGCTACATCGTTCTCTCTTTAAAATGCTATTGATCATCCTGTCAAATTTCCTCCCTTTGCAAAAATCCAATTTCATTTCACCCAGTTTCAGCTATAATTTTTTTGTATTTCTGAGTGGCTTTTCTGTGTAAATGAAAGAATTAATTAATTGTGGAATTTTGGGAATATTCCTTTTCTTTTTCCCTCATGCAGTTCCTGTTGTTCCTTTGAAAATTTAAACATTTTTGTGTCCCCTTATTTTTGCAGGGAAGTGATGCCTTTTCGCAGTCTGGTCTTTATTCCAATCACCAAGACATTGGGCCACGTTATTCAGTAAGTTTTCTCTTATCTCAATTTGCACACATTCCTACAATCTTAACAATGTGTGCTGGAATTGCTACATTCATTAATTTAGAGTCATGTCCAGTGATTGACTCTGCTTTGAATCTACAGGGTGTACTATTGGGCTTGTCGAACACTGCTGGGGTGCTTGCAGGAGTGCTTGGTACTGCTGCCACTGGGTTCATCCTACAACGAGGTAGACGAAACGATCCGTTAATTTGGCTCGCTGACCTTGATGAAATTTGCAAATTAGCTGAAACCCACATGATCCAAAAGAGAAAATCTCTGATGGTTTCTTAGGTCCAAAGTCCAAACAAATTTAATTATAAATCAGTTTCTTTGATTGTTCCATGTTGAACTAATCCTTTTTCTTCTCTCTTAGTTCCCCTTTTCTTTTCTTTTCCATTTTGTCGTTTAACATAGAACTTGATCCTAGATTTGAGCCAAAATTTCGACAGAAAGACCAAAAAACTAGAAAATATTGATTTATCAGTTATCATCATTTGTAGCCTGATATGAATTTTCCCGAATTACCAGGTTCATGGGATGATGTTTTTAAGGTGTCTGTGGTTTTGTACATAGTCGGCACGGTGGTATGGAACTTATTCTCCACAGGCGAGAAAATTCTCGACTAACCGGTCAAAAGTACATGCAAATTATTTGCAGATTTTATCAAGAAATCGTGATTTTTTTAATACATAGAGAGATTAGAAGCAGGAGTAACTAGAAATCTCCCATATGTTTTGGCTATTAATGAACAGCAGATGGGCAATTTCGCAGCCATCCAATTAGACGATGTAACTGATATAAAAAAATCAAACATTGTCAACTATATGCAGTTGAAAATAATTATTTTTCGAGCAATTCTATTGTATTATTATTATTATTATTATTATTATTATTTGATAATAAGGATAGAGCCTAAAAGGCTCCAGCCACATTATATAATATATATAGGGAGAGGCATAAAAGTACCTAATACAAAAAAATCTAACTAGGCGTCTTACAAAGAAATGACACCCTAGTGAAACATCCAAGATTCAACAAAATAGTTCACACATAAATGGACATATCCAGTACAAACAAATAAAAAAACATTGTTTTAAAATAGATTGCAGAATAACTGCAACAACTCCAAAAAGTGGAGTAAGTACTCCACTGCTCAAAACAACAACAAAAAACAGCAGAAAATACTCCACAGAAAAGACTCCACTGCTTCATTAGAGATCACTTGAAAGCTGCAACAACTCCATAAACTATAACATCTGCAAAGTGGGATAGAAAACTGCAAACTGGAAATTCCTGTCAATGATCGTAGATTTACGTGGTCTAATCGGAGAAGAGACTCGATTCTTGCTAAATTAGACCGGATTCTGGTTTCTACGGACTGGGAAACCAAATTTCCTTGAGCAATGTCGCGATCTTGCCTACGTAATACATTGGACCATATTCCGATCATCATAGGCACGAGAGAAGAGGGAAGGCGACACCATAAAATCTTCCAGTTCGAAAAAATGTGGTTAACCAATAAGGAATGCCATGAGTTGGTTAAGAACACTTGGGAAGGCGAGAGAACCCACGTTGATCCGGCAACAAGGCTAGTCAGGAAATTGGGTACACTCAGAAGAAGGCTGAAAAAGTGGAATCGAGTAACATTTGGGAATGTACTACAGCGGAAGGATTCAACTTTGAAGGAGATAGAGGAACTGGAAAAGAAAGAGGAAGCGGATGGTCTGGATGACAATCAATTCGGGAGACTAACGTTCTGTAGGCAGGAGACCTTGGAGATTTATAACAAGGAAGAAATCATGTGGCGACAAAGATCAAGGATTAACTGGTTGTTGGAAGGGGATGTTAATACTAAATTCTTCCACCAATGCGCAAGCATGCATCGTAGGAACAATTTTATTCAATCCTTGGTGGTTGACGGGAACAAAATATCTGACGAACGTGAAATCGAAATGCATATTCATGAGAATTTCAAAGAGCTATTTGGGCTAAATAGAGAGAGTATGTGCGAGTCTGCAGGGGATCTTTGGGAACCTCTGATGCCTGCAGTTCAGGTACGCGTAACAGCATTGCAAGATCCATTCACCATGAAGTCAAGAGGGCGATATGGGGTATGGGCCAGGATAAGGCTCCTGGTTCGGATGGCTTTCCAGTATTCTTCTACAAGGAATTCTGGGAGGTACTGAAGAAGGATCTCATGGACATCATGAACACGTTCTATGAGGGGACACTGGACATGGGTAGGTTGAACTATGCCAATGTTTGTTTAATTCCAAAGAAGAAGGAAGCCAAAGGGATTGGGGACTTTAGACCGATCAGTTTGATTAATTGCTCGGTAAAGATCATCACAAAAATTCTGGCTAATAGGCTCAGAGAACTGATAGGAGATATAATTGATGACTATCAGACATGGTTTATTGTGGGGAGGGACATTCTAGAGGGGGTGGCTTTGGTACAGGAGGTCATCCAAGATTGTAAGAGACGTAACAAGCCGAGGTTTATGCTTAAATTAGACTTCGAGAAGGCTTATGACAAAGTAGAATGAAAATGCTTTCTGGAAATTCTTAGTAGGCGAGGGTTTGGGGATAGGTGGATCGGATGGATCGAGACCTGGCTTACAACGGCCAAGGTTATGGTCCTGGTCAATGGGAAATCAGGAAAGGAAATAAGGTGTAGACGGGGTCTTAGACAGGGGGGACCCTCTGTCACCATTGCTCTTCACCATGGTGGCAGATGACTTACATAAGATGCTTCAGTCGTTTAGAGAAAATGGTCTTATTTATGGGTTAGGGATGAGGAGGGGGGTTTCCGCAGTGATGAACATTCAGTATGCAGACGACACACTCATCTTCGGAGAATGCGACACTACTCAGGCTACACTGCTCAAGTGGGGACTATATCTCTTTGAAGATTGGTCAGGGTTGAAAGTGAATTTCCATAAAAGCACCATAACCCTATTGGGGGAGACGGGGGAGGCGGGGGGTGAGGTTGCTACCATTCTAAACTGCACGATTAAACCTCTGCTTATTAAATACTTGGGCCTTCCTATTGCAGCTACCAAACCCGCAAGGGCGGATTGGAACGAGCTTATCGAGAGAATAGCATTTAGGTTGGAGGGATGGAAGGGTAAGTTGTTGTCATTCGGAGGTAGGCTAGTACTGCTGAATTCAGTAATTAGCGCTATCCCACTGTATTTCTTGTCATTCTTCGAGATTCCAGTATGGGTGATCAAAAAAATTGACAGACTAAGAAGAAGACTTTTTTGGCAAGGATCGGGTTCTGATGGGAAAGGGTACTCGTTAATCAAATGGGGGATCGTCTGTAGAAAAAAAATGTTTGGTGGGTTGGGGGTACTAAATTTATGGCAAATGAATCAAGCTCTACTGGGTAAATGGTGGTGGAAGCTCAAAGTTAGGGCAAAGGCTAAATGTGCTACTCTAATAGAGGAAGCTTACATGAGGAAAGGCTGCATGCATAGAAAACCGAAAAATCTGGCGTCCATGTCCAGGTTCTGGAAAGGGGTATTGCGTACTAGGAAAATATTTCTGGCCGGTGCAACTTTCACGATTAGAAAGGGAAAATCGATATGCTTCTGGAAAGACAGATGGTGCGGCCCAATTACGTTAAAAATGAGATTTCCAGAAATATATAAAATGGCGACGGATAAAAATGATTGGGTTGCAACAAATTGGCGCAACGGAGAATGGAAGCCGAGAATTACGGGGAGTCTTAACACGGGAACTAGAAGGCAAAAACATGACTTAATCCTTTTTTTTACGGGATTGGAAGCCGATGGATGAGGACATTGAGGACAAAGTCTCCGGGGCGGGAGGAAATGGAGGTGGTTACTCAGTCAGAGCCACTTACGAATGGTTAAACGATGGGGGTGTGCGGACAAGCGATCCGATCTGGAGGGTAAAAGTTCCACTGAAGGTCAAGATCTTCAACTGGCTGGCTCATAGAAAAGTTATTCTGACTCACGACAATTTGGCCAAGTGAAAGTGGCAGGGGCCAGGAATATGCGTTATGTGCCTAATGGATTGCGAGACGGTAGACCACCTTCTAATCTAGTGTCAGTACACTAGAGAAATTTGGGGGGACCTTTTAGTCAGACTGTGCATTGGGGAGCAGCCTCGGAAATGATTAACGACGTTTGGGGGGGTTGGAGGGAAACAAATGTATGTAAGGACCACAAAATTATATGGGAAATCGGGGGAGCAGCGATTTGCTGGGGAATCTGGTTAGAAAGGAATAATAGAATTTTCAGGCCAGCGCACAAACACATCATGCATCAACAACTACTTTTTAGTATTATTGCTAATATTAAATTATGGTCCAAAACGGTAGGTCCTGAAGCAACAAGGAAGATTAAAGAAATGTACGCTGATATCGGTACTTCGCCCTACGAAGCAGACTCAGAGGAGGAAGGGGCACACCGATTGCGGAGTGATCAACGGACGACGTGGAGGATTTCGAGTATCTTTTGGGATGTTCGGTGATTGGAACTTTTTGTCTCATCTGTAATTATTTCATTTTTTGGGAAGGGGACTCCTATGTATGAGATGGGTGCTCTTTTTTTGGATGGGGGAATGAGTATCATGGCCCACTATTGGGACGCATGAATATCATCTCTCTTGTTTGGTTGTTTGAACCACACCCCGATAGATTGAAACGAGATTCAAGACCCCCCTTCCATTTTCATAAAGTAAAAGCTTGCTTCCTCGTGCTATCGCAGGCGCTTAATGTTGGCCAATGAAGCGCGGGGGGACTAGTGCCCACCGTTTTCAATCAAAAAACTGCAAACTAGAAGTGAATAATATGATAGCATCTTCAATCCTCTATGGTAATCACATCCGCAATAAAACATGTGTAGAATATGAGAGAAAATAAATAAAATCAAGATGTATTATGAAGACCTTGTTGGATCATTAACACCACTGCTGCATCTAGTTCATCCAACTTTAGCATATCTCTTTTATGGGTAGGAAGAATCTCAGACCAGAAATGAATTTTTTTTTTAAATTTTTTTTTGGGACCTAGGAAAGGTAGAGGAACCCTACATCAATATATTAGCAGAAGTGGGAATTTGCTAATATATACAAGCATAGGCCTTGGTACCCGAGAGAAAGAACAAGAATGGGTAATTCAGATGGGAAAAGAGAGTGAAACGTGGCTCAACATTAGAATGAAGAGAGGGTAGAGGACTATTGTCGTACACCTCTACTTACCCTAAAAAATTGCGCTCATATGAACTCTCCTGCATCTTCCCAAGAATAAGCAAAGCAAATAAAAAAGCAGTTTAAGTAGCAACAAGGAGAACTTAGTACAGACACTGACTTTGCAACAAAAATAAACTAGCACAAGTTCACAAAATAAACAGCCAAGTGTTCCAAAAAATTTCCTATGATCAACAATTCCAAATTCCATGCAGATAGGCAACTGCAGGCTCAGGGGAGGATGAAGTCTCTTGGATATCCCTTACTAACTTCCACGGGTTCTGCAACAGTGGCCTAGCCAGTCCAGTCGAGCTAGTTGTCTTTGAAGAAGACTCTGATCACCCTGGTCTTCAATGGATTTCATCAGTTTTGCCTTCTTCACGTTGGTTGGAGTTGCATTTAGCCAAGAAGTGAAGTGAAATAATACATTAGAAATCAGTTGCTCTATGGTTGAAGGTGCAGAATGAAAATTTCTGTTATTTCTCTTTAGCCAAATCATTCAGCAAATACTGATAGACAACAAACATCGTGCATTTCCTAACTGAGGTTTAGTCACCAATAAGTAAAGCATGTGTGTAGTGAATCAAGTAGTGAGGTGATGTGTACAATATTGCAAAAATAAGGCCATACTTCTTTGGCTATAGGACGCTAAAAAAAAGAAGTGAAATGGACATGCACAAGTTGTGGATGTTTCATCTCCCATCCATCCTTTCTTTCTCAAGTTAGCCCTAGAAGGAAGTTTGTCCCAGCTTAGTAACCAAATAAATATTTTGCATTTGAGGGGAGCATAATTCTTTCATGTGGCCACTGCATAAGGATTTATAACTCCCACATTGATAAGGAAGTTGTATACTGATTTCACAGTGAATACCCCTCCATCTAGGGTGTGTCCCTGCCTGTAGTAGGAGTTGTGTCTGCTAAAACTAACTGCAACATCTCCCTCTCATCAGCTATCTCACGCACAAGTATTCTTCTCAGTATAGGCCTCCATATCTAGTTATCACCCTCCCAATATCCATGAGATATCATTGGTGCATGTGCATCCCATGCAGCATCAGTTAATTTGGGGAAGTTGTGCTCAATACTCATGCCAGCTAGCCAAAATGGATTTCCAGAATAAAATGGAAGAGCTATCTCCAATCTTCCAAGTGATATTTAGGAAGAATTGATGCTTGTGATGAAATATGTCTTCCCAGAAGGCAGAGGCAGAGGTTGGTTGTTGATAGGAGCACAAGTTGGCATTGTGGTTGAGTGATGGCAGACTCTCCTCCACTGGATGTTTGGTTTTCCTCTACAGCCTTCATCTGCATCAAGCCATAAGAATCTACCTCTGATTTGATCAATTCTCTTTATAACCCAAACTAGGAGCCTGAAGAAAGAAGCAAAGTATACTGGTAAAGCTGATAGAACTGAGTTAAGAAGCACAAGTCTTCCTCCTTTAGGCAACAATTTTCCTTTTCCATGATTACAACCTCCTTTCCACCATGGCAATGATCAACAACCACTCTCTTCTTTTAGGCTTACCTTTAGAAAGTGGCTTGCCTAGATACTTAATGGGTAATTCTTTCTCTTGGCATTCCAGAATATGAGAGAATGTAGCCTGCTTAGCTCTGGATGTGCCAAAATATAGTAGGGAGACTTGGAGAAGTTGATGTTAAGGCTAGAGACATCAGCAAACAGATGTAGAAGGAACTTCAAATGAATAACTTCTTGCTCATCTCCTGTGCAGAAAAGTAACATATCATATGCAAATTGAAGTACATATAAATGCTCAAGAGGACCAGAGATATTGAAGGGGGAGAAAATTTCATTTTCTCTGCCTAATTTGAGCATTTGAGCCAGGGCATCTACCACTAGGATAAACAACATTGGTGATAGGAGATCACCTTATTTAAGTCATATCTTGTAGTAGATCTCCCCTGGTCCCATTAAGAATGATTGAAGACAAAAAATGAATGAAATTCAAGGTCCTCAATAATTTTGTCAATAGAATGAAATTTATTGGTGAAAGTTCTACTGTTTTGTTCAGTCCAAATGATCCAAGTGAGATGAGATTTGTTTGAAAGTATTAAGTTTTATACAGCTGCAATTGGCGGACGAAGTCGTGTAATTTCCTTGCGGGGAAGAATGCGGCAAGCTTGTAGGCGAACTCAAAACTGATTACTCAGGATCATCGTTACTGGATCGGATATACTGGCAGAAAAAATTGTTTCGTTTCTCAATGAAAGAATGTACTGCTCTTCAAGATCATACTGTGGAGTTCAATAAGATGTTATCTGAACCGAGGGTGATAAATGTGGATGATTTAAGTGAAGAGGATAAAACTTTCAACTTATTCACTGCCAGATTCGTACGAGCATTTGATAACGACCATGCTACACAGAAAATCTGCCAAGGAGTCTTACGATGGCCGGTGTGATCAAGGGCTTTGAAGGAAGATGAACTTATGAAGGAAACTCAGAAATCAGGGCTCCTTCTATGAGTTGCATGGCGGCGAATGGTGATACTTTAATCGGAAGGGATAGTGCGCGGAAGGGTGTGGTCCGTTGCCATAATTGCATAGGGATTGAGTATAACAAGTGAGGTTGTCATAAGTAGTTGAGTTAGAGGGGTGCCAACGTAGTTAGCACCACAGAACCATATAATAACTTAAACTGTCTTATTGTTTCAAGTTTTTTATATGTGGATTTTGACTGGTTTCTTGATTCGGGAAGTTCGTCTCATATTTGCTCCAAGCAGAAAATGTTTTCTACTTACGTATAACGTCCCGTACTCAACAACACCACCTCCACGTCATCTACCATGGTAGCCCACTTTTTCCTTCTCATTTCAGGCATTTTGTCTTTTTCCCAATATTAATGCCATAGCCTTATAGAACTCCTATAGGCTCCTCGCATTAATCCATTTAATCCAAGCCCATAGAAATCTTTATAGGCCACTCTAATACTTCACATATTTTTTTTCTTCTTTTATTATTTTCTTATAAATTTGGGATGTTACATTCACC
Organism: Hemerocallis citrina; assembly: GCA_017893485.1. NCBI lineage: Eukaryota > Viridiplantae > Streptophyta > Magnoliopsida > Asparagales > Asphodelaceae > Hemerocallis > Hemerocallis citrina. Next base: position 209,517,726 of record CM030367.1, on the reverse strand, counting down.
GCTTCTTAAGAATTCAGCGTCCTCGCTGAATACGGAATGTGCAATCTATCACAGGATCGCCTTTCTAGTCGAATGTAGACTTGACTCCTTTTGATCAAATACACATATCGCTGCCCACCAAGGGTCTTACGCATCTCATATATACAAGCTCTACATTCGATGTCGAAAATTGACTCTGATACCATCTGTAATGCCCGTACTCAACTCGTATGCACACAATTAAATCCTAATCTACTGCCCACCACAGGCTGCCTTAAAAAGGGTGTCCGGATGTTAGGTAACCCTTGATCATAGGCTCTACTATTTATCTACTCATTCACCTTCTGACTTCAACGATGTGGGACATTAATCCCAAGCACACCTCCACGTCATCCACCATGGCAACCCACTTCTTCCTTCTCATTTCATGCATTTTTGTCTTTTTCCCAATATTAATGCCATAGCCCTATAGAACTCCTATAGGCTCCTCCCATTAATCCATTTAATCTAAGCCCATAGAAATCTTTATAGGCCACTCTAATACTCCATATATCTCTTTTCTTCTTTTATTATTTTCTCATAAATTTGGGGTGTTACATTACGAGTCAACAACAGGTCGTTATGTGGGAACGGTGACTGGTGAGATTTGTGAATTAGTGGGCGTGGGAACAGTAGAGTTGAAAACGCCAGATGGAAAATGTTTTACACTGAAAGAGGTTATGCATATTTCTTTGATGAAATAGAAATTGATATCTTGGGAACTCTGGATGTCGGGGTTGCAGGTACACAACTTGATGTGGAGTTTTGTCAATTTGGGAAAGTCGTCGTAAGGTGATGAAGGAAAAGAGGGGGAATGAGCAGAGTCAGTACAACCTCTACCAGCTTTGTGGGAACAGAAAATCTTGGCCAAGTGTTTCTAAGTTCGATTGCTAAAGTATTATCTAGTTTGTCGTCACTAGAATCATCAAAGCGAGATTGCGACTTTCGAATATAGTCCGGAGTTGGCGAGTGCCTCAGGTTAGGTGGAATTTGTCGGAGAAATCTACTCCCAACTCGTAGTGCTAATAGCAGAAGTGCACCACAAGTAATAGAAACTCCCAAGAAATAGATGAACCAAGAACAAGCCACCACAATATATGTATCTCACCAGAACACAATCAATATGCAGAGATAATCAATACTTCTTATTTCCAAAGAAATACAAAGATTACAAGAAAGATTACAACTCTCAATCTCTCTCTCTCACCTTTGAAACACTCGGCACAATCTCTCTTGAAGTTGAATAATGATCACGGCATTCTAAACCCTAGAGTTTACGGCCATATATATAGCCCCCAAGCAAATCCTAAAAGATATACACAAATCTAGCAAATTAGGCCTTTCTCCAGTAAGCCCAAAAGAACAATCAGCGTCGGTGTCGGTCGACCGCACCCCAAGTCGGTCGACCGCATCGTGAGGATCCAGACCCGAGGGCTGACCGGTCGACCGCATCTCCCAGACCGGTCGAGTGTCCCCTCCTCTGTTGGACGCCTACACTTGAAGAACTCCCAGTCGACTGGGTCGGTCGACCGCACCCCTAGCCGGTCGACCGCAACCCTCCAGACTTCTCTTCTTTTACTTGCTGTTTGTCTTCCCTTGCTTCTTTGTCTTCTCCAACTTCAAGTACCCCGTGCCTATGTGTATTTGAGGCCACAATTCCTAACAATCTCCCACTTGGACCAAATACACCACGCTTCAAAGTTATTGCAATCTTTCCTCGCATTATCTCTGCCATCTCCCACTTTCATGGAAGACCCAAGTACTCCCACTCTCATGAAGAGCACCTCTGCCACTCCACCATGTGGAGTGCACCAACCACCCTTCATCGCCTCATGAAGGATGTGCTCCACCAATCACATAGAGCACGAATACCGGAGAAATAATCTCCCGTGTCGGATTCCGTGTTATGAGACTCCCTACCTCGCAAGATCTCCATCAACACTGGACATGGTTCGAAGCTTCTCAATGCACCATCTGCACTAGAAACCTCCGTGGACGACACCTCCACAAATTCTGCAGACTGTTCAACCCCTACAGTCCTAATTCGGTTACCCTCATCGACATCACCCCGCATATCGATACCAGTGCTCTCTATCACATAAGAGCGACTTGAAGCTTCAACTGCCAATTCGCAAAGTACCCTCACCGCAGCAAAGTCTTGCCCACTAGGATCACTTCCATGGCCAGCAGCTCCCACTAAATTAGTAACCTCCTCGGCACAACTGAAAGAACTCGGTTGCACCCCACACAACCTACTACTCGATTCCGGCTGAGAGTCAACTACCAGAGAAACGTCCCTCACATCTCTAAGCAAATACAGCGTTCTCTCACGCTTTCCTTTTGCAATCACCCTTGAACCTGCAGCTATACACCACTCTCCACTACCAACTGTAGTAGACAACCCCTCTTTGTCTAGCCTTCCAATCGATATAAGATTTTCCTTCAAGTCTAGAACATGCCTTGTCTCCCACAAGACAACACTTTGATCATCAATGGTATTCACGCGAACAGTACCAACCCCACGTACAGGACACCGGTGACCATTCCCCATGATCATAACTCCAAAAGAACCCTCCTTGTAGTCATCAAATACCTCTCTCCTCTTAGTGCAATGAAAAGAAGCTCCCGAATCAATACACCAATCTTGAGTGCCCAATTCTTCTCCGAGCTGATAAGCATAGATCCTCAACAAGCCCCACTTGAGCTTCCTTTGGAGTATCTCTCTTCAGTTTCTCCCGCTTCTTGTTTATATAAGCCTTACAACTGCGCATCATGTGACCCTTCTTGTGACAATACCAGCACTCAGGCCCATATTCCCCATCGCTGTCATCAGACCCACTCTCAGATGAACTACTCTGATCCTTTCTTTTTCGACTGCTCTTAGATCTCTCACGTCTCTTCTCAACATACATGGCAGAAGCTTTAGAATATGATGATGGATATCCCCTGTTTCTCACCCATCTCACCTCCTCGTTCAGAATGCTACTCACCACATCCTGTAGAGTCGTATCTGTCATAGTGCCTGTAATAGTTTGTTCCACCGTACCATAACTATCGGGTAAAGTAGATAGAAGTTACAATGACTGCCCCCTCTCTGAAAACTTCAAATCTGCAGCTTCCATCTGGTTGTAAACCATACAGTAATTGTTCACATGCTCTGCTACTGAACCCCCTTCCTTCAACTTCATATTAACCAATTTCTTCAGATGAAGAATTTGATTAGATGACGACAGTTTCTCATACATATCCGTGAGAATCTCCATAGCCTCCTTTGTGGTCTTTGCCTTCGAGATATGAAATAACGCCTTCCTACTCAGCCCCAACTAAATCTGCCCTAAGGATGGCATCAGGTCCGGGCCAGCCCGGGACCGGCCCGGCCCCCTCCTACCCGGGCTTAACCGCGACCCGGCCCCCATAAGAACTGTTCTGGTCCGGTCCCAAGTTTTTGGCAATTGGCCCGGTTAGGCCCGGCCCGCTTGAGCCCAGGACCGACTAAACCGGCCCGCCCGGGCTCGGGCTGACCGTTGGCCTTTTTTTTTCCAGAAAATAAAAAAATTAAAATTACAAAAAAGCCCCCCAACGGATTTATACTGGCTAGGTTTGGGGGGGGGGGGTACTTTAGGAAATAAAAAAAATGGCATTTTCTATAAATACCATACCATTTTCTTCATTTCACTTCACTAATTCACTCAAATATCTCATTCTCTCTACTATTTCTCCAATCAACAACAACAATTTGGTGATCAACACTCTCTCAAGTGATCAAGATCAAATTTCTCTACATTTTGAAGGAATCAAAATCAACAATAATCAAGTGATCAACTCATCAACATTGAACAACAACAATCAATACTACTTCTAGTCCTAGCTCTCAAGTCTCAACTTTCTTACGGTATTTTAGTATAATTTTAATTTGTAGAATTAACGTAGTTGATTATTCATTATTCTCATATAATTTGGGTTTTCTTGATATTCTTCCTCTCATTTTTTTAGATTTTATTTTTAATTTTGGTAAAGTGGTAAAAGAAACATACCCTACTCAATCACTAGTTCTTGACATTGTTGTTATTTTTTAATTGAGATAGATTGTTGTTTGTTTTTAATTATTAGTTATCATACATTTAGTTATTGTTTTCTTTCTAATTTTTACATACACTAGTTTTTTATAGTTAATTGGCCTCTAATCGATCACGCGGTGGTGGTAGACATGGTAGTCAAGAATCTACTAGTCATCACATTCCTTTCATTCCTAACCCATATATAGATAGTGAATTATGATAGTTTTCCCGATTTGAATGAAACACACTCAAATCCTATAGAAATAGAAGATCATGTAGAACCACAACCATCGGAACAAGGTCCTTCTCTAAACTCAAGGAAAACAACAGGGACTACTTCCGAAGTACACAATTTTTTTTAATTTTGTCCCTTCACAAAATGATAAGAGTGTAGGAATTAAAATATGTAAGAAGTATCAAACCCCCATATAAGTTTAAAATAGGATCGGGCACGGGTACACTTTAACGTCACTTAAACAAATGTCAACCACAATTTTCGAAAGATAATCTCACACTCCACCTTTTCCTTAAAAAAAGATAACTCACACAACAAAAAATACATCCTAAAACCGGTCAAGTAGATAGTCATAGCTATGATCACGATCTCGTTCATAGAGAAATGACTAAATTAGTAATTAGGGGTGAATTGCCATATTCGTTAAGTGAACAAAATATGTAGAGACTTTTGTACAAACCACCTTCAACCCCCATTATAAAAAGATTGCTAGGAATGTTGTTAAGAGTGATTGTGAATTAGTTTACAGTGAGACTAAGGATTTTTTGATAGCAACACTAAAATCACTAAACACTAGAATTTCATTGACATCGGATGTGTATAACATGTCATTGGATAGATTCAGATTGGATACTTCAAAAGAGAATAATTTCTTTTGGATATGTTAGGTACCCACATAAGGGTGAAATTATAGCCACACACATTATGGAAGTATGTAATAATTTTTGTATTTATGATAAAGTATTTGTTATTGGTTTTGATAATGCTTCCAATAATACTAAGGCAATTGAGAGTTTAAAAATTACTTTAGATCCTATAGAAACTGAAATTTTTCATGTTAGGTGTGCTTGTCACATTTTAAATCTTTGTGTGCAAGATGTACTAAAATATGAAAATGATAAACTAGAAGCAATGAGAGATTGTGTTCATTATATTACATTGAGTGGTCCAATTTATCAAGCTTTTCATGATTGGTGTAAACTTAGGGGCATTATATGTATACATTTTTCTAAAGATGTACGACATCGTTGGAATTCTACCTTTGAATGATTAGGTGTTGTTCTTCATTATCGTTTTAATCTTAGAGAATTTTGTGTTGCAATGGGTATGCAAAATTGTATGTTAGATGATGATTTTTGTTTTTTTGCCGATAGTTTGTATAAATTTTTACAACCTTTTAACGATGCAACTTTGCAATTTTCAAAAACACATACATCTACATCTAGTGGTATTTTATTTGAAATTGTGACTATGATGACAACAATTAAAGATTTGCAAAATGACCATTTTATTGGACATATGATTAATGCGGCATATGTTAATTTTTTGAAATATTTTCATCCAATTCCTATGTTATATTGTGTAGCTAGTGTAATGAATCATATGATTAAATTAGATGGTATAAAAAATTTAATTAAATTTTTTACACTTATGCCCCACACGATGCAATACTAGATTTTGATCATGTTGCTTTTACTCGTAAATTTGAGAATATTTTGACTAGGTTATATAATTCTTATGATAGGATTTATTCATCTAACACTATTCAAACACAAACACAAATACAAAATGTTGATTCTTCTTCTTCTTCTTCCTCCATATTAGCAGAAGGAAATAGTCAAGCTAGTATTGGTATTTTAAATCTTATTAAATCAAAAAAAACCAAGAACCAATTCACCAAATGAGTTGAATTGGTATAATGCACAAAGTGCAGTTGAAGATGTAGAAGATGTGTTACAATTTTGGAAGAGTAATGAAGCAATTTTTAATATTCTTTCTCGTATTGCTAAAGATCTGCTAACAACACCGGTGTCAACTGTTGCATCGGAAAGTGCTTTTTCTCTTGGTGGCAGGATAATGAGCCCGAGCAGAAATCGATCAATAGCCAAAATTTTGGAGATGCTAGTATGCGCCGAAGATTGGATGAAAGCGGAAGAGAGGACCCAAGACTTACTTGAAGCACAAGCTGAAGCTGGATCAACAAGTAGCGATGAATGAACGATTATATTTAGTTAATTTATATTAAAATGTTGTCTAATAAATTGTAATTAATTAGGAAATTTAGGGTGATGAGATTCTATATTTAGGTTAAGTTAAAGTGCACAACAATAGTCCAATGCCTTCTCTTCAATCTAAGCAGTGGCTATCTCGATCTTTAAATTCAAGTAATTCCCTTGATTTGTAATTTGATCTAATTAGACTAATTTGTATGAATTTTATTCATGTACTTCATTTTATTTAAGAATTTTAAATTTATTAAATCATGTACTTCATTTATTCATGTACTTCAATTATTTATGAAATTTTATTCCTTGCAATTGTTATGAAATTTCAAATCCGTATACTTGATCTTTAATAATATTTTACACATAAAAAAAAATTCTCCCTAAACACGGGCCCGGCCCGGCCCGACCCCCACACTTGGGTCCGGGGGCCAGGTCCGGGCCAAGGTTTCCAACCTTGAGCCCGGCCCACGTAGTGGAGGAGCTCGGCCCGGGACCGGTCAAACCCGGCCTGGACCGGCCCGAGTGGCCCGAATGCCATCCCTAATCTGCCTGAGCGTCTTCTGATCCAAACGATTCCACTCTGCTAAGACCTTCGCATCCTTGTCTGCACCTACCGGCTTCTCATCTAACAACGGACCATAAAGAACTTTCTGACGAAGATACGCTATCATCTAAATCCTCCACATCGCGAAGTCACTCTCATCGAATCTCTCGATCTTCATCTTGTTATCGGCCATCTCGAACCAACTGTTCTGATGCCACTTGTCAGAGAAATCTACTCCCAACTCGTAATGCTAATAGTGGAAGTGCACCACAAGCAATAGAAACTCCCAAGAAATAGATGAACCAAGAACAAGCCACCACAATATATGGATCTCACAAGAACACAATCAATATGCAGAGATAACTAATACTTCTTATTCCCAAAGAAATACAAAGATTACAAGAAAGATTACAACTCTCAATCTCTCTCTCTCATCTTTGAAACACTCGGCACAATCTCTCTTGAAGTTGATTAATGATCACGGTATTCTAAACCCTAGAGTTTACGGCCATATATATAGCCCCCAAGCAAACCCTAAAAGATATACACAAATCTAGCAAATTGGGTCTTTCTCCCGTAAGCCCAAAAGAACAATCAGCGTCGATGTCAGTCGACCGCACCCCAAGCCGGTCGACCGCATCGTGAGGATCCAGACCCGAGGGCTGACCGGTCGACCGCATCTCCCAAACCAGTCGAGCGTCCCCTCCTCAGTTGGATGCCTACACTCGAAGAACTCCCAGTCGACTGGGTCGGTCGACCGGCAGTCGACCGCACCCCTAGCCGGTCGACCGCAACCCTCCAGACTTCTCTTCTTCTACTTGCTGTTTGTCTTTCCTTGCTTCTTTGTCTTCTCCAACTTCAAGTACCCCGTGCCTATGTGTATTTGAGGCCACAATTCCTGACAGAGTTCGTGCAGAGGGTGGTGCTTGTTGATGCCTACTAGAGTATGCCCTTGAAGGGGGCATACGGTTGGAGAAAAACATGTGGAGGTAGATTTAATTAGCAGAAGAAACTACTGAATCGGGTTGTTTGCAAGAGGAAACAAAAAAAGTTTAGAAGCGGTTAATCACACAGGTGTGGAAGTATGAGTTGCAATCCAATGTAGAGATTGTTGGGTTTAAGTCTTGCATACTATGTTTGATGAGAAGAGAAGACGAGTGAAGCGAGAAGATGATTCGAAGCGACGCTGAAGAAGGGAGCAGCAACATTAGCGGAAACAAGTAGGAAGAGATTGCAGTCGACTGCATTGTTTGGGCAGTCGACTGTAATAGTCGGGTTGCTCTCTGGATGGTTTTGGAATCATTCCACTTTGGGCAGTCGACCATCATGAAAGGGTATTGGGTCTGGGTGATCTAATTAAAGCATGACTTCTGCAAGTTAGATCGTACGGTATTATTGTATGGTTATCTCTTCTGAAACATCGAACGGTTATTGTATCATGATTAAACCTAGGGTTTCTCTATATCTCTCTCTCTATATATATATCATTATAAAGGTCTTAATGAAGTAGAGCAACGACAAAAGAACGAGTACATCATATGAGAGTTTGAGAGTTTTCATTGTAAACAACAAGTATTTTCTGGTTAGGCTTGAGAAATAGATATATTTTTTGTGAGAGTGGTAGCAACTCTTGTATCTTTCTCTAGTTGAATAATCTATCAGTTTTTCTCTCCCGGATTAGGGTTCGCCCAAATCGGAATAAAATTGTACATTTTGTGTGTTTGGTTTGGTGTATTATTTGTTGGTGGTTTGTAGTGATTGTGTCGCAAAACTCGTAGAAAATCCTAATACAGAGCAATGATAGATTGTCATCGAGTAAACAAACAAAGACATATAAACAAAGATTCCAGCTTTCACGCGGACCATAAACTAAACAATAATTGCTACAGAGATATTTCCCGATCAAAGCCATTATTTTCAACATTATTTTCTGATTGTTTTTGGGTTATATCTCTGAGATTCTGCCATTGCCCATTGTATACATTTCCTTGAAGTGTTTCCTTAATTTCTTGATTTTGTTTAGATTGGAAAAACTGTGTGATGTTTTCTTCCAAAGTTTCAACACCATATATGGAATCTGTACGGACATAGAGTATATTCATATGTCAGTCATTTTTGTAGGTATTATATTTTAAGTCCTTATATCACTTTCTATGGGCAAGGCCATTACATTTCTTGTATGTGCAATACACATTATAAAGGAAAGCCATATTAAAATGGAGAGGAACTTCATATAAAAATGGGAAAACCACAATTATGAATAGAGGAGACACCTGCCACATTTTATGCTTGGACAAAATAATTTGTCATGTGATAGACCATCACATGACCATCACATGGATGATGACCATGTTTGTTAGTTAGTTAGGTCTTTGTTTTTTTTGTTTTTTTGTTTTCTTTTTTCTTTTTTTTTTTCTTTGGGTTGGGGGGGTGTGTGCGTATGTGTGTTATTAGGAGATGATCATAAACATGGATGGAATGCTCTCTCACTCTCCTAAGTTACTTGTCACATCTCTACTAACCAGAAAAGATTGCAGGGAAAGAAGCAAAGACACAGAGAGACAGCCACAAGTTGGTTGGCAACATTCCTTTTTTGCATCATGTTTTCCACATGGAAGGCCCCCTTCATTTCTCTTTTGAGAAAATTGTCTCTCTAACCCCAGTCAAAGCACATTTTCTTTCGTGATGATGAAGAAGACCATAGCTACTATAATATGACTATAATAGGGTCTTCATCTCAAGTTTTTACCGTCGGTTGGATGAATCCCTTCTCCCCATTCTACTACAATGAGGATTACATTGTATCTGTCTTAACTGTTTCACCAAATTTGCCATCATCTGTGTTTGCATAATAAATTTAAAAATAATATATTTGTTAGAATTAGGGGTAGGAAGAGAATCTTTATTATTGATTATTGATTGATTGAATAAACTGAGTACAATATATCTCCTATATATACGAGAGAAGGGAATACTAACTGATACATAATCAATATGAGACTAAACTAATATCTAATCTAATATAATATCTAACAGACTAACACCCCTCTCAAACTCAAGTTGGTTCAAGCAACATGAGTTTGAATATTGACGATGTTGATGTGGCAGGGACGACAAACTGTGATGATGTTGATATCTCCCCCTCTCAAATTCAAAATGGATTAATCAATGTGAGGTTATAGCTGTATCTGGATGCAGAAGCGGGACTGTAGAAGTTGAAGAACCTGCAAGGAATATATATATATATATATATATATATATATATATATATATATAAGACTCGTGTTTGGTCTGATCTAAGTCAATGCAGCAGCAACTGAAGATCCGGTTCTCGGCCACATCCACGAAACAACAAACCTTCAGCCAATAGGAAGGCACAGTTTGAATCAGATCTGGATTAGTGCAACGGATCCTGTCCTTGGCCCCAAACACGAAACACCAAATGCACAACCAATGGATTGCGTCCAATTGTTAGATCTGGATCTGGTGTTTGGATCAGATCTGGATTTGGCCCAACACCCTGAACACGGGACATCAGATTCACAACCAGTGAATTTCCTCTGTGTTTTTGGATCTGGATCTGGTGTGTGCCCCAAACACCAAACACCAACTTCCACCTAATGAAAAATTCAGATAAGATCTGGATTGGAGCTTCACTGATTCAATCTCAAATGAAGATCAATGGAAAAGAAGGTGGAGGCTGATGGCGATCTTGCCATACTTCTCATCAGATCTCGCTGGCAAAGCGACGTCGACAAGGTGAAGGAGGAAGCGGCCGCCATTGTTGAGGAGATTTGAAGTTGGATTTGGGAGTTGCTAGGGGATTTGGTATTTTGATCAGATTTCGGATCTGGATCTGATGTTCGACTTGGGATCCAGATTTAGAGGAAGGGTGAAGGCTGATGCGGTCGACAATTTGGGGATATCGCCGGAGTTGATGGGTTCGGCCGGAGTTTGAAGATGAAATTGAGGTGTTTGTAGTGGTGGTGTCGCCAGAGTAGGGGATGTGAGTTGTTGTTGGTGGTGGTGTCGTTACTTGGTGCAGTCGATGTCGATTGCTGTTGATGTCGGCTAGGGTTTCGATAGAGGTAGTTGATGACGGCTAGGATTTTTGGATCTTGTTCTTTGATGACGTGTATGGTTTTGGAGATTAGAGCAGGAGAGGGAGATGTTGGGAGGTGGAGTGATTCCAATGAAGATGAGAATCACTCCACCTCGATAGCGAGGACAAGATTAGTATAGGCCTTATAGAAGTACATGTTCTGATACCATGTTAGAATTAGGGATAGGAAGTGAAACTTTATTATTGATTATTGATTGATTGAAAAAACTGAGTACAACATGTCTCATATATATAGGAGAGAAGAGAATATTAAACTGATACATAATCAATATGAGACTAAACTAATATCTAATCTAATATCTAACAATATTATTAGAAGAACTTAACTAAGACAAGTATATTGGTTTTAACAAATTACTATTGTAAATTTTAGGATAAGTATGTCATATACAGCCAATGTGGGCATTAAAATGTTTTGAGTTTGAAAAGGAGGGTGTGTATGAATAGTTTTGAAACGAAGAGCATCCACAGAGCATCCACAGTCGTTTGAGGTAAAAAAATGACAAAATGTATATTTTATCTTTCCATTTCGATGAAATGTTGCAGTTGTCAAAAGGCAAAAAATGCATATTTTCGATAAAAATGAAACAGACGAAACACATGATGCTTCTTCTGTGATTAAAAAATTATTTATATAGTCAGAAACCGAGAAAATAATAATAAAATATACGGGACGTGTTTCGTCCCAAAAGGGAAAAAAATGCAAAACGACGGTCCGTGTTTTAAGGAAGTTTTTATAAAAAAAAAATTGCAAAAATATTTACAAAATTGCAAAAATAATTTTTAATTTTTTTTAAATAATTGCACCCATTAATCAATGATGGTAATTTGCAAAAAAAAAAAAAAGGAAATGTGACCCAATGGCCTCCAGCCATTATGTGCATATTTCGTGGGTTTTTTATTAAATATGCATTTTGCTATTTCGAATGCTATTTATACTTTTCTACTGTAGCTAGATAGCTAAAAAATGGCAAAATAGCCGACGAATGTGTTGGCTACAGTACTCCCAAAATGCATAAAATGAAAAAAAAGGAAAACGACTATGGGTGCTCTAAGTGGACATCAAAGAAATTGGGTTTCAGACTTGGACTATGGAAGTAATTCTTCCTTTTCATTACCGAAGTATAGGGTTTGGAGACTTCTATGAAATGAATGATCCCATGCCAGATACAAACAATATGGCATGATATATGGTTGAGAAATGGACAAGGAGCCGAAAGCAGAGAGTATAATTAATGGGCAAAAATAGTATCATTGATAATAATAGAGATGAACAAAGCAACACTGATCATTGGGATTAAAGTTAATTATGAGTCAAGCAATGAGATAAATTTTAATCAAACAAAGAAATAAAGAAAAAGAAAAACACTCCTACCAAGTATGCTGTCTTTATCACAGAGCTGTAGCTGAGATGATAAATAATTGGAATGCATAAAAAAAGGTCTTAAACTACGAGGTTAAACAAGTTACATATTATATCAGTTCTCTTCCACTTCTCAATTAGATCATCCGAAAAAAGTATCTCTAATAAGATTCCTAATTGCAACGAGAACTAGGCGATGTTCTACACTCAACCCTAAAATTTTCATGCACATAATAACACACAATTATCATCTCTATATAATAAAATACAAAGAAAGTTATCAAGTGCCTCTCATTCAATTCTTCCAAAATCAAAGGCCCAGATCTAATCTCATAAAAGACATTTTTTTCCCCAAAATTCAAATTCAAATCTCCTCACCCAAAGCAACTAGGGATGGCATTCGGGCCACTCGGGCCGGGTTAGACCGGGCTTTGCCCGGTTCCGGGTCTACCCGGACCGGGCTTGAAGACTACGCGGGCCGGGCCGGGCTCAAGGTTGAAAACCTTGGCCCCCGGCCCCAAGTGTGGGGGCCGGGCAGGTTCGGGCCGGTTCGCGGGCCGGGCCGGTGTTCAGGGGGATTTTTTGTTTTGAAATAAATTAAAGATCAAGTCTTAAATTGTAATTTCATAACAACTGCAAAGAATAAAATTTCATAAATAAATGAAGTACATGAATAAATGAAGTACATGATTTAATAAATTTGAAATTCTTAAATAAAATGAAGTACATGAATAAATGAAGTACATGATGAGTTGATTACTTGATTGTTGCTGATTTTCCTTCCTTCAAAATGTAGAGAGATTTGATCTTGCAAACTTGAGAGAGTGTTGATCACTTGATTGTTGTTGTTGATTGGAGAAATAGTAGAGATGGTATGGTATATATAGAATATGAAATTTTTTTAATTTCCTAAAATACCCCCCCAAAACTAGCCAGTATAAATCCGTTGGGGGCATTTTCGTAATTTTTAATTTTTTTTTATTTTCAGAAAAAAAAATCTGAAGCCAACGGTCGGCCCAGACCCGGCTGGAGCCCGGGCGGGCCGGTTCAGCCGGTCCCGGGCCTCAACTGGGCCGGGCCAGATCGGGAATTTTTTCCCCTTTTCGAGGACCGGACCAGACCGGAAAGGAGGGGGCCGGTTCGTGGTTCAGACAGGAAAGGAGGGGGGCCGGGCCGGGCCCGGGCTGGCCCGGACCTGATGCCATCCCTAAAAACAACTCATTTATTTATTTAATTATTTCTCTCTCTATCTCTATTATATTCCAAAAAATTAAGAAAATAAAATTTGTAAAAATTTTATAAAAATAAAAAATTTAATAACTTAAAATTTTTTAAAATAATTCAAATTTTTTTTTTTTAAAAAATCAAAAACTTATAAAAAATTATAAATTTTTAAAAAGTTAAATTTTGAAAATTTTACAATTTTAAAAATAAATTTTAATTTTTTTTAATACAAATTTTAAAAATTTTAAAATTTTAAAAATTTAAAAATTTTAAAAATTTTAAAATTTAAAAATTAACAAAATTTTTAAAAAAATTAAAAATTAAAAAATTTTAGAAATTAAAAAAAATTAAAATTTTTTGAAATTTTGAAATTTTGAAAATCTCAAAGCAAATCCAATGTTGAACCCCAATCAAGTGGTCGTCGCCGATATCTGATCTACTGCTGATTCCGTATCGGTGACTCCCCTCTACCAAATTGAGCGCGAATATCAAGCGACTCCGTATCAGCGACTCTCCTTCACAGAATCGAGAGCCTTTATATGCGATGCGACGACTCTAATTTTATCTCATTAACCGAATTCTCATTCTAATTTTTAATTTTTTGTGCAGGGGATTACTCAGTTTTTTTGCTGACTCGAATTTTGCGTGTGCATGAGATCTAAGTTCATAGAGGTATGATATTTTTATTTTTGGGTTTAAAATTTTTTAATTTGGTGATTTATTTGATGAGTTTTTTTTATTGGTTTTGATTTAAGGTGTACGCAAGTGACAGATGGATTATTTGGTGGCCTCAATTTGGGTTTCTAAACCATAGCAGGACAGGTAAGCTGACTAGCAACCTAAAATAACTTGGCAAATATGCAACATTATTTTTTTTACTACAAGAGAAAATACTATCGCGAAGTGTTCCCTTCACTGGTTATTAGAAACCATGAATAACATCACATATAAGAACTTTTAATGTTTGTTTGGATATATAGGATTGGGATGACTGGAGTTTACCGGTGAAGGGGCAAACTCTCCACTCAAGAAAGACAGCTAAAGTAAATTTTTTATTCATCCATTTTGATTTTTTTTAAAAGGTGCAATAGGGAGACAAAGTGGAGATAAAAGAAATGATTAGCTTGGATTAGAGTTTTGAAAATTCATGTATTTCATTTGGGTTGAAATAATAATAAGAAATATTTCAATTGCAAATCGAGTCTCAGACAAACAAATGTTTAGATTATTGGTATTGTGATACCTTCATACATGCATTTGCGTTACCATTGTATTTAGATATGCTCATAGTGGTTATGGAATTAGAGTAAGCTCTATAAAACCTATATAATAATGCCCTTGCATAACTATTACAAGCATCTAAAAGTGATGCTGAAGTTAAAAAAACTTTATGCAGTGTTTCTAATAAACTATATGCATTACAAGTAAGTTCAAGCTAATGATCAAGAAGGCGATGGTTGAACTTAAAGGTAGATATACTGCTTCCTCATATAATTTGTTTGCTACTTCAATTAATTTGATGGGCCTCCAAAATTATTTTATATAATTAAACCAAGTGCACCGTTTCGAAGACGTGCCGTAGACACGTGTTAACGAGCAAACCTAGTACAATTAAATAGCACATCATAATAATAATTAACTCACAAATCATAATATTATATAATTACCGTGAAGTGTCCATGTTCTTCTTGTCATCCAAAAATATAAACAATTAGCACTTTTGTTCAACTACTACTTAAAAATTATTTTGCAACTAGTATGAAAGCTTCCCTTTGAATATTGGCACGATACTAAGAAAGCCGATTTTTTTTTTAAATGTATGCCAATTTTTGAAATTATTTGTAAAAAGATAACAATTGCCAAACTAATTGTGTTCGGGAACTCAATAACTAAACTCATCGTTCCCAACAACGAGCTTTGTTGATTCATGCTCGTTGTTGAGAATGGCAGGCCTAGTTTTATCTTTTGGTGAAACTCGACATTCCCAACGACGAGTGTAGTTAAAATAAAAAAATAAAAAAAAATTGAAGAGAAAGGTGGAATATAGCCACCATATTTCATTAATTAAAAGTTAATAAAACAAACCCAGAGTATTGGGCAAGAGTACAACCTACGAACAAGAAATAAAACATGAAGTCACATGACCCATACAAACAACCAGAGATCTCTCCAACAAACCCTAAAGGGTGGGCCAACAACCCGACAGTCATCACCACTATCGAGGAGGTCCCATCACTGCATCTCATCTAAAACTGTAATGGACCCCTTCTTGGGCCCAATCACAGTGATCGCCTCATCATAATTTGTACGTCTGTTTAGCTTCGTGCCCTATTTCTATAGCAGGCGCACACCCACCTGAAGCGATTCAGGCGGAGTTTTGACAACTGCCGAACCTAGCCAACTTCTCATCTCCTCCCACAATCGCGTAATAACACACTCACCCCAACCAAAATCACAGTCAAAGAGAGGGCCGTGAAAATGATATATTCGCCTCTCTCACACTCTTGCTCTCTCCAGTGATTTCTCATATACATAGACATACACTAGCATAGAGCAGTGAGGAGCAACATCTTCACTCACTCACTCTTTATCTCTCATGCAAAAAAACCCAAAACAATTCACAACAACTGAAACATCACCTTCTTCTCTCACCTCAACGGGTGTTGGCATTGGATGTCAGGTTCAATGATGAGGGCGTAGTGACGGTGTTGCCTCCAAGGCTGTGGCCGTCAGTAGAAAGAGCTCCATCTCCAATAATGCCTACAGATATGTCAAATTAAACCCAAAGTCAAATCAATGATACCGCTGCCGCCAATAACTCTGGCACCAAATAACCCCAAAAAAGCAACTAATACACCCAAATCATCACATACCCTTGCTTTTTTGCATACTCAACTAGCATCTCAACATCCAAATCGAGGTTGCAGAACACTGTGATTGGCGTTGATAGCGAGGACATGGTGGCGGTAGCAATGATGCTGCAATCGGCGCTGAAGAGGAGGACGGTGCTGACAGGGGAGGTGCGGATCTCAAGGGAGGTGGTGACGGCATCCAAGTGAACGGGGGGTGAACGGTTTCTGCAAGCTCCACCAGGGTCACATCGATGGGAGGTCAGCGTCCTCGTAGCTTAATTAGAAGAGCGATGAAAGGGACGAAGACGTTTGACGGGAGGCCCATGACCCTCGACGACGGATCGTCCATCGTAGCTCGATCGGTGGAGGGAGGAGCTCGAATGGTGATGTGGCGGTGGTAGATTTTGGATGCGTGAGAGAAGGGAGAGACGACGGGGGGGGGGGGGGGGGGGGCAAGCCGCCTCCCCCAACCTCAGATGTGTGAGAGAAGGGAAAGATGTAGTTCATTTTTTCTTTTTTCTTGGGTTTTTGGGGGGAGAGTTTATCTCTCTAGAAACCCTAGATAGAGAAACCCTAGTTTTTCCCCCAACAACAACACAAGTGTAGTTCAAAATTAGCAAACAAGACTGTATGCCCAAATTAGCAAACAATACTCGTTGTTCCCAACAACAAGGTTATTTATACTAGACTCGTTGTTGGGAATGACGATATTCTTTGAAATTTCACAGAGAGTGAAACTCTGCTAAACTTGGTGAATTTTCAGAAGAAAAAAAAAATACATTAAATTTTTTTTTTGGAACTAAACTCGTCATTGGGAATAACGAGTCTAGTATAAAGCACATCACCGTTCCCAACGGCGAGTCTTGTTTAAAAATTTTGAACTAAACTCGCCATTGGAAATAACGAGTTTCTAAAAAAAAATAGAATTAGGCTTGCTGTTCCCAACAGCGAGCACGAAATAACTAAGCTCGTTGTTGGGAACGGTGAGTTTGATTACTGGGTCCTCGAGCACAATTAGTTTGACAACTGTTTTTTTTCCGCAAATATATTTCGAAAAAAACATAAATTGGAAAAAAAATCAACAAAGCCTCCCTGGTCCTCACTCCACTTCCTTAATTTCCTTTTCTTTTCCTTTATTGTTTCTTTTTTTTGAGACTTGTTTTCGTTTTGGGGTCAACTCATTCACCATTGCCAATCTCCATATTCCTCCCATGCTCGAATTATTTTTTCCAAAATGACCCACTTTTTGAAAGTATTAACCAAACTGATCCACTTTTGATAGTATTTATCAAAATAAATCAGATAGCGAGTTTGGTGAAAACATCATCGCTATCTGGGATAGCGAGTGTATGTTGAGGAGTTTCTCCACCATTTAAAGAAAAACTTGAAGAAAAATATCAAGTTTAGACTCGCTATCACAGACAGCGAGTGTGTTTCTACCATACTCGCTACCTGAGATAGCGAGTGTCGATTGAGGAGTTTTTTAAAGACAAAATTTGATGTTTCGCTATCTCTCTACACTTCTCTCTTTCCATTCTTTATGTTATAATGTTTCATCATCAACCTGGAGTTTTTGCAGTCAAAACAGGTATACGAACAGTAGGTGTAACTCCCATTCCCGTAAATACGTATTTTCTAAATATTTTCTGTATTTTGATATTATAAATTCATTATTTGTTAAAATTATTTTTGGATTTTATATTAAAGTATTTTTCTAATCGAAAATTTATTCATTTCAAATAATGATGTGTTTTGATCTTATTTTCTTGATCTTATTGATCAACTATTTGTATTTGAGTCCAAATTATATATATATATATATATATATATATATATATATATATATATATAGAGTCCCCTTCGGTTGCACACTACTTTTGGTGAGCACCCCGTGAGCACTTATGAAATAAAGACCCTATGAAAAATCTGAACTGCTCATATTGTTCTATATGCCTAAGATAGCATAACAATAAAAAATCAAGTAATTTGAAGTTCATTTGCCCATGATTTACATCATCACAAAATTGTATGGCTGAAAATTCTAACAGCATGATGAATTTCAAATTAATTAATTTTTTATTGTTAGGTTATCTTAGGTATATAGAACAATATGAACGGTTCAGATTTGTCATGGTGCTCTATTTCGTGAGTGCTCACGGAGTGCTCACCAAAGTAGTGTGCAACCGAAGATTTCTCTTTATATATATATTGGGTCATTTTAGTAAATTGTTAAACCCGGATATTATTTTATTGTATGATTTTATTATTATAATAATTTATTTGTCATTTCTTGATTATCTAATTAAAATTCATCTATTGAATTATTTTGTTATTGTACTAGACCTAGTTTTCTTGGCGAATTCCAACTTATTTTCAAGCCCAGTTTATATTCAATTCATTTGTATTATTTATTTATTTGTTTGGATTTAAATTCTTGTTCATGAAACTCTTTGATCTTCTTGATGAATTATTTTCTTGTTAATCCTATTTTTCTTTTTCTTTATTGTGGGTCTTTTTGATTTGAACCCTATTGATTTGGATCTATCTCTTATTGAACCCTAAAACCCAATTTCATTTTCATCATCCATAAGCTGCTCCCAAAAAGAATACGGAATACGGATACGAGACAAAAGCCCAGCGAATAATTTTCATCATCCATAAGATGTTCAAGAATCTTTATAATATTTCACAAGATAATCAGAGTCGGAAGCAAAAGATACAACCAGACATGCATAATTGAAACAAGATACTAACAGAAATTACTTGAAACCAAATATAATAATCTCAAATAATCAAATTCTGAATAAGTCAAATATTCTGGGTCACATCACCCAAATACAAGATAAGTATCCAAGTAATCAAGTACATCTTATTCAAGTTCAAGCAACAGTAATAATAATAAAATCATAAAGCAAAAATCCAACCTAAAACATCATCTCACCAATATCGTCTGGCAACCGACCATCCTAATCTGCAATTAGTAAATTTGCAGGAGAAGGAAGAAAAAAAAACAAGTAACTGTCAACTGTAAGTAATGGGCCACTTATAATGTAGGATACAAGTACATGGGATAGGTAAATCTAAGTAACAAACCTAGCATGGTATAATCATGATAACAGGATATAAATCATAACATGGCAAGATGAGCAAGCATAATAGCATGTGGCGAGTGTCAAATAAACAAGTGTCATGCATCAAGTAACCAGTATCAAGAATTATGTAATCATGTAGCATGTATCAAGTATCAAATCTCATGTATCATGTAGTCAAGTGTCAAGTAGGTATGTATCATGTTCAAGTGTCATGTTTAAGTCTTGTAGTTATTACTATATAGGTAGCACTTCATGCATCCCAGTTTTTACTATATGGTCGCTACAACAAACAGTTTCGCTTTAGATTTTGTAGGGGACCATACAGGGCAGTGTACTCAGGGACAAGCTTCAAGTATCATGTAATCATGTATCATGTAAATAAGCTCCAAACCCAAACAAGCTCCAGTTTCATGTGTGTACGTGTCATGTATATCGTGTCAAGATCCACATGTAAACAAGCTCCAATAACCACTAGGTTCTTCCGAGTACACGTTTCTGCACTATCCACTACTAGATCTTTCCCTTAACCCCGGCTTGGTTATTTATTATTAAGTCAAACAAACATGTAGGTGAGCAAAAACTATTAAAAATAATATTGCATGATCATGTGGCAAGTTCAAGTTGCAAGATAAATATGTACGAGTGCAAGATAGTTCATAAAAGAATAAAAATGAACAACTCTGAAGTTCAGGACAGCAAGACCACACTGCAGTAAAATAGTGATTCCCAGTGTTACAAACAAGCAAATCTGGATCCGTCGAAGGATCTGAAAAATAAACTTCCACACGAATCCAGAGAATATAAATAAGCCATATATTACTTCACAAAATCATAACTCAAAACTGATTTCAATACAGAAAATAGGTTCAGCCAGAAATCAGGAAAACAAATCCAAGAATAGGAAACAGCATGAAAACACACTAAATAAATCCACGAAAAATCTGGGGTATTCCCCTATATGTCCAATATCTAAATATAAAGTTTCATAATTTTCCAGTGAAATTAGATCAGTCATCAAAAATAAGAAAACATCAATAAACCATGGTTTGGCAAATCTGGAATTCCCAACACTGCTGTACGAAAAGATATCTCGCAACCAGTGAAACGAAATCCAATTCTGCCAAAGGGATATGAAAATAGATAAAATATTCTAACTTTCATATTTCACAAATATTTCTCATACAGTAAAAGGAATCATAGTGAAAATAAGATTCTTTACCGAACAACGAGCAAAATACAGCAAGTATAGATTTCATAAACGAGCATGAACCAACACATAAAACTCATCAAAATTAACCAAAATTTTGGGTAATCCCGAACTAGATAAAGAAACACTGACCAAAGTTTTGGATCAAAATAATAAGTGTATCACAGTTAATAAAATCATCTAGTCATCAAGAACATCGGAAAACAAAATCTGGAAAAGAACGACACCTCTGTAGTAAAACAGTCATAACTCACTCATACGAAAACAAAATCAAGCAAGGTCGGAGGGGTTTGAAAAGAGACGAAATTATCTAAAACTCATGTTTTATACCGAAATTAAGATACTGACTTCCAGACAGTCCAAAACAGCAAACAAAACAGATCAGCGACAAACTACAGATTTTTCCCTTTAACGATAATTCAACATATATCATACAAAACTTGTTCAAAACACAACCAAACATGAAATCGAGTCTACCAAGTGTCCAAACATCACGAATTAGGGTATCTAACATGGCCACACTAAGTATTTCACATGGGTCTCAACCAAATCACGAATTTTCACAAAAGTCTCACATACATGATCATAATTAAGAACGGTCAAATTCTAAGTTAATTCATGTGCATATTGTGTCGTGAGTCATCTATGGTCAAATTTTCACAATAGAGACAAAACCCATTAAAGATAACACAAACAAGAGTCGTCCCTAGACCCAACTACACTATAGATGATATTTTTGACTTGTATCAAACAAATAAATTGGAGTACAAATTACTTGCCTTAATCGGAGATGAAGAACAATGAAAACCAAGAGTAACGAGCAAAACCCACGGACGAAAATTCACGAATCCAAGCAACCTACAGCAAAAGTCTCCACACGAACAAAACTCCAAAAGCGAAAAATGATGGCGATGGTGGCTTGCGGCCATGAGAGAACACCAAGAAAGAGAACTAGGGTTTGTGTGGTGGTGAGTAGGAGGTGCAAGGAGTGATCGGCAAGGAAGGGAAGATGGGGGTTTGGATGTAGGCCGGGAGAGGGGAGTACGGGGGCTGTCGGCGACCTGGGGTGAGGCACACAGGCTGGGGGAGTAGGTCGGCCTGGAGGGAGGGTGGCTCGGCCTGGGGTGGCCGGGCTGGTTGTGTGCGGCCCGGCGGCGCAAGGGAAAAGGAAGGAGGCCGGGTGTGTGGGAGCAAGGAGTTAAGGTTAGGGTTTGTGAGGGAGAGAGAGATTAGAGTATATATATATAAGCGGATTAGGGTAGTAGCAAGAAGTGGGTACTAGGTTTAATTGGGTATTAGGAGTAGTAGTATGTTTACCAATGGGTTTTGGATTTTGGGTCAATTAAATAGGAATACAAATAGGATTGGGGATTTAAATTAGCTTTGGTAAAATCTTATTAGGGATCAACAAATAGGATTGGGAAAAAGATAACACCCAACCACCACCACAAGCACCCAAGAAAAATAAAACTAAAGAGAACGAGACCAAAATGAAGAAAGAACAAAATAATGAAGAACGAAACGAATGAAACAACCAACCAACCACAACGAGCTCAAAATGAAATAAGACATATATATATATTGAAAACAATTCCAATATACGGTTCAAAAATAATACAAGAGAGAAAATACACCAAAACGAAAAATACACTCCAAAAATGCACAAAATGAAAATCAGGGGTTACAGAGATCCTTGATGTAGGTGGAGTTCGTGTGGAGGGTGGCACCTCCATTGTCATACCCCGCTTCCCAAAAATATGGAATACAGGTACATGACATTGGCCCAGCTTATGACTAATGTCACTCATAAGATGTTTATCCGATTAATTCAACAATATAAACAATACAGAACAATTACGCAGGCAATAATAATAATCTTATGAACAAAAAAATACTTGGAATGAAGCAATAAAAATATCCAAATACAATAGTAATAATCCAACGTCTGGAACAATAATAAAATCCGGGACATAAGTCCAAAAAAATAATAATCCAATTCAAAATAATAACAAGTCTCAATACATTAAGTTTACTAAAGCGATAAGCAATTTAGAAAGCAGAAATCTTCAGAATGTTTGTTCTCCAATTCCAGCAGGCAATTCTCCTTCATTACCTGTATACACTTCATCTAAAAAGAGGTGAAAAAATTATCTTTAGAGCAAGTCATGGACAGCAAGTAGAGAAAGTAGGAAACATTGGAATAATGGTATAACAATGAATCAATGGATCAATAGGAATCAATAACATGAGACAATAATCATGATAATCGATGTAATGGCTATAAACAATGATTCAATAGTCGGTAACAATAATCAATAATCAATAACAATAACACAGCCAATATTCGATATCAATAGGAACAATGATGAACAATGTGCAATGTCGATGTGTAATCCTTATGTTTATTAATCATTTTAACTCCAAACTAATGCACGTACTACTGTATCCCATGTGTTCCGTACCACAGGTTCGATGCATACAATCAATTTTGTTTAGACTAAAGTGGTAGACACTATAATTCATGTACTAGGTATGATGACGATAACAATATAACACGGGCCAAGATACAATTTCTTACACAATGACGATATCAATAATAACACGGGCCAAGGTGCAATTTCTTACACAATGACGATATCAATAATAATACGGGCCATCATCCGAGTACAGTCCCTATATCATCAACTACTCTAGTCAATCCCTTAAACTCTGGCTTGTTAATTATTTATCAATATGTAACAATATAATATGCAATTATAGGACATGAGATGAACAATAGTATCAATAGGGAAAACAATAGGATGATAACATGGAGTGGGACAATTAGAATGGTGACAATAACTCATTAGGATCATGCAATGCAACATACATATATAAATTCATGTAATAATACGATATAGGAATAATTAATTCATTAAAAGGAGGAATCTAAAATTCTGGACAGCAAGCGCAATCTGTACAAAAATGCAGTTTCCCGCTGACTCAAAAATCGAAAGTTGAATCCGTCAGAAAATATGGAAACTAGACTTCTACACGGTTCCAACGCATACTTAAAGTTCAAACTCCGACAATATTAGCTAGGTCAAACACGTGGTTCTTTACAGATTTTATGTTCAGGCAAAATTTCGACATCTTGTTGTTTTAATTTTTGAATCAGCAAAAACTCAATATTAAAATCAGTAGAAATTTTTTTTGGACTCCTAAATATGTTAAGCAACAATCTGGAAATTTTCATAGCAAAATTTTATCATTTGATCAACATTTTTACTGTTTAAACATGAAAGGTACGAGAATCTGAAAAACTGAAAGTAAAAAAGCACAGGTATAGTAAAGCGGGCATAACTTTTGCTACAAAACTCGGAATTCGAAAATTCAAGATGTTCTGGAAACTAGAAAGATAAGGCTACAAGTCTTTTTCAGAAAGTATTTCATTTTAAGGTCGTTTACTGGTTCGCAAACAGCGGTCAAAATTCAGGTCAGCAAGCATATACAGTGTTTTGGGATATTTTCATGAAAATAAATTAATTAAACATGATGGGTATCGATTTTTTAGTCAATAAATTGTTTAATCAGCATGAAGGGTATCAAAACATGATAAATAAAATTAGAACACTCTCATACATCAATTTATCATCAATCAATCATTAATCAATCAAACAACATACAACCTAGCAATTGTCTCTACAATAGTTTATTTGTGTGTCAATTATATGAGCAGCCCTAGTATCAATTCTATATGCACTCATGAAAGATCCAAACTTCAAAGTCAAAAGTGGCACGATATCAAGAATATTAGGGTTATCTCGTGTAAACTCTCAATAAACCCAACGAAAATATGAACAATGGATAATACGATAACAACGAAATCTACTTGCAAGAATTTCAATAATACTTGAATTTGATACAATTAGCAATTCAAGAGGACGGTGACTTTCTTGATAACCGGTGAAAACGTACCAAGAATAACGAGATAAGGATCCCGAAGCTACGAACACACAAAAGAACACGTGCAATACACGTGTATACAAAGAGACAAAGCAGCAACACATGGCAATCAAAGAGACAACAGCAATAAGAGGCAGAGCACGGCAACTGCAATAGTGATGGCCGGCTAAGGGGTTGAGCGGTGGCGTGGTTGGAGGTGCCACGTCGAAGGCGAAGAGGTCGCAGCGGTGTTGTGGCTGTGG
This sequence comes from Hemerocallis citrina, assembly GCA_017893485.1. NCBI lineage: Eukaryota > Viridiplantae > Streptophyta > Magnoliopsida > Asparagales > Asphodelaceae > Hemerocallis > Hemerocallis citrina. The sequence continues at coordinate 209,492,817 of CM030367.1, read as the reverse complement.
TCGGCGATCGGAACAGGGATGAGGGAACAGGGCTTGGGGTTTTGGGTTCTGGCTGTCGACTAATGTCGAGGAAAGAGAAGAAGGGAGGCCGGAGGTAGGGTTCTGTGGTGGCTGGGCGTCGAGGAGGAGGTGGGCGGCGCTCAGGAGGGGGGATGGTGACGGGGGTCGCCGGAGAAGATGATCGGAGAAGCGGGGTTCAGTGGATTTGGGTTTGGGCAGGAATAGGTTGGCGGGGAGAGAGGAGAGAGGAGAAAGGAGAGAGAATAGGCGGCTAGGATTTTAAAATTGTGCAATTTTAGAGTTTGCAATTGGATTGTATTTATAGGGTACAATTAGGATACTGGGTTGGTGAATTATAGTCCAATAAAAGCGGATTTGGGTCAAGAACACATTAAATTGGGTTTTAGGGTTCAATTAAGGAATAGATCAAAATCAATAGGGTCAAATAAAAACACCCACAATAAATAAGAGAACAGTAGGATCGACAATAAAAGCTCAATCAAAAGAACAAAGAACTTCATGAACAAAAATTGAAATCCAAATAAATAGATAAATAATACAAATGAAAACAATATAAGTTAGCTTGAAATTAAATTAGAATTCACCACGAAAATCAGATCAAGTACGAAAACAAAATAATTCGTTAAATGTACTTTAATTAAATAATCAAGGAATAACGATTAATAGTTATAATTATAAAAATAATAAAATCATACAATAAAATAATTATTCGGGTTTAACAATTTATTAAAATAATGCAATACTAATAATATATTTGTTTTAGTCTCAAATATAAATGGCCGGTAAATCAGAAATAGAAGTAGGATTAAAACACACCATTATTCGAAATAATTAAAATTTTCGATTAGAAAACACTTTAATAAAATATCCAAAATAAATTTAGCACAAAATAACTTTATAAAAATCAAATTGTAGAAAACACACATAAAATACTAATTATCGGGAATGGGGGTTGTTACCGCTGATTTCGGTGTGGGGGTAAACAGATAGAATTTGTGGATCCGAGGAAAACCTGAACAGCTGACTCGGCCCGCTTGCTCCTGCCGCAACCTGCAAGGAAGTGCGAAACACCGGGGTTGATTCCGGCGACGCACCCTCCGACGCTCTTGTTAGTAATCAGTAAAAGATTAAGAAAGAGCTTGAGTGGTGAAAAAGTGATTAACCTGGTCTTGGTGGTAGAGGGGCTGTATTTATAGTCGCCTTTGGAATGATTTGGGGCCTGATTTCCTGCCTAACAGTTAGGAGCAAAATCCTCCTATTCTGTTTTAGGAAAGTAGGCCTTGATTCCCTAGTGAGAGCAAATCAAGCTTATTGATTTGATCTAATCAAATCAGTGGCCTGATTCTCCCTTGGTGGACCGGGCTTGTATCGGGTCGGAACCCGCACCCAGTTGGAGTGGATCTATTCGCGGGCGGTTGGTTCCGTGAGGCGGAGACCCAGTACCCGTTTTGGATCCATCTGTATGTGAAATTACCTTTTTACCCCCGTGCTTCAAGATTCGTGCTCGATCTGGACGGTTCCGATTTAACCCCAATTTTAGCCATATCACGAGCCCCCCACTCCTAAAGGCTGAGCGTGATCAGGCTTTGAGGAGTAGTTCAGCAGTTTCAGTGGCTGGTGGAGTTGTATCGGAGTCCAAATGTGGGATTTTGAATCTAGAAAAGGGGGTAGTGAGGTAACTCTTGACGCTGCGTGGGGTATCTGACAGCCTTTTATCTACTTTTTTCGAAGTATTTGTCTAATTCTGCGGCGTGTTTGCTAATCGTTCGGGGGCTTTAGCGGTGCATTCTGGGCAATAATTGTTCGCTCCGGGGTTCGAAAGTGTGTCCCCGAATTTTCAATTATCTCCCAGAATTTTTAGCTAATTTTCCCGAATTTTTAGCAATTTTCTCGCAATTTTTAAACAAATAAAACGATTAAAATAAATAAAAAACGATTTAAATATTGATTAATGACGTGGCTCGATCTGAGCCATCGATCGTGGACAGGCGCGAACTTCGGAAAGATCTGATGGACGTTACCGCTCGGCAGCGTTTTTCTCCGTTTACGAGCTCGGAAAGGCACTTGCTCGGCTGCCGACCGAAGGCTAGGGGGTTCGGCATTCCGAGCGACGTGGCGCAATCTGAGCCGTCAGATGGTGGTGCTCATCTCGAGACGGGCGCAGTTTCCAAAAAAACACTATCTTGTCTTTTAGCGCACGTGGCGCGATCTGGGCTCTTCATCATTGGGAGCGCGGATTTTTGAGAGATCTAGTGGTCCACGTAGCTCGGTGCCGTTTTTTCTCCATTTACCAGCTTGGGAAGGCACTTGCTCGGATGCCGTCCGAAGGCACTGGTGTTCGGCAGGCCGAGGGATGTGGCGTTATCTGAGCTGTTGGATGTGGGCGCGCATCTCGAGACGGGCACAGTTCCCAAGAAAACACTATCTTGTCTTTTAGTGCTCTCGGCGAGATCTGGGCCGTCTGATTGAGATCAGACGCGAAAGTTAAGGGGAAAGTGAGTTTTTCCCATTTACCAGCTCGGGAAGGCACTTGCTCGGTAGCCGACCGAGGGCCTGTGGTTTTTGGCAATCTGAGATGGCTCTGTTCCCCATGGTGTTAATGGCGCTTCGTGACTTGTGTGGCGTTCCGCCTTCCCGACGTCACTGAGGATAATTAATGCGTGGCGTTTCAGCTTCCGAGGATCAGTAATTCCCTTAATTAAAGCGTGGCGCTTCGATTTCCGAGGGTCATAATGGCTGGTTCTAGGAGGCAGGCTATAAGTACTCCACTCCCTTTGTCATTTTCGTCACAGCCAAATTGGGTTCCAGACCTCGGGGGCATCTGCCTTGGTTAGCTTCTCTCTTGAGGTTCGGGGAGGTGGTCGCTCTTCTGCCTGGTTTTCCCTTTGTTCCTGACGGCCCCCAAGTGGATGTCAGGAGCGAGGGGAAACGAGGTAGTAGTGGTGACGACCGTAGTCCGAAGCCGGGGGATGAGTTATCTCCGAAGGACTGGTGGTCGCTCTCTTACCTTTATCTTCTCCCGTTCCGGACGGTCCCTAAGAGGATGTCAGGAGCGGGGGAGAGTAAGGCAAGAGTGGTGACGACCATTGTCCGGATCCGAGGGATGGGCCTTCTCGGAAGGACGGGTGGTCGTTCTCTCACCAAGATCTTCTGCCTTCTTTGGTTGCTCCGAAGTGAGTGCCGAAGCAGGCGGAGGTCTTGGTGGGAGAAGGACGATCCATGTCCGATGCCGATCTCCGGGCCATCCGAGCCCGTTTGTTGCAACTGTGAAGGCGCCGCTGTCAGAGTCCTCTGACAAACTGATCCTTCCAGTTGCAACCAACTAGCTCGGGATGGCGCGCTTCTCTATCATGGGTTGCAGCTCGGGCCTCTGGACCGTCCGAGCCCGTTGTTTGCAACTGTGAAGGCGCTGCGGTCGGTGTCCTCTGACATGCCGCGCCTTCCAGTTGTAAACAACAAGCTCGGGACGGCGTGTTTCTCCTGGTTTCTGAGTGTTGATGGGTCCCCTCTCATCTCTGTCTTCCTTCCGGGCTGATGGCTTCTGATGGATGTCAGCCCGGGAAAGTTAGAGATGGGGGGAGCGCCTATCTGTTCCCGACCGGGTTTCGTGGTCGGCGGGATACCGACCGATGCACGGGACCTGGGGGGTGTCCGCCGAAGGCGGCGCCTCAAAACTGAATTAAAATTTTTCCAGGTTCCTCTAGGCATAGGTGAGGCGTCCGAGGGTCCAATCGTCCGAGCGACGTGGCGCATCTTGAGCCGCTGGATGATGGCGCGCATCTCGAGATGGGCGCAGCTCCCAAGAAAACACTATCTTGTCGTCTAGTGCTCTCGGTGAGATCTGAGCCGTCTGATCGAGATCGGGCGCGAAAGTTGAGGGGAAAGTGAGTTTTCCCCATTTACCAGCTCGGGAAGGCACTTGCTCGGATTCCGACCGGACCCTGCTGTCGGCGCGTTCGGATCGCTCGTAGGTCGGATTTGGATCCTTCGGGGCCGAGCAGTTGACTTGGTGAGAGGGGTAGTGGTGATGGGCCTTCGTGACGTTTCGAGAGTAGCCCAAAAGTCGCGAAGTTTCATTGGAAGTCCAAGGGACGTTCCAATTTTACTATAAATCCTCACCCCCCCAAGACCAAGTCTTCACTTTTCACTTTTACTCTCTTTCTCCCGTTTTTACTTTGCTTCGCAGTTTTTACCTCCCTGGGTGGCCTTGCTAGCTGTCGCTGTAGCGTTCTTTGCTCCGGTGAACTTTCTGACCGTACCTGTCACTTCGAGGTCAGTTTCTTTCCCTTCTCTTTTTAAGAAAACATGGTTAAGATTTCGGCTGAGACCCCCGCCTCGGAGCAAGCCGTTGGCCGAGGGGACAAAGGGAAGGGAGTGATGGTGCCGAGCGAGCAAGACGTTGTTCGTCCGGATAAAGAGGGTGAAGTGGCCGAAGTGCCAGAGGAAGTCGCGGCGGAGTCCCGAAGGGGTAAAGCCGTGATCACAATAGTGGAAACGCCGAAGAGAGCAGGGGCGTTCGGTCGGCAACTCATCGCCGTATCGACCGTGGGAGGTGTCCGGGATTACACCGAGGATGACTTGGAGAGGGTCACTCAAGGTACGGCAAAACTGGTGGAGGAGAACGAGCCGAGGGAACTGTCCGAGGTCGACCACAGGATCTCGACTCTCACCGAGGCCGATCTCCGCACGATCCGAGAGGGTTTCCGGATCCCTCTCGAGTATGCCCTGCTTCTTCCTGGCCCGGGGTTCCGTGCCAACACAAAGTTCTCGCCGGATATATGCGTCTTCCCGGTCGATTCCCTCATCGCCGGGCTTCGCTTTCCCCTACACCCGTTCGTGGTCGAAGTCTTGGTCTGGTATGGTCTGAGTCCTGCCCAATTGATGCCGAACACTTGGAGGCATGTCGTGGCGTTTCTCCTCCGATGTCAAGAGGTCGACGCCAAGCCGACTATGTTCCTCTTTTGGAGTCTTTTCAAACCTTGCCAGCCGAGGCGTCATGAACAGAGGTTTTTCCTTTCTCCTCGGACGGGAGTTAAGTTGATCGAGAACCCGGACTCGATCAAACATTGGAAGGATAAATACTTTCTCGTCCGAAATCTGACGCCGTGGGTGATACCGACAGCTTGGGCGACGGACGGCCTGCCTAAGCGTACAAAGAAGGACGTCCCGCTGAATGCTGAGGAGGCTGAGGTCCAGAGGAAGCTTCTCGCCCTGCCAGCGCTAAGCTGGAAGGATCTGTTCCGTGGGGGTCTCAGTCCGATCGACCCTCGTATGCTTCTGGTATTTATACTCCTTGTTTAAAGTTCATGAAAAATTTCCTAAGTTTTTTCCTTCGGCTTTTGCAGAGACAATGAAGCTTGACTACAAGGCTCTGGTGGCGAAGGGCCGGGCAGAGCAGGAGAAGAAGAAGAGGTCGGCGGCGGAGACTCAGGAGAGCCGGCCAGCGAAGAAGCCTTCGGTCGTGAAGACCGCCGAGCAGCCGAAGGTCGCGGTCCTCAAGGATGGGGAGATCGAGGTCCTCGTCTCTCCGACGAAGGTCGTGGTCCCCGAGCAGGGGGAGGTCAATATCTCCGATCCCCCTGCCTCGGATGCACCTGTGCCGACCCCGGGGACAGACACTCCGGGTTCGTCGAGCGGCATGTTCGGGGTGAAGGATGCGCTGTCCATGCCGGTTCCGCCCCTCACTGCCGAGGCAGAGAAGATCTTAACCGAGCGTCACAAGCAGATCTTCGTCCCCGACTGGCAGGTGATGAACGCCGATGGTTTCCTGGGCGACGGGAACATCTGCATGGAGGCGATAAGGCACTTGCCGACCCCGAAGGATCGAGCGACCCTGAAGGCCGGGATGGCAGGGGACGCCGTGATGCAGATCGCCCGGGATTCCATGTCGGTAAGTAGGCTGATTTCTTCCTCATCCACAATTTCTTCCTTAGAAAATTTTCTAAGTACTTGGATTCGGATTGTAATTCTGTTGCTCTCTTTCAGATCATCTGCCACTTCAATTCCCTGCTCGAGGAGATGGCGAGGAAGGAACAGGAGAAGGAGAAGGAGAGGACGGAGCGCGTCAAGGTCGCGAAGCGGCTCGATTCCGAGTTGCTTCTTTCGACGAAGAGGGCCGCCGAAGTGGAAGGGTTGGGGAAGCAGCTGGCCGATGCCGTTCAGCTATCGAAGGATGCGGCGGCCAAGCTCGAGGCTTCGGAGAAGGAGGTTTCCAAGCTGAAGGATTCGGCGGCCAAGCTCGAGGCGTCGGTGAAGGAGGCTGCCGACCTGAGGGAGGAGTTGGCCAAGGCTCGGTCGGAGGCGGAGGATGCTCGGAAGAGGGCCGAGAAGATCAAGGCCAAACACCTCAGGAAGGTGAAGAGGGTGAAGAGAGCCGTGCAGGAGGAGGCCGCGATGCACATGACCTAGAACATGCTGGACGCCTACGGCCGTGCCCTGCAACATGTGGTCGCCAAGAACCCGGGCTTCGACACGTCCACCTACAACTTCTATGACCTCGTAGAAGGGGAGGAGGTTGTCCCCGAGGAGTTGATCGGCCCTGAGGGGGAGACAGAACCCGTCGAGGACCCGTGGAAGGCCGCGTCCGAGGAGGAGAAGGAGGACGACTCCGAGGAGGAGGAGAGCTGGAGCGAAGGAGGTGGCGGAGGCGAGGGCAAGGACAAGGCCGAGGGGTCGACGAAACCGAACGACAAACAGGTCGACACCTGACTCGGTTGTCTTCTTTTCTCCCCTCTTTTTTTTGTTTTTGTAAGCCTAACTGCGGACTGGCCACCGCTGTTGTAGAACTCCTTGAATTTTGAATGAAAAAATGTTTTGTTTGGCCAAAATTTGCCCAAGTGTTGAGTCTCGGACTTAGCGTTTGTTTTGGCGTAACTTTCTCCAAGTGTTAGGCCTCGGATTTATCTCTGCATTTCAGGTGAGATTCGGTCCGATCACGGAGGCCGAATACCTTCGGCAAGAGCTGGTGAAGACGAAGGACGAGCTCTCTCAGAGCCGGTATAGGCGATATCTCCTGCTCGGCAGGCTGGAGGATACAAAGGCGGCTCTGCGGAGGTATGGTCGCGAGCTGTACCAGTACCGGAAGCGCTCTTCAGTCTCCTGTCCCGAAGGCGAAGTTGAGAACCTCCGTAGAGAACTTACGGCCGTCGAGCAGAAGAATGACGACCTTTTGGCCGAGGTCCAATACTTGGAGCTAGCTGAAAAAGAACGTTCGGCGGAGAGGGAGAAGCTGGCTTCCGAACTGGAGAAAGTATCGACCGAGCGCAAGAGGCTATCGGCCGAAGTCGACAGGCTCAGAAGGATCACAATAGATAGGGGGATTGAAGTCACCCATTATCGACGGCTCGCGACTGATCACGCCAATACCTCGGGCTCGTTGTCGGCTCCGCGACCGAAGAAGTTGGCGAAGGACGACGTCTTGAGGGATAGGATTATCGAGTTGGAGGAAGAGATCGCGTCGCTCAAGTCGGCGCCGGTCAGGGCTAACGTTCGCAGCACTTCGTGTACTCGCGAAGAAAGCGAGAGGGGGATTACATTTCATGAACTTGCGATGCGCTCGCCGTTGACCGGGCGGAGTCCAGCCGACGCTCAGAGCAGTGCCACCGCCTCGTCGAGCGGGGCTTCGGCCGGCGTCGCCGTTAGAGCTAGCAGCGAAGGGGGTTCGCGCTTCGTTGGTTTAGGGACGGGTTCGGAGGGCAGACCTCGCCGTCCTCGTGTTTCCCTAAACCGAAGCATTCCCCTTCCGAAGAGGCTCTGATTCTGTCGTTTTTTCTATTTTTGTTGATTGTTGTAACAACTTAGCTGTAGGGTCGACCGACCGTCTGTAACACTACCATGTCTGAATCCAAATAATTCTGAAAAATTTCCAAGTGTTAGACTCCGGCCGTGTATTGAAACTGTGTTATTCGTTTTCTCTTCTTTTCAGCTCGTTGTGACGATCCATGGCTCGGACTCCGAGCGTTCGAATGATGGCTCTGAATCCGGGGCCACCTCTGGAACAGTGGTTCTGAGCCCTAGGAGCGCCGATATGAAGTTACGCCGAGCCGAGAGTGAGTGGGACCACCTTTCGTTGGTCCTCAGTCTTCGGGAATCCGAGATCCAACGCTTGGAGAACAAGATAGTCGAGCTGAGCCTCGCAGGGGAGGATGAAGACTCGCAGACCGCGTTCAGCAACGCTCTTCGGGTCAAAAGTATTCGGCACATTCAGTCGAGGATCGTCTCCGAGCGGGATGACCTGCTCTCAGAGATGGGGCATCTGCGTGGTGTGATGGCGAGGCTCCGGGGGGAGAAGGAGGAGTCGTCAGCCGAGGAGGACGAACAGTTTAGTGAGGATGTTTTTGTATGAGAGACAAGTGTAGTTGGTCGGGCATTGCGTGTTTTGTTTGCCGACACTTTGTAATGGAATGTTTTGTATTATGCACCGACAATTAATAAAATTCCCTTTCGTTGCTTTGTATGTTTGTTCTTGCTTGCAACCGTATCGGTCGTGCCGAGATCTTTGAGCCGAGCACGTCTGTTTAGCCGAATGGATCTCCAGGGGTGCGGCTCTTTGTCATTTAGTGGATCCGACACGGTACGGCAAGGTTCTGTACCAAAAAAAGTGTTATTTTGTCGCTTAGAGTAGGTGGCGAGATCTGAGCCGTCGAATGTAGGCGCGAATCTCGAGGCGGCCCAGTTCCCAAGAAAACGTTATCTTGTCGTTTTGTGCTGGTGGCTTGATCTGGGCCGTCTGATCGAGATCAAGTACGAAAGTTGAGGGGAAAGTGCGTTTTCCCCATTTACACGCTCGGGAAGCCACTTGCTCGGAAGCCGACCGAGTTTGTGAGTCTTCGGTCTTCAGCTAGTAGTTAGGAGTGTTCGGTCTTTTGTGTCCGGACGAAGGTCCGACGTTGACCTACCGGAGTAGTTTGGATGGACTAGGAACCAAGTGTTGGACCCCGGGACCATCGCTGGAGTTCGACGGTTGTAGGAGCAATTCCGAACGGCGATCTACCCCTGGTTCGTCCGGAGACGAGCCGAGGAGGTAAAGTCGAGCCGAGTGTTGGACTCCGAACCATCGGTATAGTTCAACTGCTGTAGGAGCAATTCCGAACGGCGATCTACTCCTGGTTCGTCCGGAGACGAGCCGAGGGGGTAAAGTCGAGCCGAGTGTTGGACTCCGAACCATCGGTATAGTTCAACGGCTGTAGGAGCAATTCCGAACGGCGATCTACCCCTGGTTCGTCCGGAGACGAGCCGAGGAGGTAAAGTCGAGCCGAGTGTTGGACTCCGAACCATCGGTATAGTTCAACGGCTGTAGGAGCAATTCCGAACGGCGATCTACCCCTGGTTCGTCCGGAGACGAGCCGAGGGGGTAAAGTCGAGCCGAGTGTTGGACCCCGAACCATCGGTATAGTTCAACGGCTGTAGGAGCAATTCCGAACGGCGATCTACCCCTGGTTCGTCCGGAGACGAGCCGAGGAGGTAAAGTCGAGCCGAGTGTTGGACTCCGAACCATCGGTTAAATAAGAGGGGAGAGGAACATGCAAACTCACGAATATAGAACTTTCATTTATTGATATTTGACGGCGAACCGTTTTACATAATACAATTTGAGAAAAAACGGGTTACAAGTTGGAGGAGAGGAATGGTTCGACACCTCGGATTACTTAGAGAGGCGCCGGAGCGCTCTCTTGGTATTTCAGGAGGTGGTCGGCATTCCAGGTCCTCGGAAGCTCTCTGCCGTCCATGTCTTCGAGCCGGTATGCCCCAGGCCGGACATCCTTTGTGATTCGGTACGGCCCTTCCCAATTCGGAGCTAGCTTGCTCCTCTGACTGGGGAGGGATATGGCTAGCTTTCTCAACACCAAATCTCCTTGCTCAAGGTTGGCGGGTCGGACCTTCTTGTTGTACGCTAGCTCGACTCTCCTTCTGTAATTCTGCTGCCGAATCGATGCCCTTTCCCTCAGTTCATCTATCAAGTCCAAGTTTCCTCTGAGTTCCCTGGCATTCTGCGCTTCGTCATAGGCGATGAGCCGAGGGGAAGGAATTCCGACCTCGAGGGGTATTACGGCCTCGGCCCCATAAGTAAGGCTGAAAGGGGACTCTCCAGTGGGCGTCCGCTTGCTTGTGCGGTAGTTCCACAACACATTAGGGAGTTGGTCGACCCACAATCCTTTGGAGCACTTGTCCAACCTCTTCTTGATTCCTGCGAGGATCTGCTTATTAGCGTTCTCAGCCTGTCCGTTCGATTGAGGGTGTGAGACGGACGAGAAGCGCTGTTGAATAACGAGGTCGTCGCATAGGGCTCGGAATGCCGCGCCAGCGAACTGAGTCCCATTGTCCGTTACGAGGACGCGGGGGACGCCGAATCTGCATATGATGTTCTTCCAGAAGAACTGCACCACCTTGTTCTCGGTTATAGTGGCGAGGGGCTCGGCCTCGACCCACTTCGAGAAGTAGTCGATGGCTACGACTAAGAACCTGAGCTGACCCGGAGCTGGAGGGAAGGGCCCTAGTAAGTCCATTCCCCACATCGCGAAGGGGATAGGGCTCGATAGGGAGGTGAGGTTGGCCTGGGGGAGACGTCGGATGTTGGAGTGTCTCTGACAGGAGCTGCATTGCCGAACATGTCGCTCGGCGTCCCGAAGAAGGGTCGGCCAGAAGTACCCATAGTTCAAAGCTTTTCGGGCCAAAGACCTGAATCCGGAGTGTGCCCCTCCGATGCCTTCATGAAGCTCCTGTAGGGCATATTCGGCCTGATCCGGGGAAAGGCACCTTAGGTAAGGTCGGCCATCTATTTGAGAGAAGGAGCGCTTGTATAATATGCCCTCGATCAAGACATATCGCTCGGCTCGGGTTCTGACTCGGCGTGCTTCTTTGGGATCTGAGGGCAGAACTCCATCCCTTAAGAATTCTACTAGTGGCTTCATCCAATTGTCCTGCAGCGTGACCGGCAATGACTCCACCGAGCGAGGTGTCTCGTCTTCGATGCTCGGTTTAGAGAGGACTTCAATCAGTACGGTCTGTTCGAGACCTTGCAGAGAAGACGAGGCTAACTTGAAAAGAGCGTCAGCTTGTGAGTTCTCCTCCCGGGGGACCCGTTGGATGATGGCTTCTTCGAACCGGCCCATGAGGTCCCGGACCTTGGCGAGGTACTTCGCCATTCGCTCGTCCCTGGCCTCATATTCGCCCAAGACTTGGTTCACGACTAGTTGGGAGTCACTGTGAATCCGGAGGCGCTGCGCCCCAGCACTTCGTGCGAGTCCGAGGCCAGCTATGAGAGCCTCATACTCCGCCTCGTTGTTCGAGGCCTTGAAGTTCATACGGATCGCATACTGCAGGGCGAAGCTATCAGGGCCGTTCAGGATAATGCCGGCGCCACTTCCTTCACTGCAAGAGGATCCGTCTACAAAGACTGTCCAAATGGGGGGTCCATTCGGGACGTGGCCGACCTCAGGGATGGTGGATTCTACAATGAAGTCGGCGAGAGCCTGTGCCTTAATTGCCGTCCGAGGCTGATAGGAGATTGCGTGCTGACTCAGTTCTATAGACCACTTCATCATCCGGCCCGAGGTTTCGGGCTTATGGAGGACTTGCTTGAGGGGTTGATCGGTGAGGATGACGACCGAGTGAGATTGGAAGTAGGGCCGAAGCTTTCTTGCTGCCATGACCAAGGCGTAGGTTATCTTCTCTATCCTCGGATAGCGGAGCTCGGCGTCTCGAAGCACCTTGCTCACATAGTAAATGGGCCGTTGGGTCCGGTTTTCTTCTCCTACCAACACAGCGCTCAAGGTCTGCTCGGAAGCGGCCAAGTAGATGAAGAGAGGCTCGCCCGGGACCGGCTTACTGAGCAGAGGGGGGTTCACCAGATAGGCTTTCAGCTGGTCGAACGATTCTTGCTGTGCCTCGCCCCATTCAAATCCCTTAGCGCCTCGGAGTGCTTTGAAGAAGGGAAGGCACTTTTCCCCTGACTTGGAGAGGAACCGACCGATGGCTGCGAGCCGACCAGTGAGCTTCTGCACCTCTTTGACGTTCCGAGGCGGGGCCATGTCTAATATGGCTTTAATCTTTTCGGGGTTAGCTTCAATCCCCCGCTGGCTCACCATGAAACCGAGGAACTTGCCAGAGGAGACTCCGAACGCACACTTGTTCGGGTTTAGCCGCATGTTGTACTTCCTCAACACGCCGAAAGCCTCCTGGAGGTCGGCTACATGGTCGGTGCCGCGGATGCTCTTGACGAGCATGTCATCAACGTACACCTCCATGTTTCGGCCGATCTGATGCTGAAAAACCTTGTTGACGAGGCGCTGGTAGGTGGCGCCTGCGTTCTTCAAACCGAAGGGCATTACTCGGTAGCAGTAGAGGCCCTGGTCGGTGACGAAGGAGGTCTTCGGGATGTCCGGAGGGAACATCCGGATTTGATTGTACCCCGAGAAGGCATCCATGAAGCTGAGGAGCTCATGGCCCGAGGTGGCGTCGATTAGGGTGTCGATGTTCGGGAGAGGGAAGGGATCCTTCGGACACGCTTTGTTGAGGTCGGTGAAGTCGATGCATATCCTCCACGAGCCATTGGACTTCTTGACCATTACAACATTCGACAGCCACTCGGGATAATTCACCTCCTGGATGAACTTGGCCTTCAGCAGCTTATCCACTTCCTCCTTGATTGCTTGCTGTCGCTCAGGAGCGAATTTTCGCCTCTTCTGCTGAACCGGTTTGCACCCCGGTTCGACGCTTAGGTGGTGGACGAGCAAGTCCTCGGAGATGCCGGGCATATCCGTGGCCGACCAAGCAAATAGGTCGCGGTTATCCCGGATGCACTTCACCAAGTCGGAGAACAGCACGGTCGGCAAGGACTTGCTGACGAGGAATTTTCGGCTCGGATCCTCGTCGGAGAAGAGTACTTCTTCTAACTCGTCCGCCGGCTCGGACGTTGGACGGGCCTTCGGCTCGGGGATCTCTAGTGTCTCGAGCGAGAGCACTGGTCCCCCGGTGGAAGTCATGTAGCACTTCCGAGCTGTTTCCTGGCTTCCCCTGACTTCCCCTACTCCCGAGCGAGTCGGGAATTTCATCTTCAAGTGGTATGCCGAGGGGACAGCCTCCAGAGCGGCTAGGCCGGGACGGCCTAGGATGACATTGTATACTGCCGGGACGTCGACGACCATGAAGTCCATCGGCTCGGTCCGGGTAGTAGGGGTGCTTCCCGCAGTAACGTCTAGGGTTATCACCCCTTCGACGGTTACCGGGACCCCCGTGAACCCGTAGAGAGTATAGCCGGCCGGCTTAAGACGGTCCCGGGACAGCTGCAGGCCTTGAAAGGCCGAGAGGAATAGGATGTTGATCGAACTCCCATTGTCCACCAAAATCCTCTGCACCTTGAAATTGGCCATGCGGAGGTCGATGACGAGGGCATCGCAGTGGGGGGTTCGGACTCCTTCAAGGTCGGCATCGGAGAAAGACACGGGGACGCCGAGACCCTTCGGGGGAGGGGCACTGTGGACCGAGTTGACTTCCCGGACGAAGGCCTTTCGGGAGGAATTAGAGGAGCCCCCCATCGGGCCTCCGTGGATCAGGTGCAAAACCCGTTCTTCTTCGAACTCGGGTGTCTCCTCGTGCCGCTCGGAGCGCTTGTTAGCCCCCCGAGGGGGAGGTGAGTTCCGATCTGTTCGATCGTTACCTTTCACGAACTTGGCCAACTGCCCCCTCCGAATGAGTGCTTCGATCTCATCTCTCAGAGCTCGGCAGTCATTTGTGTCGTGCCCATGGTCTCGGTGGTAACGACACCACTTATCTTTGTTCCTTCTCTTCGCCTGAGTGTGCATCCTCGGGGCCGGAGGGATGATTCCCTCCTTTTCTACCTCCATGAGGATAGTAGAGACATTAGTGGTGAGGGGAGTGAATTTCTCGAACCTGGGGGGAGGGCGGCGCTGGCCGCCCATGTCCTTCTGAGCTTTCTTGGACCCTTCTTCTCCCGTCGCCTTCCTCTTTGACCCCGCGGCGGTGCCCCCGAAGCTCGGAAGGACTTCGGCCTCCTCCGCCCAGATGTACTTCTCGCACCTCAGGAGGAGGTCGGCGAAGTCATGCGGGGGCTTCTTGGCCAGGGATGATCGGAGGTTGGCGTTAAGGACGTTCGACTGGAACGCCACGGTAGCCACGGACTGGTCCAAGGAGGCAATCGACCTGACTTCCGCGGTAAATCTCTTCACATAGTCCCGTAACTTTTCTTGCTTCTCCTGCCGCAGGTTCAGCAAGGAAAGACTCGTCTTCTCGGCTCGTCGGCTACTCACGAAGTGAGTAATGAACAATGTCTCAAACTGTTCGAATGAGAAGATGGACGAGGGGGCGAGCCTAGAATACCATTCCCGAGCCGACCCCCGGAGGGTGGCAGGGAAGGTCCTGCAGAGCACCGCGTCGGAAGCTTGATGGATCAGCATCAGGGTCTTGAAGCTCTCGACGTGGTCGACTGGGTCGGACTCCCCAGAGTATGTCTCAAACTGCGGCGGTTTGAAGTTCCTCGGTATATGGGCCTCCATGATCGACCGAGAGAAGGGGGGTCGGCTGGGACGGAAGGTTCCGGCTCGGGACTCTTCCTCCCTGTCCATGCGGCCGATGCGCCTCTCCACCTCATGGATACGGCGGATGAGGGCGTCGTCCCTCCGCTGGTAGTCGTACGACCCTCCGGACTCCTCTTCGTAGGAAGGGGAGTGTGGACTGCGGCGCCGGTAGTCCTGGGAGCGCCGAGGACTTTGTTGCCGTTGCTGTCGGCTGGGAGCCGGGGAAGGACTCTGGGTTCGGCGCCGGGGACTGGGATCCCTGGGCGGCGTCGGAACCCTCTGAGCATTCTGGCCGTTCTGTCGGAGATTGAGGGCCTGCAGAACGGTCTCTTGAAACTGGAGGAACTCGGCTCGGCTGATGGGCATGTCTCGGCCCCTCGGATGACGCCGATCCCTGGGGGACCGGGACCTCCTCCTTCGGCGCTCAGGGGATGCCGCTCGGCCTCTGCGTTCCGGGGACCTTCTGCCGTCCCGACGACGTGGCGGCCGCTCACCTTGACGCTGGCGGGAGGCTCCCTCTCGGGCTTGCCTCTCGTCAAGATGAGTACGGAGGTCGTCGTCCTTATGGCGGTTTTGGAGTGTGACGCGGAGGTCGGGGTGATGGGAAGCCATCGAGTCCGAGGACCCATTGTGGACCGAGACGTGGCATGGATTGACAGGCTGCTTCTCCTTCCGACCATTAGGACCGGACGGACCGTTGTTGGGCTGCTGCTGAGGAGGAGGAGGAGGTGGGACCTGCTGGGTCAGCGGAGGGAGGTTGGACTGAAGGGTAGGATTGACCGGAGCTTCATTCGCCGGGTCGGGGGGGTTGCCCCCACGGTTCGACCCTCTGGATCTGTTCTTCTTCGGCGGCATGGCTGCTGATGTTGACGGAGAATGGGCTGAGACTGTTCGCGTGGCTTTCCCACAGACGGCGCCAATCTGTTACCGCTGATTTCGGTGTGGGGGTAAACAGATAGAATTTGTGGATCCGAGGAAAACCTGAACAGCTGACTCGGCCCGCTTGCTCCTGCCGCAACCTGCAAGGAAGTGCGAAATACCGGGGTTGATTCCGGCGACGCACCCTCCGACGCTCTTGTCAGTAATCAGTAAAAGATTAAGAAAGAGCTTGAGTGGTGAAAAAGTGATTAACCTGGTCTTGGTGGTAGAGGGGCTGTATTTATAGTCGCCTTTGGAATGATTTGGGGCCTGATTTCCTGCCTAACAGTTAGGAGCAAAATCCTCCTATTCTGTTTTAGGAAAGTAGGCCTTGATTCCCTGGTGAGAGCAAATCAAGCTTATTGATTTGATCTAATCAAATCAGTGGCCTGATTCTCCCTTGGTGGACCGGGCTTGTATCGGGTCGGAACCCGCGCCCAGTTGGAGTGGATCTATTCGCGGGCAGTTGGTTCCGTGAGGCGGAGACCCAGTACCCGTTTTGGATCCATCTGTATGTGAAATTACCTTTTTACCCCCGTGCTTCAAGATTCGTGCTCGATCTGGACGGTTCCGATTTAACCCCAATTTTAGCCATATCAGGGGTTACATCCATGATTACATCTACAGGGGTGTGCCCTTGAGGGGGGCATACAGCTGTAGAAAAATAGGTGGTGGTTTGTTCAACTAGCTGGAGAAGCCATAGAAACATGTTGTTTACAAAGCGAAGAAGAAATTGTTGGGGTTTGTGGATCCAATACACGATAATGAGTTCAAGAAGATAGACAGAAAGGAGAGTCAAAGTGGGAGCAAGAGGTTAATAGTAGTTGGAGGCTACAGCAGAGTTGCTATCGACCACACCCCCCGACTGCACCCAGGCAAGACGACCGGTCGACTGCGCAGTCGACTGTCCCGCCCTGTGACTCAATTCTGTATCTTGAAGGAGAAGACCGGTCAACCGTGCAGTCGACCGACCCGCTCTCTGTTGGAACTCGTGCAGTCGAAGGAGAAGACCGGTCGACCGTCAAGATGGTGCAGTCGACCGTCCCGACGCTGATTGATGAACGGCTGAAATGAAAAGTTGTGAAATCCTATATATTGTATTGTGTATGATTTTAGGGTTAAGTAAATAGAAAATAGAGATCTACCAGCCGTCATTAAGAGAGAAGGAGATAGAGAGAAACCCTACACCTTGGTGGTGAGTACTTGAGAGATTTGTAAAACCTAATCTTCATATTTCTAGTGGAAATTGCAGGAGTGCCTCTGCGTGGGGAAGTAGCCATTATTTTGGGTGAACCTTGAAAAAATCTTGTGTGTTCTTGTGTGTTGCTTTTGGTTGTTCTTTCTTCTCTTTTTTTGATTCTATAGTTCTTGCATCTCGTCGTCGTTGTTGAGTTTATTCCGCAGTTAGAATTTAACAAAGTGGTATCAGAGCTACAGGTTGGTAGTATTGATTGAGATGGAGGACAAGAATAGAGTCAAGGAGTTCGATGGAACAAATTTCACAATGTGGAAGATCCAAATGATTGCGTATCTCCGACAGAAGGATCTTGATGATCCGTTGTTTGGTGTGAAGCCAAAGGGGGCGGAGGTCGATCCAGTTGCGTTGGCGGACTGGAATAGATTGGATCAGAAAGCGCTTGGTCAGATTCAGTTTTCGCTGAGCAGAAAGGCGCTATTTCATATTGAGATGGCAAGAACTGCAAAGGAGGTAATGGAGATTTTGACAGACATGTTCGAGAAGCTGAATGCAGCGAACCAGATCCTACACCTAAAGAAGTTGGTTAACCTGAAGCTGTCGGAAAGGGGTTCGGTTGCTGAGCACATCAACAATTTCTTTATGGTTTACAATCAGATGGAATCGTCGGGTTTGAAGTTTGAGGAGATGGCACAATCGTTGCTATTGCTATCCAATCTTCCCGATAGTTACGGCACAGTAGAGCAGACTATTACTAGCACCATGACTGATACGACTACCCTCAAGAATGTTATAAGCAGCATCATGAATGAGGATGCAAGGTGGAAGAGACATGGAGAGACTTAGGTGTCATAACCTAGCAATACCGCGCTGTCAGTTGATAACCGTGGTAGAAGTAACAACAGAGGAAGGCCATAAAGCAGGAATCATAGGTCCAAGTCAAGAACAGGACATCGCAAAAGTGAGTATTGTTACTACAAGAAGCCAGGACACAGGAGAGACCAATGCGAGGAGTATAAGAAAGCACAAGCAGGGTCACAAGTAGCTAATGTGGTAAGTATTGAACCCCGTCTAGATGAATTGTGCTTATCTGCTGGATTTAATATTTTGCATGATGATTGGTGTATAGACTCGGGTGTGTCTTATCATTGTACCCCCATGAGGGATGTGTTTGAGGATTACAGGACAGGTGATTTTGGTACAGTTTCAGTTGGTAATGGGTAGATATGTCTAGTTGTAGGTAGAGGCACTGTGAAAGTGAAGGCTCGCAATGGTGGGCAATTGGTCTTGTATGGTACAAGACATATTCCGAGCTTGAAGAAAAACTTGATCTCAACTAGCAAACTAGACAAAGAAGGGTTTACAACAACCATTGGGCATGGAGAATGGAAGGTGACTACAGGTGCCAGGTTGGTGGCAAAAGAAAAGCGTGGTGACACGTTTTACTTACTCATGGAAGGTAATTCGGGTGATATCATTGCTACAGCATCAGTAGGTAGTTCCTCTTCAATTCTGTGGCATGTCAGATTGGGGCACCTTGGTAAAAAGGGTGTCAAGCAGCTTTCTTCTAGGAATCTTTTGCCGGGGCTGAAGAAGGTTGTGATGGATTTTTGTGAGAATTGCGTGATGGGCAAACAGAAGTCAGTTAGCTTTCAGTTGGATGGACGTAAGAAGAAGCTTGCGAAGCTAGAGTTGGTATATACATATGTGTGGGGTCCAGCTCAGAAATTCTCTTATGGTGGTAAAAGATACTTCGTCACATTCATTGATGATGCTACAAGAAATGTTTGGGTTTATGCAATTCGCGAGAAATTAGAAGTATTTGAGGCATTCAGAGCTTGGAAGGCCAGGGTTGAGAATGAGACGGGATGCAAGGTGAAGGCAATAAAGTCAGACAACGGAGGTGAGTACACAAGCAAAGAGTTTTTTAACTATCTGGCAAAGAAATGTATCAGTGGAATCAAGACAGTTCCTAAGACTCCATAGGAGAATGGTGTAGCAGAAAGGATGAATTGCACGATACTCGAAAGGGCGAGATACATGAGACTTCATGCGGGTCTTTCGGGCCATCTTTGGGCCGCTACAGTTAATAAAGCAGTGTACTTGATTAACCGTTGCCCGTCTAGTGCCCTTAATGGGGCCATTCCAGAAGAACTATGGTCAGGTAAAACTGTTAATTATTCGCACTTGAAAGTTTATGGTTGTATGGCTATGCACTAATTGACAGGGAAGAAAGAAAGAAGTTGAACTCTAAGTCCAGGAGGTGTGTGTTCATTGGCTATGGTGGCGATGAGTATGGTTACAGGCTTTGGGATTTTGTGGATAACAAAGTCATTCGCAGCAGGAATGTAGTGTTCAATGAAGAGGTTCTATATAAGGACAGGCACACAGGTCAAAACAGTACAACCAGTTCAGAATCAGATTGGGGTTCTGACTCAGACTCAGATTCTGATTCTGATTCTGAAGGCGGCCCTAATGGTGGGGCCCTACAGTGCAGCAGCAGGTACAGGTACCACAGGCAGTATAGGAAGCTCATGGTGAGCCTATTGGGAATGAGCAGGTTATCCAAGACGAACAGGTACAGCCAGAACAGTTCGGGGAACCTGAACCGGTCGGTGAACCGGCACCCACATTGAGGAGATCGACACGTGAGAGGAGGCCAACCAGGATATTTGATCCATTAGCTAGTGTTGTTCATGAGCATGTTCTGTACATGAATTTGGGAGAGCCAGAGACTCATGAGGAGGCTTTGAGGGATAAGGCTCGGATTCAGTGGGAGTTAGCCATGAAGGACGAGATAAGCCCCTTGGAACAGAACCAAACTTGGGAGTTGACCAAGTTACCAGCAGGGATGCACGCTCTTATGAACAAATGGGTTTTCAGAGTCAAAGATGAGGCAGATGGTAGTAAGAGGTACAAGGCAAGGCTTGTTGTGAAAGGATTCTCTCAAAGAGAAGGTGTTGATTATAGTGAGATCTTTGCACCGGTTGTGAAAATAGCTTCTATTAGGGTTATGCTTAGTATTGTGGCAGTTGAAGACTTGCACTTAGAGCAGTTGGATGTGAAGACAACATTTCTCCATGGTGATGTCGATGAAGAGCTGTACTTGAAACAACCTGTAGGTTTTGAAGCTAAAGGAAAGGAAGACATGGTGTGTCGATTGAAGAAGAGTCTTTATGGGCTCAAACAAGCACCGCGATAATGGTACTTGAAGTTTGATTGCTTCATGTGAGGAAAAGGTTTCGATAGATGCGAAACGGATCATTGTGTATATGTTCGTAGATATGAAAACAATGATATAGTTACCTTGGCGTTGTACGTGGACGACATGTTGTTGGTAGGTTCATATATGGAAAAGATCAAGGAAGTGAAAAAGACGCTAGCTTCGGAGTTTTCAATAAAGGACTTGGGTGAAGCAAAGCTTGGGACGTATCTGAGTTTCAGGGGGCCCTAAGCAAATTCTCAAATGGGACCATTTGCAAGTTGACTAAATAATAATGACAATTATTCAAATGCAAACAAACTTGGAGCATTGGTGAACAAACTATTTAAATGAAAACAAATATATATATATATATATATATATATATATATATATATATATATATATATATATATATATATATATATATATATATATATATATATATATATATATATATATATATATATATATATATATATATGCTTCCAAAAAAAATTAATTGATAGCGTACGCTTGTTATATGAAATGCCTCGTGGCCAAAAGAAACTTGGATAAACTCTAACAACAAAAATGAAATATGTTATCTTAAAGAGGTAAATATGATATATTAGAAAACACGATCAGAATGAAATGATGATGAATATATGTGTATGAAAAGACTAGTTGGAAGCTTAAAATGTAGAATAACCGTATGCACATAAAGATTTGATTAGAAATTTATCATAAACACATAAATATGACCATAGAATATTGAAAAAATATCATAGAGTGACATACATGGGCTAAGTGAAAAATAATATTAAATTCATAAAATGGTAAAATGACATGTATGGCTATATGAAAAATAATTAATTTTAAAAATAAAAATAATTGAAAAATTAATTGACCCATTCAAAGTTTTGAACCTGCAACCTTTACATTATTAGCACAACATTCTAACCAACTAAGCTAATAAGCCAACTATTAATGTAGTGTAATTATATTAGAAAATATAATATTTTACTTTTTAACATTGTAAATACTTAAAAAATATGGAGCCCTATAAAATTGGGGGCCCAAAGCAATTGCTTGTGCTGCTTGGGCCCAGATCCACCCATGAGCAAAGCTAATCCTTGGCATAAAGATCAGTAGAGACAGGAGTAGCAAGAAGCTTTGGTTATCTTAAGCGGACTATGTGAAGAAGGTGTTGAAGAGATTCAATATAGATGGCGCGAGGCCAGTCACTTGTCCCTTGGCTGCTCACTTCAAGTTATCAATGGACTTGTGTCATAAGACAGAGGCAGAGATGGAAAAAATGGCTGCTATTCCTTATGCCTCAGCCGTTGGGAGTTTGATGTATGTGATGGTGTCTACAAGACCAAACATCGCACAAGCAGTGGGAGTTGTCAACCGTTACATAAAGAATCCTGGTAAACAGCATTGGGATGCAGTAAGGTGGATTCTTAGATATCTAGCAGGTACTTCAGATCACTCTCTTTGTTTTGGGGGGGATTCTTTGCATATACATGGTTATGTAGATGCAACTTTTTAGGCGATCGTGACGGTTGCAGAAGTACTACAGGGTACGTATTTACAGTTGGTGGAACAGCTGTTAGTTGGGCTTCGCAGTTACAAAAGGTTGTAGCACGGTCAACCACGGAGTCAGAGTATATGGCACTTACGAAAGCGACGAAAGACATGTTGTGGATTTCGGAGCTTATGAAACAGTTGGGTAGGAAGCAACCCATAGGTGAACTATGGTGTGACAGTCAAAGTGCAGTTTTCTTGGCGAAAAACTCAGCATATCACTCTAGGACTCGGCACATTCAAATGAGGTATCATTTTGTCAGAACGGCGGTTGAGATGAAATTGTTGAAGCTAACTAAGATTCTTGGTACTAAGAATCCGGCGGACATGCTCACTAAGGTAGTGGATAGCAAGAAACATCAGCTTTTCTATACCGCTATCAGATTGTCTCCAGGTTAATTGTTGAGGAGACTCACAGAGGCACAGGCCTAGACTAGGCCAATGGAAGAATGAAGAACAGGTTAGAGACTTCATGTATATGTCTCCAAGTGGGAGGTTGTTGGGGTTTGTGGATCCAATACACGATAATGAGTTGAAGAAGATAGACGGAAAAGAGAGTCGAAGTGGGAGCAAGAGGTTAATAGTAGTTGGAGGCTACAGTAGAGTTGCGGTCGACTGCACCCCCCGACCGCACCAAGGCAAGACGATCGGTTGACCGCGCAGTCGATCGTCCTACCCTCTGACTCAATTCTGTATCCTGAAGGAGAAGACCGGTCGACCGCGCAGTCGACCGACCCGCTCTCTGTTGGAACTTGTGCATTCGAAGGAGAAGACCGGTCGACCGTCAAGATGGTGGGGTCGACCGTCCCGACGTTGATTGATGAGCGGCTGAGATGGAAAGTTGTGGAATCCTATATATATTGTGTAACCCCTGTTTCCATTAATACAGATTTTTTTTCAAGTATTTTTTCATATTTTAAATTATTAGTATCTATAACTATTCTTTCTTATTTGTTATATTATTCAAACTATTTTATGAGCCCAATTGTTTAACTATTTATTAAAAGCCCAAGTTCGTATTTTGATTTTATTAATTATTAATCTGAGCCCAAAGCTTAGCCCAATACCCTAATTGATTTATTTAAATGTTTTGAAGCCCAACCCAGCCAATATTACTATTATTATTTTATTTTACCTTGAGCCCATTTATTGAAGCCCATTCTGACTATTGGATCTCTTTGAATACCCATTATTTAATCCACTAACCTAGTACCCATATAGTTGTACAGATTTACCCTACACACCTGCCCGTATACAATATATTCACTCCCCCACTTTTCTGATCCCGTACTCCAACTCCACATCACCTCGTAACTTCCACCCTCCCCCCCCCACTCTCTCACCGTGTTCCCCTCTCTCTCTCCCCTCTGTTTAAAACAAGGAAATCCCTATTCCCGTTCTCTCTATCTCCTCCCTCTCTGTTTCTCAACCAAAAACAGAGAACCCAGACAACCCCGTTCACTCTCTCTCCCCACAACTCCTTCTTCCTCCCTCTCTCTGTTCTGTTTTCCCAACCAACACAGAACACCCCGAACCCATACCACACCGCTCCTCCCATCGCCAGTCTCCGAAGCTTCGCCAACTGCCTTTCCCCACATCTCACCTTCTTTGCCGTCCTCCTCGCATCCCCCTTCGACTCAGTCACCCCACCATCGCCCTCCTCCCGCTCGAACTTTATCTCCAGCCCTCGCCTCGACGTCAGAAGCTTCGCCCCATCCTCTACTCGATCCAACCGAAGCCCTCCGCTCGTCTTCCTCGTCGAGCGACTTCGACCCTGCTCGCCTCATCTCTTCTCCCAGTAACTCAGCCGCTTGCACCATCGAGGACTTCCGCCACAGTCGAGCCCCTGAGCGCCCCCGCCATTGTCGAAGAACCTATCCATCGAACTTCGACATCACGCCACCTCCGCCTGAGCCCAAGTCTCACCACCCTCGCCTCGACGCCTCACGGCACACCATCTTCCTGCTCGAACCCTGTTGAGCTCCTCGCTTCGCCCTCCATCGCCTGCCACCCCGACCTCGACAATCCTCACCATCGCAACACTCTCCGCCGTAGCTCTGCCATCGTGACCTCCTGTCGCCACCAAGTCGTGAACCCATTACCGCAGTCACCTCCCATTCTCCCGTGCTTTTTCTCTCTCTCCCGCTCTGTGTCATTGTGAAGGAGAAGAACAGGGATATGATTTTATTGCTGTTTGGGTTATTGTATTGTTTTTGGTGTTTTAGGTTACTGTTTGGAGTCTTTTATTGGTGTTTGGTATTTTGTGTGGAGAAGTGGAGTTTGGAGTTGCTGTGTGTTGCTGAGGTTTTGCTGTTTTGGAGAAAGGACTGATTTATTGGAGTTTGGTGTTGTGGAGTGGATTGGGATTTTTGTATTTGTTGTTTTGGAGAAGAGGATTGGGTTGTGTGTTTCTGTTGTGGAGTTGTTGTTTGCTGTTTTGGAGTTGCTGCCACGTATCTTGCACGTGCATCGCTACCGAGATTCTGATCCCGTTATTCTTATTTTCGGTATCGTCGTCGTCGATTAACAGGCAAGTATCTCCTTGTATAACTCGTTTGTTCTCGTACAAGCTTTCTTTGCAAAATACCGCAAGTATATTCTTTGACTCCGCTGCTATACATAATCCATTGATCCCGTATTCGTACATGATCACGAATACCTTGTTTCCATATGCATTGCATGAACACGATACACACATATATACTCTTAGAACTATACAGGATGTTGTGCATGAATTGCTTGTCTTGTTACTAGTTTGAATGTTGATATCGTATTATTCTTGATTAAGTTTTATACATGCCATTGGTCACATCATAGTTACAACATGTTTTATGAACCCTGAAATATGTTTTCCTGCATTGCATAAGTCTTGATACTCGATCCTGTCATGTTACCCGTTCTTATTGTTGCATGTAGGTTTACCGATCCAGTTATTGTTCATATTTGATTAAAATAAAAAAAATACAAGCCGAGGTATAAGGGGAAAGATTTAGTAGTGGGCAATATAGAAGAGCGTACTCGAACGGGAGCTCGTGGTTTTCTGATGCAAGTTACAAGTTACAAGTTGCAAGTTTGCAAAATTACAGGTTTACATGTTCACGTTACAAGTTCACACTACATGTTACACATTGCACGTATCTTGATACAAGATATACTTGACATGTTTTCCTGAGTACGTGACCTATAGAATCCACCACTAGTCTAAACGTTCACTTGATTGCGTGTAGCAACCATGTGGTATGGGACACATGAAGTGCCACTTTGATAGAATTAACAAAAGACAAGAGATTAACACGCGCACTTGCATGATCCAATTATATGTTACATGTTTATGTTGACTTGTTTACTTGCTTACTTGTTTACATATTACACGTTATACGTTCATGTTGACTTGTTCACTTACTTACTTGGTTACATGCATGCCACTTGTTCCATTCATGATCATGTTTACATATTGTATTTCTCCTATTACATGATTCTTGGCTCCATGATATTTTTCCTGCTTTTCTTTCGTTTTTATACCTGTCCTGTTAGCTTGTATCACTTGCGGCCCGTAACTTGCATTAACGGGTATCTCCTTGTTTCTTCTCTTTGTAATAATGTACTTGCAGGCCCGGATGGAGAATTACCCGAAGGTGTTGCTGAGCAAGTATTTTAGTCTTGTTTTTTTATGTTATTTTAGTTCATGTATTATTCATGTACTCTTTATTGTATTCTGGGCGTGCTTGGCCCGTAACTATGTTTCTTTTCCAGTTGTTGGTTACGTCATGTACTATATCATGTACTTTTGTTATCCTATTGTGATTTTACATGCCTGCGTGGTTTGTTTTGTCATCTTGTTGTTCAGTTAACTGTACAGCTTATAAATGGTGTATTCGCATCATTCACTGGGCCTCAGTCATGGACTCGTATTCCCGTATTTTGAGAAGCGGGGCGTGACATATTGTATTGTGTACTTTTTAGGGTTAAGTAAAAAGAAAATAGAGATCTACCAGCCGTCATTAAGAGAGAGGGAGATAGAGAGAAACCCTACATCTTGGTGGTTAGTTCTTGAGAGATTTGTAAAACCTAATCTTCATATTTCTAGTGGAAATCTCAAGAGTGCCTCTGCGCGAGGAAGTAGCCATTGTTTTGGGTGAACCTCGAAAAAATCTTGTGTGTTCTTGTATGTTGCTTTTGGTTGTTCTTTCTTCTCTTGTTTTTATTCTATAGTTCTTGCATTTCGTCGTCATTGTTGAGTTTATTCCGCAGTTAGAATTCAACAGAAATGTCTAGAAGAGTTTTAACCACATAGGTATGGATTCATGCGTATGCAATCCAAGGTGGAGATTGTTGAGTTTATGTCTTGCATACGATGTTGGATAAGAAGATGATAAGACGACGGAGGAATCGAAACGATTGGAGACAGAGTGGAGGCAAGAAACAGTCAGCGGCAGCAACAGCAGAAGTTGCGGTTGATCGCAACTCATGTGCGGTCGACCGACCCCTGCACGATGTCTTACAGAGAGGAGGACAGTCGACCAACTTGTTGGTGCGGTCAACCGTTCGCGGCGCTGATGGGTTTCGAGCTTAAGTCGGCTGATTCGTGAAAAGCCCAACTTGCTCTTCAAGTTAGATCGTGTGGCTCCTATCGCAGGGTTATCTCTTATGTACTATCCAATGGCTATTGTAATAAGATATCAACTTAGGGTTTGTCTCTAGATCTATATAAACAATTGTAATGGCTTATAGATCCATATGATTTTATTGAGTGTCGAATAGAAGAAAAGAGTACTTCATAAAGAGGGTGAGAGAGTTTCTCCATTGTAAGAAGCATCAAGTTCCAATTAGGCTTGAGAGAGGATCGTTGTGAGAATTGTAATATTCTTGTTTCTTCTCTAGTTGAAATAATATCTCAGTTCTTCCTCTCCCGGATTAAGGCGAAAGCCCCAACCGGGACAATTCTTGTGTACTTTGTGTGATTGGTGTGATCTAGTCTTGCTTGGTGGTTTGTGTTGATTGTGTCAAAGAATCAACAAGATCCTCACAATTCCTAACAACGGCGACTGTACACTTTTTGAAAATTCACAAAGTGAAAACTCTATGTTGGACTTGGTGAAATTTCAAAAAAACAAAACAAAAAAAAAAAACACTCCTTCGTAGAGTTTGTTGTTCCCAATAGCGAGAGGAAATGAACTAAACTCGTTGTTGGGAACTGACGAGTCTACTGATTATGAAATTTCACAGAGAGTGGAACTCTCTGTTGGACTTGGTGAAAATTTCGAAAAAAAACTCCACAAAAGAGCTCGATGTTCCCAACAACGATATTGAAGAACTGAACTCGCTGTTGGGAATGGCGAGTGTAGTACAATTTCTAAAATTCCAAATCCAGTTATGTGTATTGTTTTTTTATTACAATTAAACATAACAATCCTAGCTCCAAAATTTTAACATACGGAGCACAATTCCACAAATAAACGACCATCGTATATATATACACACTAGACAGCAAAAGCTATATACAAGCATCAACAAAATCGAACTTCAAACATATAATGTGCTCCAACATTAGAAAAAAAAACAAAAAATAAATAACCATCATAACAACATCACAAACATACAATATGTTATCATAATTTATATAAACAACATCACAAGTTACATCAACACAACTCAAAAAACTAAACCAAAAGCTACAAAAATTTAACCCACCGTGTATCTATCGGTCTTCTTACGCTTTTGCGTGATTGTTTTGCGCTTATTTAGAGTTTGGGTTTTTTGTAAAACCTGAGATATGAGAAGCTCATCGTCATTACGTATTCTCTGTTGTTCATGCCCTTGCCCCTTATCATGCGGTTGTCTCTCTTCTTCGGGTTCTGGTGGCTCTGAGGTAGGAGGCGTAGCCACATGATGGCTTGTGTGTTGTGACATAAATGCATCGAATGTGGGGCCCTCACCCACCACATCAAGTGATCGTCTACACGGTGCAAGAATCACATGTGCGAACTCTTTCATAGCATCGGTTGTAACACCCCGAATTCCAAAATACAGCTGAATTCGAAGTTCAACAGGATCTTTACACTTCTTTCGTACAATTTTATAAGGAAATAAAAACTTTTTGTTACATCAGAGTTTACACTTACATTACATATTTACAGTAGAAGCAATTTACAACAATTTACATGAATTGAAATGTACAACTCTTGAATCAATCTTTAATCAGCACGCATTCTTTAGTCTTATTAATCACTTTACCCTGCATAAAAACTGTAGGCGCGTCAGTTGCTTACAACCGATGAAATATTATATATGGCTATCCTCTCTATGCCGAACAGTATAACGATTCTCAAATACTTAAACCATCACAAACTTGATCACAAACAGAAACTACAAGGGACTATCCTATAGATGTCGTGTTGTGCAGTGCACTTAGTCCTTAATGCAGTTGTTTATATTAGATGACACTAATGCGCACTTGTTCAGATTCTATGCATCCCATACTACATAGGTCTGAGGGCAAAGCCCTTAACCGTTCTTCTTCTTTTAGGTTTCAATCCCTCGTCATGGCTTAAACTACTACTGTAACTACGATAAGTATCCTAGATGTTCTATGAGTTACAAGCTCATGTCCAGACAGTCTGGAGGGGAATCATACGTCATGTCACGACGCATCGTGAAGAACCTATAGACAATTCAGCCTCCGTCATGAGATATGACACCACCCGCAGTCGCTAAACACCCCACGAGCGTCGCCTGCGGTACAGACTCCTGGAGACATATCCCCGTCATGTCACGATGCATTGTGAAGACAGCCTGTGAATACTCTCACACCGTAGCTCCGAGGCCCTCATACTCGTGTTTTTCTCTTATTTTCATCACGTCTTCACTATGTATCTAATCCTTAGTTATTTGAATCATGAACAAAATCAATTCTCTAGAGTTAGCCCTTCCACTATAATGGTCTTAACTATTTATTCAACATGACCCAAATCTTGGTCTTTTCATCTCAAATTTCATTTCAACACATTTCTTTTTAATGCCGGTATGAGGCTTAACTACACTCTAGTTCTCAATTTCAATCCATAATCATAAAATTGAGTCTTTTATACTCATTAGTTCTCTTTTCATGATTAACATTAATTTCCACTTCATTTTCATGACATTTGTATATTCATGTTCTTTCATAATTCGTCAAGTCTTCAATTTCAATTTCATACACAATCCCATGCAAAAACAATATAATTTTATTTTTCTCAGGGCAGTCGACTGTTAAGCATGGCCAGTCGGCTATTCTGCAAGGTTCTAAAGCTTGAAAATAAATAATCAGAGCAGTCGACTGTCAAGCTATAGTTGGTCGACTGTTCCGTAAAAGATTTGAACTCGAAAACAAATAATCAGGACGGTCGACTGTTTCAATATAATCGGTCGACTGTGCTACTGGTTTTTCAAATTCCCAAAATGTCTTTAGTTCTTTTTCTTCTCCAAATTCATTCGAAAATTCCAGATTTTATTTTTCATCTTATTACAACACTTCAGTAAAATAAAATTTTGATTTTTGATACAAAACAACATAATTTGCTCTCTACTTCATTTTATTCTTCAATTTCGGGAAAAATAAGCATAATCTCCTTATAAATTACACTTAAATTTTTTTTATATCACTTATAATATTTTTTATTAACATTGTACAATTATCTCAGTAAAAAAAATCATTTTTCATGTCATTCAACAACACATTAATCAAAATCACCTATATCCATAGTTTTTTATTCAATTGTTCAACATACAAGTATGTATTTGTTTATCTAGCACATCACAACAAAATTGAGCATGGTAGCATGGTAATCATTTAACAAATCATAATTTGGCAATCAATTTGACACTCTTTTAACATATAATCAAACTAATAGTAATTTGTCTCATTTTCATAATACATGGCTATATTAGTTAGAGTTTCTCCTTAATTTGTCAACCACATCCTAACATGATGTCTAATTAGAAGTCTAAGAGAAACACCCACCTTAAAATGGAGAGAAACAATCAAATAGACTCCTAGAGATCTCCTACAACGAACGAGTGAAGCTTTCTCCTCCTAGATCAAGCAACCAAGTGACTTATCCTCCTATAGAGCAAGCAATCCCTAGCCTCTCCTATAGCAATCCGGCCTCCTCTCCTTTGGTTGAAGCACTCACACAACACTCACTCTTTTCAACTCACAAAACTCCTCAATCTTTTGTCCTACTACTTGTATCTTTTTCTCTCTTTCTATTCTTTTTTTTCAATTTTTTCCAAATGTGAGAATGAAGAGTGTGGGAGGGGGTATTTATACATTTTCTAGGGTGAATGGAGGGCCAAGATTAGATCAAATGGTTAGAGATTAAGGGCCAAGATGTACAAGGGAGTTATAGAAACTACCCATGATGAGAGTAACCAACTCTCCACCACTCCCATCTCTCCCACTCTTCCTATCCTATCCGGCCAAGGTGAGAAGGTGTGCAATGCACACTCCATTGCATGCATATGCCACCTAGTGTCCCTCATTTACAAATTTGTTCATGTGAAAAATTTAATTGTCCATGAAATGAGTCTACACTACAAGTTAGACCATTTAAAAAGAGAATTAAAGTAAATGGGCTCACTAATGGGCCAAACTAACCATGGGCTTTAAATAATTAATTTAATTAATAAAATAGAGTGGGCTTAAAGATAATTAGGCCTAGATTTTAATTAGGCTTTTAAAGAGAATAGTTTTTTTTTTTGGAAAAATAAAGAGAAAAATTCTATATAAAAATATATTATAAAAGAAATTATACAAATGAAATCATACGTGCACAACACGTAAAATCGCAAAATCTCATAAATGAAAACTAGGGTGTTACATCAGTCACATCGGAGGCGGTACTTGAAAATCATCGAGTGGCACTTCTTGCAATCTCCCATGCATTCTCTGCCTATAAATTAGATAGTGTCATGTAAAAATTTGTGTGTGATACGATCTAACTATATAATATAAACAAAGATTAATCAGATGATATTTTTTGTGATACAAACTATGTTTGTGATACTATAAACAATGACATTGTATTCTTATATGATACGAACTATAAACAATGGACCTATAACTATATGATATGTAACTATAATCATGTGACACGAACTATAAATGTATCATATAATTATTATAATTTTTTACTACGGTTACCAACATCTTCGCCTTTGGTTGAAACATGGGCTGCAAAGAAGAGTGGCAGGGAGATGGTTCCCTCTCTTGCGTTGGTATCAGAAGTATCACTCGAGCTGACGCAATGGTAGGACGTGCGATAATCAACCGCGTAATCCGGGTATACCATGTCATGTACGCCTTATGCATTTGTCCATCATACAGAGGAATTCCACCAATGATCATTTCATTTCGGCGCTCATTCCAAGAGTAGACATGAGTTCGGTGATATCTGGCCCAGTCGATATTGGGCAATTGTCATAGGTTCATTTAGAGGGTATATCTTGTTGAAGACCGACCAGTCGGAGTACATGGTCTACAAGAGGGAGCTCTACGATGGAGAAGTGGATGAGCGGTGCAGTCGTTAACCACAGATTGTTATATTCAGTGCAACATGGCGGCATCATCTCCAATCCTCGGCCGTGTACAGTTCCCAAATGATGCATTCCGCCCACAACTGATCGAGCTCATCTCGGTAATATGTGAGCGTTCCACATGGGTTATCACGATGCATGCAGTCTCCAGCCAAATAGACACCAATAGGGGCCAACCTACCGACTCCAAACACCAATGCGCTCCAAACCGAGTGTTAGCGACTTACGCGGGGCCGACCAATGTGTAATCGCTCCCAGCTCCATACTTATAGTATACCATTGGCCCTGTTGCCTGTACCTTGTTTAAGGAACCATGATACCGATCCCTGTATAGAACTGCCAAAGCCGCACTGCCCCAACTAAACCGATCGGTTTTTCTAATGTCGGCTATCAACTGCAAATACATCACCGGTACTTGGTTGCCAGTTGAGTTCGGAAATATCACACCTTCCAAAAAGGGTCATAAGGTAGGCTCGGGCGTAGCACTCCACATTATAATCGATCGATGTTCGGTTTCAAGTACTCGTCAAACGACTTCATCAACCATGAAAGTTTAAGAGATGTACCAATAAAAGCAGATTCAGTCAGCTCCTGACCAAGGTATTCTCAAGAAAGATGGAACTTATCGAAGCCCCAGCTTCTAGTATCGGCGACACCATCTATTGGATGTCCGGTAATTAAAGTAAAATCCTGTAAGGTCACCGCCATCTCACCATGATGTAGGTGGAATGTATGAGTCGCTGGCCACCACCTCTCAACTAGAGCTGTTAAGAGACCTTTATTCAACTTCACTGACCCCATGACTGCAACTCCATAGAATCTCGCTTCCACCAACAATGGGGTAATGTGATCGTGTAAGGGCAACCGTCTTGTGCTTTCGAAATGTCAAGTCCTTCGACTCACCTTTCTATACAAAACTCGATCGGTGAGTCGCTTGCATCTTGAGAAGTGATTGGTCTATTGGACCGGGACCTCCATGTGCTTCAGTAGGTGCATGTGGTGGTTGTGGGACATCGATAGGGACGTCAGTAACATCCTGCACTAGAAGAAACGATAATTTACATTAAACGATAATGGTTGGATGGAAGATATATATATCATGGAGTTCGAAACTTTTAAAAAAATGATAATGTACATTAAACAACTCTTATCATTGCAGAAGCTTTCCTCCACTCCGCTGCAGTAGGAGGACGGCGTCTAGAACCACTAGGTCGTGTCATTATGAGCCTACAAAAATGCATTATTTAATTAACTCAATTGCACATACAATGCAATAAGATGCATTTATCCTAAAATGCATTACTGTTAACAATCTTCATATTCAAAAGAAGTACATCAAACATATACTTGGTTACCAAAAACTAAGAAATATATGAAGCAAAAGCATTGCATTTATCGGTTTGCTTTTTAACAATCTTCACGTACAACAACTTTATATGAAGGTAATTGATTAAAAACATTTAATTATCCACTAACAAATGTAGGATCACCTAAATTCAATTATCAGTTCTAAGTCAATACATCAAACACCTTATGTGCATAACAAAAACCTATAAATTACTTAAAACCAAACACAATCCCTCTTCAAATCCTAACCCTAATCGTAACCCTACATTCACTTTAAAACATAATCCTAACCCTAACCCTAACCATATCTAAATGCATTGTATGATTCAAATTAAAACATAGCTTTCTATGGATAATTGTGATCTGAACACGAGTGTAGTCGATAGAAATTTGTTGGAGAATGTTAGAGGTTCGGATAACTGAATTTATCAACCAATGAGTGGGGTAGAAAATAAAGATGAGAGCTAGGATTTTGGTTCAATGAAGAAGGAGATGAATAAAGATAGAGAGAAGTAGGGAAATGAGAGAAGAAGTGAATGAATTCGGGTGAATAAAGTTTCATAATCCGTAAACTTGCCGTTTCCAACAACGAGTTTAGTTTATTTCCTTTCGTTGTTGGGAACAACGAACTCTTCGAAGGAGGAGTTTTTTTTTTTTTTCGAAATTTCACCAAGTACAATAGAGAGTTTTCACTCTTTGTGAAATTTTAAAAAATTTATAGTCGTTGTTCCCAGCAGCGAGTCTAGTATAACAAACCTCACTGTTGGGAACAACTAGTCTTGTTTAAAAATTTTGAACTAAACTTGTCGTTGTGAACAAAAAGTTTCTCAAAGACAATTAAAACTAAACTCGTCATGTCCCAACGGCGAGCACGAAATAACTATACTCGCCGTTGGGAACGGCGAGTTTAGTTGTTGAGTCCCGAGTGCAATTAGTATGACAACTATCCTTTTTTGCAAATAGTTTCGAAAATCTCTATCTCTATTATTTTAATGGGAGAGTTTGTAACCAAACATTTGTAACCAAACAAACATGTGCATTGTAACCAAATAAACATGTGCAATGTACATGCATAACTAATATAAATGAGGTCTTAAGTTCGATGACAGACAACGTCGGAATTTAAAAAAATATATATCTTTATCCCTATCTCTATCTCTATTGTTTTAATGGGAGAGTTTGTCACCAAACAAACTCCATTTGTAACCAAATAAACACGTGCAATATACATGCATAACTAATATAAAGAGGTCTTATGTTCGATGTCAGATAACATCGGAATTTTTTTAAAGAAATATACCTTTACTATTTTAACGGGAGAGCTTGTCATCAAACAAACTTCATTTGTAACCAAACAAACACGTGCATTGTAACCAAACAAATACGTGCAATGTACATGCATAACTAATATAAATGAGGTCTTAGGTTCAATGCCACACAACTTCAGAATTTACTTCAGAATTTTTAAAATATATATATATATATATATATATATATATGAATTTATAAATTCTGAAGTAATATTTTAAAAATTTATATGAATTTATATGAATTTATAATATATATGAATTTTTAAAATATATATATATATATTTTAAAAATTCTGAAGTAAATTCTGAAGTTGTGTGGCATTGAACCTAAGACCTCATTTATATTAGTTATGCATGTGCACACACACACACACACACACACACACACACACACACACACACACACACACACACACACACACACACACATATATATATATATATATATATATATATATATATATATATATATATATATATATATATATACTAATTTAATAGGACAGTTTGTCACCAAACAAACTCTATTTGTAACCAGTCAAACACGTGCATTGTAACCAAACAAACACATGCAATGTACATGCATAACTAATATAAATGATGCCTTAGGTTCGATGTCAGACAATGTCGAGAATTTTTATTAAAAATATATATTTATAAAGACGTGCATCGCACGTGTAAATTACTAGTAGGTATAAATTTAAAAAAAAGGGCAAAAATCAAAGTACCCTCCAACCTCGTTTGGCTTGAGTACAAAATGCCCATATAACATTTGAAAAAAATACATTATACACGTTCCTCCGTTACTCATTCCGTTAACTTTGAATTATAAAAGTATATTTCTACCCTTCCCTTTTCTTCATTCTCAAACATTAAACAAAATAAAATCTCAATCTCATCATCTTGTCAAAGTTATGTATGATTCACGCCCACAAATTGGTTTTGTTTAATTTCAATCTCGGTTTCTCTTTAACGGTTTTGTCAATTCCGTTCCCTGTGCAAATTGGTTGTAAGATGGAACTTTTGTTTTGCAAAATATGTTCTATTTGGTGGGTTATATGAAGAGAAATTTCAAACAACTTTGTGTACATATAATGCTAATTAGTAGTTGTTGCTCCATTTTTCTGTGACATTATTGTCACATTTACAGCAAAGAGGACTAGAATTACTTGATCCTCTGATTTTTGTTATGGACAACTATGTTTATGATCAACATGCAGAGTAAGTGCGAAAAACAGGAAAATGAGTAAATCCCTTTCAGATGCAACAACGACGATGCTTGAAGTTATAATATCAGGTCTTAATGCAATTTGAACTGTGTACATGATTGCATGTTTTGATGATTCTCAGTGTCGAAACTCTATTTCCAGTAACGTTTTGAGCTAGTCTAGTAGGGCTCCCAGTTTAAATCCCACTTCAAATTTTCTCAGATTCGTGTAGATTGCCGACATCTCCATCTCCATTTTTGACTGGGTTTTTTCCTGAATGGAAATTTTCTCACCTCTTAGCTAATGAATATTCCAACTTTAGACGAGAAAAGAATACCTTTTCCTTTTATTGTTACCCAGTGAAATGACCCTTTTATTTAAAATGTGCCACAATTTTCCCTAGAAAATACACTTTAGAGAAGAAAAAATACACATTTGCAAAAGTTTTCCAGTAGCAATTTTTAAGTTAATAATATGAGAAATAATTTGAATTCCTCATGTAAATATTCTATTCTCCTCTAATATACTTCAAAAACAAATTCATACAAGTTAATGTTCTCAGGGGAGATTAAGATTTTGTTTTGTTTAATGTTTGAGAATTAAGAAAGTGGAGAAAGAAAGAAAAATGAGATTAAGATATGAAAGAATAAGTGTAGAAATGTAATTTAATAGTTCAAAGTTAACAGAATAGATTAAGTAAATGGAAGAATAAGTATAATGTATTTTTTCAAACATTATATAGACTAGTAATTTATATGTGCAATGCACGTCTTTATAAATATATATATATATATATATATATATATATATATATATATATATATATATATATATATATATATATACTAGATTTGCCC
Organism: Hemerocallis citrina; assembly: GCA_017893485.1. Taxonomy (NCBI): domain Eukaryota; kingdom Viridiplantae; phylum Streptophyta; class Magnoliopsida; order Asparagales; family Asphodelaceae; genus Hemerocallis; species Hemerocallis citrina. The sequence continues at coordinate 209,457,083 of CM030367.1, read as the reverse complement.
ATGGGCACGTGCCTACGGCACGTCTTCGGAACGATACAACACATTAAAAGCCCTGTAAACAGTAAAACAACAATTATGTAGCTCAAGTTTGAATAATATAACAATAATTAGTTGTAAATAAAAGTCCATATTTTTATTAGTATATGTGGAAAAATAATTGTAAATGGGGTGTAAAATCCAACTTCTTAGAACTTTAGGAGTGAAAAATGATGAAATTTAATTGTTGAAAAGATATTTGCTATTTTCAATATAACATGTGCAATAAGAAAAAAACATAAAAATTCTGAAAATTTTACAAATCTAAAATCTTACAATCTAATTTTTTAATTAAATAAAGAAAGAATGGGAGAGGGGGGGGGGGGGGGAAGAAAGAGAGAAATATGAAAAAGTGAAGAGAGAGATAGTATTAACATAATGAGTTTTTTAGTTTTGGGGGGAAAATTTTGGTTTTGGGATTTGAAATTTCGGGAGGAAAAATATGTTTTGTGAGGTTGGATCTGGGCCTTTGATTTTGGGGGATTGAAGATGAGCCACTTGATAGCTTTCTTTTTGTTTTATTATATAGACTAGATTTGCCCTGTGGGCACGTGCCTACGGCACGTCTTCGAAACAATACAAAACACGAAAAGTCTGTAAACAGTAAAACAACAATTATGTAGCTCTAGTTTGAATAGTATGACAATAATTAGTTGTAAATAAAAGTCCATGTTTCCATTAGTATATGTTGAAAAATAATTATAAATTGGGGTATAAAATCTAATTTCTTAGAACTTTGAGTGTGGAGTTGAAGAGATATTTACTATTTTCAATATAACATGTGTGAAAAAAAAGACATTTAAAATTTGAAAATCTAAATTTCTAAGTAAATATAGAAAGAATGGGAGAGAGAGAAAGAGAGAAATATGAAAAAGTGAAGAGAGAAGAGAGAGATAGTAATAAAGTAATAAAAGTTTTTTAGTTTTGGGGAAAAAAATTTGGTTTTGGGATTTGAAATTTTGGAGAGAAAAAATGTTTTGTGAGGTTTGATCAAGGCCTTTAAATTTGGGGGGATTGATTGTGAGCCACTTGATAGCTTTATTTGTAATTTATTTTATACTAGGTTTGCCCATTGACACGTGCCTACGGCATGTCTTCCGAACGATGCACCTTATTTGATCATATAAAATAGTTTTGGAGGTCCAGCAAATTAATTGAAGTAGCAAACATATTATATGTGAAACTTTTGGGGGTCCAGCAAAAAACATATTATATGTTTTTTTTGATTTTTTTTATACAAAGTTTTTTAATTTTTAATTTTTTTAAAAAAATTTAAAAAATTATTTTCTTAATTTTTTGAATAGAAGAGGGAGGGAGAGAGAGAGAGAGGAAAAAAGAAATTAAATAAATATAGGAGTTGTTTTGGGTGGAGGATTTGAATTTGAGTTTTAGGGGGGAATTTTTAGGGGGGAAAATATGTTTTGTGAGCTTAGATCTGGGTCTTTGATTTTTGGGGGGATTGAAGGAAAGCCACTTGATAGCTTTCTTTGTGTTTTATTATATAGACTAGGTTTGCCCGTTGACACGTGCCTACGGCACGTCTTCGGAACGGTGCACCTTGTATGATCACATAAAATAGTTTTGGAGGTCCAGCAAATTAATTGAAGTAGCAAACTGATGCGGTTTATTTCTGGGAGACGTGTGGATGCACCAGGTGTGAGTTCGGACTCAATTTGTAGTTGAAGGAGAAAGCTGCTCGTCTGACGACCCTAGGCTGACCGGGCGGACCCTGTGGCGACCTCGGGGTGGTTCGGAGATCTGGGCTCGGATCAGAGGATTCGGATCCGAGGTCTTGTGTACCTGCAGACGGTCCTGAAACACCGGGGTTTTTCCCGGTGGCGGACCCTCCGACGATCTAGTCAGTCTCTGTGAGAGAGTAGCAATAACTAGGTGAATTTAAGTGGCAAAAGATTGATTACCTGAAAAGGTGGGTGAGGGTCTAGTATTTATAGAGAATCCCAACCGGGTTTGGATCCACGGGGGCCGGGTCTGAACCCGAAAGCCCATGGGCCTGTCGTGGCAGAAGGCCCAGGGAGTTTAGGGCTGACGTGGCAATACCAGGAGTGGTATAGGGCTGACGTGGCAAAACCCTGAGTGGTATAGAGCTGACATGGCTGACCGTGGGTCTTCTGTGCTTCTGGGAGAATCGGAGGGCATAGGCTGTGCCAGGTCATCCCCCTGCTTCGCTAGAGAGGGGGGACGGCCCGTGGGGCTGTCACGGATCGGAGACCGAGGACCACTGAGGCTCATCGGATACGAGGAGGCCGGTTCTGTGGGGGGTGCACTTGAGGTTCGGCGCCGACCCTGTAATGGTTCGAAGCCGAGCTAGATTGCTATTTTTACCTTTCTTGAGTGAGAGTTGTATTGGGCCCTGGTTGGGCCCACAGGCCATTTTTACCCTACCACACAAGCCCCCCACTCCTGCGGAGGTGCGGGAGCTAGCCGAGGAGGAGTGTTCATGGTCGTGGAAATGGGATGGCAAATCGTTGAATCTTCCGGAGGAGAGTACCCAGGTGCCAGACCGGACCTCGTGCTGGCGAGGGATTACGGGTCGGTAAGGGTGATGGCGAGCCGTTGTTTCTTCCTGAGAAGAGTACCCTGGTGCCAGACCGAACCTCGAGTTGAGGAGGGATTACGGGTCGGTAAGGGTGATGGCGAGCCGGTGGATCTTCCGAAGAAGAGTACCCAGGTGCCAGACCGGACCTCACGCTGGCGAGGGATTATGGGTCGGTAAGGGTGATGGCGAGCCGTTGTTTCTTCCTGAGAAGAGTACCCTGGTGCCAGACCGAACCTCGAGTTGAGGAGGGATTACGGGTCGGTAAGGGTGATGGCGAGCCGGTGGATCTTCCGAAGAAGAGTACCCAGGTGCCAGACCGGACCTCGTGCTGGCGAGGGATTATGGGTCGGTAAGGGTGATGGCGAGCCGTTGTTTCTTCCTGAGAAGAGTACCCTGGTGCCAGACCGAACCTCGAGTTGAGGAGAGATTATGGGTCGGTAAGGGTGATGGCGAGCCGGTGGATCTTCCGAAGAAGAGTACCCAGGTGCCAGACCGGACCTCGAGCTAGCGAGGGATTATGGGTCGGTAAGGGTGATGGCGAGTTGTTGAGCCTTCCGGAGAAGACTATTCTGGTGCTAGGAACTGGCCTCGAGCTGGCGAGGGGTTTTGGGGCCGGTCAGATTGTGGGCGAACTGTTGTGTCTTGGGAATGTTGAGCAGGGTTGTCTGCTGTTTTTGCGGAGCATTGGGGGCGCCTTGGGATCTGTGTGAGGTTCCAATTCCCGAGGTGTTTTAATGGCGCCGCCTAATAAATGTATGGCACATGGTCTTCCGTCGTTTGGTTTCCCCCATGTCATAAAGGTCGGCCCCTGGGGGAGGCTATAAGTACCCCCCCCCTCCCTTTTTTCGTAGTGGGTCAGATCAAAAGCAAGGGTGGTCTATTGGCCCTTAAAGGTGTCTGCTCCGGCGGACGCCTGTCTCTTGCCAATTTTTACCCCTGGTTGTGTCGGGGAGGTGGTTTCTCTGCCGCCCGGATCTTCTCTTGGATCTGATGGCCCTGATACGGCTGCCAGATCCAGGGGGGATCAGGACGAGAGGGGTGACGACCGAACTCCGAGGGGTGAGTTGTTTGCGACTGTGAATGGTTCTGTCCTTCCGGAAGGGATGAAGGGCGTTCCGGGCCAGTTGTTTGTAACTGTGAAGGTTCCGTTGCCTTTGCAGGCCGAACCTTTGCAGTTGCACCAACTGGCTCGGAATGTTGCACTTCTCTTGATCTCTGAGTGTTGATCTGCTTTCGATCGGGGTGCTCGCCGAGGGCGGCGTCTTAAAGCTTTGAGCCTCGGATAGACGAGTCGTTCTCCGATTGGAGGTTGACTACTCTGCATTCCAATAGGGATCCAGGTGATGGCGGTTTTTGTCTCACCCTTGAACAGTTCGGGTCTTCGGCCGACGAGGCTGTAAGCCCCGAGCTGCTCACGGGTGAAAGGGGAACCGACCCCGCCTCGGAGCCCGGGGCGTCTGTCTAAGGATGGCGCCTTAAATCTTAAGTAAAAATGTTCCCCCCCCAGAATATTTCTTTCGAGCTGACCTCCTCGCCTGGCTGCCAGCCTGTCATTGGATGATGTCAGCAGCGCACGTTTTGAGGACGTGGCGCGAATTCCCAGGCGGCAGTTGCATGTCAAATAGGTGAACAGTACTTCGCGGGAATCGAGGAGTCACTTCTATCTCTTATAAATATTCCTCCCTCTCCCCCATCAGTCCACTCCTTTCTTGCTGCTTTTTTCAAAAATTTCACAACCCTTCCGCGCTCATCTTTGCAACTTGCGGTACTAGGCTCGCCCTTCCAAAGTAACCCCAGGTGAGTTGGTAAGTCTGCTTAGTTTAGGCATAGATGGATAGGGCTCAGTCTGGCTCGTCAACGTCGACGTCTAGGGGGGAAGTGAAGCCTATCTCCGAATCGACGTCCTGGGAGGAGCCCGTACTCGAGGAGGAGTCAGTACACGTTGATGAGTCTTCTGATACGGTTTCGTGGGAGGAACCAGTAGGTGAGGAGGAGGTATATGGTGCGAGGTTGTTGCGCTCTCGTCGTCCCTTCGTGGTGGAGAGCAGCGAGTCGGAGGAAGCGGAAGGTGGTTCGGACGGCGTCCGTGTTTTGGAGTTGACTTCCGAGGGAGAGGGAGGCGAGGGGGGCATTGTAAGGAGATCCACAGTTCAGGGTGCTGGCCCGAGTTCCATGCTGACTGGCCGGGGGCCCTTATTCACTCCCTCGCCGGAGCGAACCAAGAAGAGGAAGAAGGCTCTGAGGAAGGCAGGATCGAGGATTGGTGGTTCGAGCCAGGGGTCTGTCTATCGCAACTTGTGGACAGGTTCGCCCGTACAGCCGAAGCATTTCCGTCAATATCCTGACGACCTATCCAACAAGGAGCTCTTTGGTGTGCAGGCCTCTTCGCCGAGCCGGAAGAGGGTGTTGATGGACGCGATTCTGACCGTCTTGGATGGCAGGGACTTGGAGGTTTTGCAGCTGGCGTACCACATAGGTCCTAGCTACGAATTGATGCTGCCGAGCTCTACTCTGCGCCCAACCGATCCCCTATCTGCTTGGTATTGTGTCTTCCCAGTGGACGCGTTTATTTCTGGACTGAGACTGCCAATCCACCCATTTGTTCGGGAAGTGCTGAACTGGGCCTCCTTGGCCCCGATGCAATATGGGCCGAACTCTTGGAAGCAGATAATCTGTTTTGTACTGATGTGCGAGGAACAACAGGTACCCCTGCGGTTGAACGTGTTCCGAGCGACGCTGATGATTAGTTCGGCGGCTGAGGGTGTTTACTATATCTCCCCCCGGAGTAGGCGGAAGGTTGTTCACAGCCACCCGGACTCTATCAAGGATTGGAAGAAAAAATATCTGGTGATCCGGAGTGAAGAGCCCGGGGACATTCCGACCCGATGGAACTACTCCAAGCCGAGCCATCCCGCGCCGGGGCCGGGGGATTTAACGGCCGAGGAGTGGGGGTTTGTCGAGCGCCTTCGTTTGTCCCCTAGTATTGATTGGACGAAGGTGACGGAGGTCCACTTGGCGAGCGTTGGACTGAGCCCAGCCGTCCTGCGTATGTTGTTTCTTTTCTCTCGATCCTTTCGTACTTTCTTGCTCATTGCTCTTAATGGTTTTTCCTGTAGATATAGATGAGGCATCGATCAAAGCCAGGAGGCTCGCCATGAAGAAGGAGAATGCCGAGAAGAAGAAGGGGGAGGCGGCGAAGAGGCCGAGGGAGCCGTCCCTTGTTATCTCGGAGGTACCGCTCGAGCCGAGGGTTAAGAAGACTCGTTCGGAGACGAGCCAGGGGGCTGCCCTTTCGAGGGGTAAAGGCCCCGCGAGGGCATCTGGTCTCGACAAGGGAAAAGGTCCCTTGGTAGAGGTTGAGGAGGAGGACCCGGTGGTGGAGATGTTGCGGCAACGGTGGGCGTCGGACTGGTCGATTCGGATGGGAGACTGTCTGACCGGGGAAGCCCAGGCCGTAGAGGTGGTGGAGAAGCTGGCGACCCCTGGCGATCGCCAGATGATGGAGAGCGAGCCCGTAGAGGTGGCCTTTACGCGCCTGGCGCAGGCCACCGTGTTGGTAAGCTTGTCGACCTCCTCCTTTCTGTTAGTCTTGCTTCAGGAGTTCTCTTCTTATGTGTGCCTTTCGGTCGCAGGCTTGTATGCAGGGAGCTAATGTAAAGAATCTCTACGAAGCATCCCTGTCACAAGAACGTGCTCGGGCGGACAAGAGCGAGCGAGAGATGAAGGAGATGCGGATCGAGCTCGAGGGTTCGCATAAGAGGGAGCAGCAGATGAAGCTGGAGCTCGAGGCCAAGGACACCGAGTGGGGGAAGAGGGTGGCCTCTTTGAAGGGGAAGTTCGCCAAGGAGAAGGGGGAGTTGACAGCTGCGTTCGCCAAGGAGAGGAAAGAGCTGACGGATGCGGGTCAGCGGATGGTGATCGCCGCCCAGGATGAGTGCTATGCGAAGGCCCTCAGTCATGTGAGGCACTTCTATCCGACCGTCGACCTGTCCAACTTTGAGTACGACATGGAGATCGATGGGACCCCGAAGACTCCTGCTGAAGAGGGGCCCGTTATCGACCCGGCCGTCGACCCTCCGGCGAACCCGATCGATGACGAGGAGAGAAATCGAGTTGTATAGTTTTGCCTTTCTTTATTTTTCCCACCTTTTCATTGTATTTGCCTCCCGCGGACTGGTCACCGCCTTTTTGTAAGAAGCAGCAAAATTTATAAAAAAGTATCTATGACTTGCCAATTGTTTTGGCACCGGACATTTCCGAATCTCCTTGCTTATGTGTTTCGAGTTGGTTCTCTTTGTCGGTTGTGGCTTTCCTTCCCGAGGTGGACCCCCGTCGTTCCGTCGAGGCGTGGCTCCGGAGCAAGGTGGAGGCATTGGAGGCCACTTTGGCTTGGTATCGTGAGAGGGCCTGCACCGCCGAGGCAGCCTTTAGCTTTTACAGGAACATGTCCGGAGCCCTTGGTGAAGAGGCAAGTCGTCTGGGGAGGGTGATGTTGGATCGGGAACTCGTGGGTGTCGGACCTGGATATGCTCTGTCGAGTTTCTTGGTGCAGAGGCCCTCCTCTGAGAAGCGACTTCGCGATGTGCTAGTAGAGAAGGAGGTGGAGATACACCTCGACCGGTCGATGCTGGGCGTCTCGAGAACTTCCTCGAGTGGTCAGTGAGCAGGGGGGTACCTATTGCGGTGTTGCTAACGGAACGTATGCGGCCCAGCGGTGCCTAGAGTTCCGTGGTCGGTATATCAATCGTGGCCGAACCAAAGGACCCTTATGCCAAGGGGAGAGTCCCCAGTTGTTCGTTGGGAGTGATCCCGCCGTTCGTCGGACCAGGGGGGCCTTGAGGGGGCGGCCTCCTGCTGTTCGAGATGAGGGGAGTATTTCTGTAATGGTCTTTGTTTGTTTGCTTCGGTACGAGATGATGAAGGGGAGGTGGTTCGGCCTTATCGCTCCGTGAGGAATCGGAGTGGGGTGAGGTGAAGTCTTCGGTGTCGATCTCCTAACCTGGTATTAGGTCGGATCTGCCGAGGCGATCGGAGTATGATACAACGAGATTTCCTTCGTATAAGATAGGGGGGGCCGCTAAAACGGCCCTTTACAAAGGAAAGCTTTACAAAAGGTTCATTTCTTAGCTAAGTTAAAACCTATGCTCGTTCTTCGCAGGAGTTCACTGGGCGCTTGGTGTCAAGGGGGAATCTCTCTTGCTCGACGGCAGGTCCGGGGGTAGGGCCATTCTTCTCTGGTTTGAATTTGACGGCGTCGAGGGGGAACACTCCTCCCCCGACGGTGGTCATGTAGCATGATCGCGCTGCTTCTTGGCTGCCTCGGACGACGCCGACTCCTTGTGGGGTGGGAAATTTGAGCTTCAGATGGTAGGCCGAAGGCACTGCTTGGAGGGAGCATAACTCGGGTCGGCCGAGTATCGCGTTGTAAGCCGCCTTGACGTTGACCACCATGAAGTCCATAGACTCGGTCCTCTTGACGGGAGCCGATCCTGCGGTAACGTCGAGGGTGAAAATCCCCTCTATCACGACAGGGACGCCGGAGAACCCATGCAAGGTGTATCCGGCCGGCTTGAGCTTGCCCCTGGGTAACTTTAGATTCTCAAAGGCTTCAAGGAAAAGAATGTTCACCGAGCTGCCGTTGTCGACGAGGATTCGGCGAACTTCACAATTAGCCATGTGGAGACTAATGACGAGGGCATCGCAGTGGGGGAGGCAAACGCCTTCGAGGTCCTCCCCTGAGAATGAGACCGGCATGGGTTGTAGCTTGGGAGAGGGGTTGCCTTGGACAGCATTTACCTCTCGGATGAAGGCTTTTCGGGAAGTATTCGATTCCCCTCCCATTGGCCCTCCATGGACGCAGTGCAAGATAAATGGCGTGTCCGCGGCTCCCTCGGACTCGGGATCTCGATCTTGGATGCGGTTCGGAGTAGGGTTCGGGGGCGAGTGTCTCCGGTTCCTAGTATCTCGCCGATCCCGCGGGACTTCTCGGGTGAATTCTCGGAGGTACCCCCTGGAGATGAGTTCCTCAATCTCGTCTTTCAGGGCCCGGCATTGATCGGTGTCGTGCCCATGGTCTCTGTGGAAGCGGCAGTAGAAGCGCTGATCTCGGTTCTTGCCATTGTTAGGTCGGGGAGGTAGTCGAACAATGCATTTGTCTTCAATTTCTAAGAGGATGGCGGATACGTTATGCGTCAAGGGAGTGTACCTCTCGAAGCGGGGGATCGGCGGGACCTTTTTTACGGCCCCCGCGTCCCTCGGAGCTTTCTTTGATGGTTCGACTTCTTCGGCCTTCCGTTTTCCCTTCGAGTTGGCTTCCCTGGCATCTTCGGGGCTAAGGGCCTCTTCTGCTCTAATGTATTTCTCGACCCTGTTGAGGAGGTCAGGAAAGTCGATGGGGGGTCTCTTCGCCAGAGAAGCTTTCAGCTGTCCATGACGGTCGTTGTGCCGAAAGGCCGCAGAGGCGACGCCTGGATCAAGGGAGGAGACCACCCTTGCTTCCGTGGTAAACCTCCAGACGAATACTCTGAGGGACTCTCCGTCTATCTGTCTGAGCCCGAGTAAAGAGGCGCTGGTCCTTTCCGTCTTCTGGCTGGTGACGAAGTGAGCCAGAAAATTGCCTTCTAGTTGGTCGAAGGAGTAAATGGAGCCGGGGGTGAGCTTCGAGTACCATTCACGAGCCGGACCTCGGAGTGTGGCGGGGAAGGCTCGGCATAGCAGGGGATCCAAGGCGCTGTGAATCATCATGAGGGTTTTGAAGCCCTCCATGTGATCAGCGGGATCTCCCTCGCCGTCGTAAGTCTCGAATTGAGGTGGTCGGAAATTCCTGGGTATTTCTGCTTGAAGGATGGGGGCGGAGAAGGGAGGACGGATGGGTCTGTATCCCTGAGCCACTCGTCGGTCGCCGTCCCCTATGTGATCGAGGCGGTCCTCCATTTCTTGGAGGCGCCTCAGGAGTACGCCGCCGTCTTCTGGCTGGATAGTTGACGTGTGCGACATGCTGGCCTCGGCATCCGACCTAGTTTGGGAGTGGGAGGTTTCCTCCCTGGGGGCCCGTCGGAGGGCCCCTAGAATTTCTCTCCGGAAGTCTCGAAACTCCTTGTGAGTGACGGGGGCTCCCTCGACCCTATTCGGTCGGTCCGAGGGCTGCCTTCCGATGCGGCTGAGTGCTGACCTCCGTCCCTCGGGCGGCGGTCTTGGATGGTTCGGGGCCGGGTTGGAAGCGGCCCTTTCCCTGTTGCGGTTAACCTCTCGGTTGATGATGACTCCTCGGAGGTCGGGCTGGACTTGGCGGGCGACGCTCCTTTGGGATCCCTGATGGGGAGCCCTGTGTTTTGAAGTATGTGGACCGGCGTTAGCGATTGGTGGGGGCGAGTCCCGTCAGTTGACGGAGGAAGCAGCCCCTTTGCCCTTTGAGGCCATGAGAGTTCGGCTGTCGAGGTCGCTCGATAGTCGGGCTTGGGTCGGCTTCTGAAGCAATCTTCCCACAGACGGCGCCAACCTGATGCGGTTTATTTCTGGGAGACGTGTGGATGCACCAGGTGTGAGTTCGGACTCAATTTGTAGTTGAAGGAGAAAGCTGCTCGTCTGACGACCCTAGGCTGACCGGGCGGACCCTGTGGCGACCTCGGGGTGGTTCGGAGATCTGGGCTCGGATCAGAGGATTCGGATCCGAGGTCTTGTGTACCTGCAGACGGTCCTGAAATACCGGGGTTTTTCCCGGTGGCGGACCCTCCGACGATCTAGTCAGTCTCTGTGAGAGAGTAGCAATAACTAGGTGAATTTAAGTGGCAAAAGATTGATTACCTGAAAAGGTGGGTAAGGGTCTAGTATTTATAGAGAATTCCAACCGGGTTTGGATCCGCTTGGGGGCCGGGTCTGAACCCGAAAGCCCATGGGCCTGTCGTGGCAGAAGGCCCAGGGGGTTTAGGGCTGACGTGGCAATACCAGGAGTGGTATAGGGCTGACGTGGCAAAACCCTGAGTGGTATAGAGCTGACATGGCTGACCGTGGGTCTTCTGTGCTTCTGGGAGAATCGGAGGGCCTAGGCTGTGCCAGGTCATCCCCCTGCTTCGCCAGAGAGGGGGGACGGCCCGTGGGGCTGTCACGGATCGGAGACCGAGGACCACTGAGGCTCGTCGGATACGAGGAGGCCGGTTCTGTGGGGGGTGCACTTGAGGTTCGGCGCCGACCCTGTAATGGTTCGAAGCCGAGCTAGATTGCTATTTTTACCTTTCTTGAGTGAGAGTTGTATTGGGCCCTGGTTGGGCCCGCAGGCCATTTTTACTCTACCACACAAACATATTATATGAGAAATTTTTGGAGATCCAGCAAAAAACATATTATATGATTTTTTTAACTTTTTTGAATTATTTTTAAAGTTTTTAAAGTTTTAAATTTTTTTTAGTTTTTTTATTTTAAATTTTTTAAAATTAATTTTTTGAATAGAAGAGGGGGAGAGAGAGAGGGGGAAAAAAATAATTAAATAAATATAGGAGTTGTTTTGGGCGGGAGAATTGAATTTGAGTTTTGGGGGAAAACTTTTGGAAGGGAAAAATATGTTTTGTGAAGTTAGATCTGGGCCTTTGATTTTTTGGGGATTGAAGGAGAGCCATTTGATAGCATTCTTTGTGTTTTATTATATATACTAGGTTTGCCCGTTGACACGTGCCTACGACACGTCTACGGAACGGTGCACCTGGTTTGATTATATAAAATAGTTTTGGAGATCCAACAAATTAATTGAAGTAGTAAACATATTATATGAGGAAACAGTATATCTACCTTTAAGCTCAATTACGTCTTCCTCATCATTAGCTTGAACTTAGCTGGAATGCATATAGTTTGTTATAAATATCGCATAGAGTTTTTTTTAACTTCAGCATCAATTTTAGATGCTTGTAATAGTTATGCAAGGACATTATCATATAGGTTTTATAGAGCTTACTCTAATCCCATAACCACTATGAGCATGTCTAAATACAAAGGTAACGCAAGTGCAGGTGTGAAAGTATCTATAATACCAATAATCTAAAAATTTATTTTTAAAATTTTAAAGTTTTATTTCTAAAATTTCAAAAAATGTGAAAATTTTAAATTTTTTTAAAATTTTAAAATTTTAAAATTTTAAATATTAAAAAAATTTAATTTTTTAAAAAATAATTTTTTAAAAATGTTTTTGATTTTTTAAAATTTTTTTGAATTATTTTTAAAGTTTTAAAAATTTTAAATTTGTTGGTTTTTAATTTTTATTTTCTGCATTTTGTGAATAGAAGAGAGGAAAAAAAAATAATTAAATAAATAAAGGAGTTATTTTGGGTGGGGGATTTGAATTTGAGTTTTTGGGGGGAACTTTTGGTGGGAAAAATATGTTTTGTGAGGTTAGATCTGAGCTTTTGATTTTGGGAAGGATTGAAGGAGAGCCACTTGATAACTTTCTTTGTGTTTTATTATATATATATATATATATATTAATTTCAATATTATCTGGCATCAAATCTAAGACTTTCTTTATATTAATTATGCATGTGCATTGCACGTATTTGTTGGATTACAAATGAAATTTATTTGGTGACAAACTTTCCCATTAAAATATTAGATTAGATTAGAGATATTGTGTACTTCAGTTAAATGTTCGGGATACTTTGATTTTTTGCCCCAAAAAAAAAAAAAAAAAAAAAAAAAAAAAGATATTGTGTACTTTAGTTAAACGTTCGGGGTCCTTTATCTATATATTTTTTGATCGGGCTGGAGTCTTTTGACTCTATCCGCTTACATCAAAAAACGTTCGGGATACTTTGATTTTTGGCCCAAAAAAAATAAAATAAAATAAAATAAAATAAAATATTCAAGAGAGTAACCCGCAACAAAAGACAATTCCACGTGTCAATAAATCCACACACACATGACGTGGGCAGTCCAACCTCTTCTTCTCCTAAAACAGTTATCCTCACCCCTCTCTCCGCCATTCCTATCCCCCTCTCTCACACACACACACACACACACCCACCTACCCCAAACCCCACTCTCCTCTCAAATCAAGCGTAACCATATATCACCCCCCAAAACCCCTCCCCCCACCCAACCACAGACACGAAAAAAATAAACAAATCAAGAAAATGTGAATTAAAGAACTTCGAAGCTTCATCAATGGCGAACCTCCGTATCAAAAATCAAGAAGACGTCGACCGTGAGTTCCGCCTCGGCATCGAGCAGCTCTTCAATGACTGCATCACCTCCTTCTCCTCCTCCTGCGACGACGACGAGGAGCCGGATCGCCGCCGCCGCAGCGCTGATCTCGCCGAAACCTCTGCTGCTGCCCGCCGCCACTCCCGGATCCTCAGCCGCTGGGCGGCGCGCCAGGCGGAGGAGGTGATCACCACCATCGAGCGCCGCAATCGCGAGTCCGAGCTCATGGCGCTCGCCGGACTTCACACCGTCTCGATGCTCGATTCCTCTTTCCTTCGAGAATCGTCGAGATCTCCTTCCAGCGCCTCCGATCCGCCGGGTAGGGCGTGGCGGATCGGTCTGATGTGGAGGGAGATCGAGGATCGGAGGAGGGGTGGTGACGTCAGCGAGAGCGAGGAGGAGGAGGAGGATAGGAGGTCGAGTAGGGAGAACTCGCCGGAGACGGAGAGAGTGAGGGAGATTGTGAGTAGGATTTCGGAGACGGGAGGAGGGAGGGTGGTGGAGAGTCCGAGGTCGGCGGAGTGGATGGGGGAGACGGAGAGGGAGAGGGTGAGGCTGGTGAGGGAGTGGGTGCAGATGGCGAGTCAGGACAGGGAAGGTGTGGGGGGAGAGAGGAGTAGGGATGGATCGGTGACGGATCAGGAGGACGGGCAGCCGGACCACGTGCGGAGGGATATGCTGAGGATTAGAGGGAGGCAGGCGAGGTTGGAGTTGGTTATGAGGATGGTGAGGGAGAGGGAGAGGGAGTTGCAAGGATTGGAGGAACAACGGGCGGTTTCGGAGTTTGCACACCAGAATCGCATCCAGGTATAATATGCTTCACGTTTTTTTTTGGTTTTTTTTTTTTTTATTGGTTTTTGAGAATAAAGATGACCTCGTCATCGTTCCATTAATGATACATTAACGAAACATAGAAGATCCAGTTACCAAGAAATTAAAAGCATCTAAGTCTTGCTTCTCAGCAATCTGAAGTTTGTTTTTTTTTTTTTTTTTTTTTTTTTTTTTTTTTTTTTTTTTTTGGATTCGCGGTCAATGGGATATGAAATTTTTGTGCAAGTTGGATAGGGAAACATAATATTATACAATATAGTTTTGTATATCACTAGTATGCATCTATTGATCCGAAAACCACACTTATCGATATAAATTTGTGCTGTATAGTCAAAGAAAGGTATTTGTAGTCCAGCAAAAGTTATTATATAGTACTTTGCGAAAGTACAGAAGATTCATAGCCTATGCAAGTAATAAGAGTTCACTAGCGCAATAAATGAGGAAGGTGTTGGAAATGAGAAATGCTACACTTACATTGTTTCTTACCCCAAACATACATGAGATTTGTCTTTTAGTGATCATTGGGTCCATCCCTCACTAAAAGACAAATGGAAAAGGTCCAATTATCACTAAAAGACAAACCCCATGTATGTTTGGGGTAAGAAACAATGTAAGTGTAGCATTTCTCGTTGGAAATTGTTGGTTATGTGCTCAAGAAGATGTTTGTGTTGGCGTTGCAATCAACACCACTTCAAGATCTTGTCCTTAATGACAAGAGTTAATAATCACAATACAGATGAGCACAAGAATTTACGTGGAAAATTCAAGCGGGAAAAACCACGGGTTGAGCTTGGAGCTCGGAGGGGCTTTACTATGTTGGAATCAATAAAATTGTACAAGGCACACAATACACCCGACCACGTCAACTTCCAACATACACAACTCACAAACACTTAACCTCCCACAACAGCTCAACGCAAGAGTTCCCTTCAAACAAGAAAGAGAAACTCTCATTCACTCACACTCTCTATACTTTCAGGAGATTAAGTGAACATCTTACAATCGCACAACACTCATTTAAGATCAAGAAGAGCTTAGGATACTTGATTGACTCTCCTCAACAACAAGTAGTAGCATGCCTATTTATAGGCTTGAGTAAATTCTCTAGATCCATTTCATCAGCTTCCTACGTTCATAAATGCATAGAGGCTCTTGGGAATCCACAAATCTAGTCAGAGTCACAACTCTTGAAATTCTTCATGCATCAAGAATGTGAACGGATATGATACTTTAAATGAGCATAACTTTTTCAATACAGCTCCGATTTGAGTGCTTCAAAGCTTGGAATGCACCTGGTATAATCCTCTACAACTTCCGTGTTGAAGACTAAGCCAATTAAAGACTGAAGCGTGCCTGAAACTCCCATCCAAAAGTGATACTTGTCACAGAAAACTGTAGTTTGACTGAGTTGGAAATCGGGCCAACCACCAACAGATTGTGAAATGAGCAATGTGCAACATACAAGGTCTACGATACTTACTGGAAGTGTTCGACACATGTTCTGTAGGTATCCATGAAGTGTCGGTCTCTGACACAAGTATGATTCCATGATAAAATTGCCCATGCTTCATATACTAGTTATGGTATTGAGCTTTGGAAGAATGGTTTAGGCGCACTATTCTTAATTTAGGGTAGTTGATAACATACAGATGTTTGTCGGCAGTTGACTTATGGACAATGAAAATAGTTGGCATAATGACTAATGAGTAATGACTATCAAAGAGATGATTCTTCTTGTACATTTCAGTTAATTGGTTCTGTATAAGCTGTGGTAAAGGGACTATTCAATAGTCATCACGCTAATGTGGGTTCATCACACAACATTATTACTGGTTGTAAGTTACATGGTTGGTTGTGAAAGTCAGTTGCGATCTATATATGCAACCAAAGGATCTAGTGGAATCCTAATAATAATATGATCTGATTTTTTCACTTTTTTTGGAGCTCTTTCCTCAATTCTTTGCTTTATTTGGAGCTCTTTCCTCCATTATAGAGACTTGCTCGAGGTGCGCTCTCATTAACTTAAGCTTTTGAGTCTAATGCCTAAAAGAGCAAGTAAGATGCAGCTCTTGTTTGGATATATAAGAAGTAGCATTTGGTGACACAACACTTGAATAAGGGATATGGATAAGGGATCTCAACAAGACTCTCATTGGTAAAAACAATCCTGTTCGTCCTGAGATGTTTGGGCAGATTAAGTGGATAAAGAATCTGAATTTACTATGGGAAGGTGCTTAAGAAGTTGAAAAGTCCCTGCATGTTTGGTAGAGCTGTATGCTTACAGTTTGCAATAGTGCAATCATACTGAGTTTAATTTCCTTTTGATTTAATCATCATGGGGATGATTCAAACAACCTTTGATGACAACATTTGCATATTGTTGGCCGGATAAGGGATATCAACAGTCATGAAACTGGGATGCTAAAGGTAGATTTGGAAGGCTTGAGTGGAGATCTGGCATGATAAAAGAGCTGAATTTATTACATGAAGGTGCTTGAGAAGCCAAAAGGCAAGTTTTTGCATGTTTTGGTAGAAATATGCTTATAGTTTACAATAATAATACAGTCAATCCGAAGTTAATTTCCTTTTGTTTGAATCACCGAGTGGATAAAAGTGATACAACAAATGGGCAAAACTACTTTTGGGTCTTGACCATTCTTCGTAGTCAAAGTTTATTTATTAGGATACATTTGTTTTTCAAACTTATCGTATATTAGTTGATGCGGTTTGTTTTTGGGGTGTGGGGGCAACAGGTGTGAGTTCTCTCAATTTGTATGGTGGAAGTCCCTACGCAGTACGGGCGTCGGTCCAACCCCGGGTAGTGGGAGCGGCTCGGAAGGAGCGTGAAGAGACTCGGAAGAGAGGACGGGTGCTCAGCTCGGCTGGGTCTTCTGTACCTGCACACGGCCTAGGAACACCGGGAGAAGTCCCGGCGACAGGCCTTCCGACGATCTAGTCAGTCACTGGAAAAGAGACTGGGCAGCTAGGGTTCAGGTGGGAAGAGATTGATTACCTTTTACAGTGAGGAGGGGGTGAAGTATTTATAGGCAGGGGTAAACAGGTCTGGAGCCCTGGAGGGCCGGGTTGGACCCGTTTACCCATGGGCCTGAGCTGGCTGAAGCCCATTAGACTGTAGCTGGTCTGATGATCACAGGAGGGAGGATCCAGAGGAGATTGGAGGGCTCTGGTTGATGCTGCGTGATTTATCCGATATCATTAGTCAAAAGAATTATTTACATGAGTAGGCAAATGAAAAGCTACTTCAACACTAGAGAGTGTGCTTTCTGTTTGTGTGTATGTGTGTGTGTGTGTGTGAGAGAGAGAGAGAGAGAGAGAGAGAGACTCTCACATATGAATACTTCATAATCCAAGAAACTGAAACAAGCTTTAGCTCATACCTCCGAAAGCATTAACAATACAAAGTGCATCTTACTAAAATCTTATGATTAGTTACATACTCCAACTGATAGAAGTCAAACTTTTAAGATTCATACTTCAAAAATCTCATTTTGAACACATATTTTACTATCTGAAATTTCAGCATGTAAAGTCTACTTTCAAAATTCCATATTAATATGCACAAAGTTTATTTATAAAAGCTATTGATGTATTATGAAACTAAAGTTCACAAACTTCAGCTTGGAATCAAGACAACAAACATTTACTTCTAATTTGACCTATTTACAATACATTAATTCACAACTAACAAAAACATACCTATTTAAGAAAAAAATGTCAAACTAATCATAATTTCAGATTTAAAAAAAATACTAAAGGATCTTCAAATATCAAGAAATTTTGTGGAGATGCCAGAGACATATATAAGATACACAAAAAACTTTCAGCTTGGAACCCTCTGTGGTTAAAGAAGAGATACATTTTGGAAGTTAGCTCGAAATTGAGGACAAAACTGAAACCATATCTATAGCGTTTACAATTTAAAGTCATAGTGTATATATTTTCATTCTTTCTTCAATGGACAAAAACTCCAATACACAAATAAAGTTTTTAACTTTATTTATATACCAATTTCACAAAATAATAACTCAAAACCTTACTTCCTTAAGTTTGGAGAACAAATTACTTACAAAAAGGGTTTCAATTTGATCAAATCATATACCCCTCTCCTTCCTTGTTGATCAAAGCTTCAATTCCTTTTAAACTCCCTTGCATTTGGGGAAATTATTTCATGTTTTGCCTTTTTTGGATAAGCAAATGGTGAACTTTGCAGTCTTTAAGTTAATAGATAAAGTGGGTCGGTGGTGGAATACCGTGGGATATACAAGTATATTATTCAATAAGTATTTTCCGAAGAGTGTGAAGAATAAAATGGAAAGAGATTTTTCTGAGTTGGAGCAAGGCGAGTAATATATATATATATATATATATATATAGAGAGAGAGAGAGAGAGAGAGGTGATCTATGGTCCTATCTAACCTCTTATTTTGAGGCCCTTTATGATAGAAACTCCATATGGAAATATCCAAACAGTTCATCTTGTTCTACATACCTAAGATAGCCTAAGAATGTAAAATCAAGTTATTTGACATTCATTTCTCCATCCAGCATAACGTCAGATTAATTAAGTTTTTTTAGCCATACGATTTTGTCATGTTGTCAAACATAAACAAATGACTTTCGAATAAATTGATTTTACATCCTTAGGCTATTTAAAGCATGTACAACAAGATGAACGGTTTGGAGTTTTCGCAAGGGGGGCGGGGGGCTCGTATCAATCGGGTCACATTTGAGGCCAAGGGGTGATATAGGGCCTTAGAGGATCACCCCTATATATATATCGACACCTCAAGATTATACATTAGTCAACTTCCAAAAGAAAATTCTTAACACATCCTCTTACAAACTTTTAGTCCAAACTACAAACCTCAATATCACATATTTCAGTTTAGACATATAAGGAAAACCTACTTAGACATGTAAGGAAAACCTACGATAAAAACATTTGTTAAAGTACTCTTAGTTTAGTCCCACATCTGAAATAAATTTGGATTACTCTTTGTACTCTCCTATATGTAGGAGGCAGTGTATTCAGTTATTTGCATCCAATAAAATATTCTTTTCAGTCTCTATACTATATTTTAACATGGTATCAGAGCTGGAAACATATACCGGTTCACCGACTGGTTTAGGATCCCTTAATGGCTCTGGCTATACGTGTTCGTCTTGGATCTCCTGCTCATTCTCACTAGGCTCCTGAGCCTCCTGTGCTGGCTGATGCTACACTGTAGGGCACCCACTACTGGGACCGGCTTCAGATCTTGAGTCGGAATATGAATATGAATATGAATCTGAACCTGTTTTAGTTTCCTAACCCGTGTGCCAGTCTTTATACAAGAGCTCTTCAACGAATACCACATTCCTGTTGCGAATGACCTTGTTATTCACAAAATCCCAAAGCCTGTAACCATACTCATCGACGACGTAGCCAATGACACTGAATTTTGAATCCAGTTTCTTTTTTTTTCCCTGTCAATTAGTACATATGCAACACAACCATAAACTTTCAAATGCGAATAATTAAAAATTTTACTTGATCATAATTTTTGAGGAATGCCCATCAAGGGCACTAGACGGGGAACAGTTGATTAGGTACACTGTTGTATCCATTGTAGCTGTCCAAAGATAGACAGGAAGACCCGCGTGAAGTCTCATGCATCTCGCCATTTCTAGTATCATGTGGTTCATTCTTTCTATAACTTCATTCTCTTGTGGAGTTCTAAGAACCGTCGTGATTCCTTGGATACCTTTCTGTGCTAGATAATCAATTAATTCTTTGTTTGTGTACTCGCCGCCATTGTTAGATTTCAATGCTTTAACCTTGTACCCCGTCTCGTTCTCAAATCTAACCTTCCAAGCCCTGAATATCTCAAAAACCTCGGATTTCTCACGAATTGCCATATCCCAAATTTTTCTTGTAGCATCATCATTGAATGTGACGAAGTATCTCTTACCATCATAAGAAAATTCTTGAGCCGGACCCCACACATCTGTATGAACAAAATCTAGCTTACCAAGCTTCTTTTCACGTCCACCCAACTGAAAACCGACTTGTGTAGTTGTGTTTTCCCATGACACAATTCTTATAAAAATCCTGATGTAAAACCAACCCTAAAATAGAGAATTTCCAAGAATCTTAATGGGTTAATTTTACCAACATGAAAGTGCGGATCTAAGTTGGAAATTTTAACAGTTAACAGGTTCGATGGGTTTTCAAGAATTGAATTAAGTGTAACAGTTCCAATTAATAAATCAACCTTACAATCAATTAAATCCCTACGTATTTTAGCAAGTAAGAAGTTCAATAATGATTCGTACTCTATCCAGGTATGTGGAACACTCAATCTCAATTATTTTAGTGGACGACAGGCAAATCAGATAATAGACTAGATGATAAGACAGTAAAACATAAATATTTAATAAGGGAAAGAGTATACCGAAAGCGAAGAAGCCAGTGTCGATCTCAGAGTTGGACAGCAACTGCAACACAGTGAGCAAAGTCAGCAACGAAGCCACGTAGTGGCAGATCTGGTCGCCGGCGATGAGGGGAGACAATGAGCGGGGCAGTGGCGTCGAGATGGCGAGGCGCGGACGCTAGGGTCAGGGAGTCGGGGTGAGGGAGAGAGGTAGCAGACGAGGAGGCTGTAGTGGTGGTGACGGGTCGACGAAGTTTGGGGGTGAAGGAGTGGGTCACGGTGGGGTTTTGGGCGACGGAAACGGGCGTGGATTCGAAGGTCGGGAGATGGGTCGAAAGGGGTTGACGGGGCGAGGTCGATGATGAGGGATTTGGAGCTGTTGGGTTTGGGGTTCGGGAGAATTTGGGGGAGACGAAGGTGGTGTAGGGTTTGGGAGGAGAACGATGGGGTTGATTGGCTTTGTGGGGATCGGGATAGGGAAGACTGGAGAAGAGGCGGCTGAAGTAGGAGTTTTGTGATTAGGGTTTTGTAATAGGGATTAGGATTTGTATTAGGGATTTTTTTTTTGAGTTGGGATAGATTTTAGAATTAATCACTAACTTTAAAATTAGATTAGGATTTATCACAAACCCTAATTTGGATCTCAATTGTATCACACAAAGGAGAGAGAGGAAGTGCAAAAAACTCAACACAAATTTTTTTAATCAATAATGGCATCCTTTCTCATTAATCTCAAGGCCTTTAAATAGGCTCAAAATACATCTTGATACAAATCTCCAAAATATTCTCAAAATCTAAAAAATACAAAAAGATTACATATGGCTATAATTGCCAGAAATAAAAATGGTAGTGAAATAAACTAAACAGGAAAGATGTCCTCATCATTCTCTCCGGGTGGGAGAGAGCTCGACCCAGTCGAGTCAAAACCAGTGATCCTGTCATCGTGCTCAAAAAAATCTGGATCTAGTTGCGGGAGCCTCTTACGATCACTGCAAGTATCATCCGACTTTGGCTTGTTTTTCCACCTAAACCAAATACTTGTGCATACCACCATCTCTTGTGGAGATGATCTGATCATCTAAAATATTATCCAATTTTTCTGTCGGTGGGTGAATAGTATCAGGTAAAGGGGTAAATGTGGGAATCTCACCATTAGGCTGCAGGGTAGGCTCATCTATAAGAAAATTTCTAAGGTTGAATTTTGAGCCTTCATAAAGTACTAGATCCTCAATATTGAAAGTCTTACTTATGCCAAAACCTTCAGGAAGGTCAACGACATAGGTATTATCATTGATTACATGTAGAATCTTAAATGGGTCTGCAGCACGTATGTTCAAGTTCTTAACGGGTCCAACAGGAAGCCGTTCCGGATGAATCTGAACCATCACTTCGTCACCAATATCAAAAGTTATAAATTTCCTTCTAGTATCTGCTATTAACTTGTAGTTAAAATTATTCTTATTAAGTTCCTTGGAAATTTCTCTATGCAAGTCATGAATGTTATATGCAAATGTGGGTGCAGACTCTGTGACTCTGTGATGTTCTAACACAGGGGTAAAATCTATGGGTTGTCAGGTGACTTGGGAAGGAATGAGTGACTCAGGTATACTCAATGGAGGTGACTGAACAGGCTGAATACAATTGAGAGACTGGTCATCCTCTTTTTCATCAAAGTCATCACTTATATTAGGTTCATAGGTAAACTCGTTGTCGGGCTCATCAGCGATGACTGCGGTACCCTCTACTATATTGATCCTACTTGGGCTAGGACAGTTTCCAGCAACATGGCCGTATCCCTTACATTTATAGCACTTAGTAAGAGGATCAATCTTAGAATAGTCTCTTTCAGTGTTCTTACCCGTATTGGCATTTCAAAGTGGATAGGAATTTGAAGTATATATTTATTTGGGTAAGACTTATTAGGGTACTGAGGAGATGAGTGCTCAGGTCTAAAGGGGTCAGGAGGATTCATTCTAGAGGAATGATCCATCGAATCGCTGGACTTGTAATGGGAACTAGCTTTAAGGGAATCCATATTGAGGACTAGGGCGTAGGCTGCCGCTATTGAGTCCACATTTCTATAGATTAGCTCGTTCCTAAGGTCAGCTCGTAGTCCAGCTCGGAACCTAGAGAGAGTTTGTTCTTCACTCTCTTTACCTAACGCATTGCACCGAATAAGGAAGCCATCGAATTTATCAACATATTCTTGTGTGGATTTACTTCCTTGATAAAGTTGGTTCCACGAATCTAGCAATCGGGTGTGGAACGATAACGGTACATATCTCTCAGTGAGCTTCTCTTTCATGGCCTTCCAAGTGGCTATGGGTGCTAGGCCTTGGCCTCTGCGAGCATGTCCAAGATTGGTCCAATGTTGTTGAGCTTTACCCGTTAATTTCATAGTGGCAAATTTAACTTTAAGGGCGTCGCTCATGTCGAACCACACAAAGTAGTGGTCCATGGCACGGATCCAATCGAGGTAAGCTTGGGGTTCCATGTGGCCTTCAAACTGGGGAACGTCAGCCTTAACGTTCTTTTTATATTGTTCGTCAGGGTCACGTTCTTGACGTCGATCGTCATGAACATTCCCTTGAGGGATCTGACGATGGGCATGAAGCTCAGGGACAACGGTTTGATTTAGCTCAACTTTCTCAAGCCTCTGATTGATATTGGCAAGAGTTGCTTGGATGGCAACTAGGGTAGCGGAGATATCAGGGTTGTCCATTTCAGGTCTGGAAAGTCTAGGATTCCTAATTGGGTGATTGGGAAGGGATAGGAAAGGCTCTTCAGGATCTGTGATGGTGCTGCGAAGACGCATTCACCAAAAGTGTGCACTAGGGGGTGTGTGTCCTAATTTTTTTTAATTTTTTTAATTTTTTTAATTTTTTTTTAATGAATCTGAAATAACTAAAATAAAATAAAGAAAAATAAAAGACTACACAATCCTAAATGAATGCAAAATTGATGCCTATGATGCAAGAACTAGGGTTTTAAGAACCTTCGCTCTGATACGAAAATGATGTAAAACCAACCCTAAAATAGAGAATTTCCAAGAATCTTAATGGGTTAATTTTACCAACATGAAAGTGCGGATCTAAGTTGGAAATTTTAACAGTTAACAGGTTCTATGGGTTTTCAAGAATTGAATTAAGTGTAACAGTTCCAATTAATAAATCAACCTTACAATCAATTAAATCCCTACGTATTTTAGCAAGTAAGAAGTTCAATAATGATTCGTACTCTATTCAGGTATGTGGAACACTCAATCTCAATTATTTTAGTGGACGACAGGCAAATCAGATAATAGACTAGATGATAAGGCAGTAAAACACAAATATTTAATAAGGGAAAGAGTATACCGAAAGCGAAGAAGCCAGCGTCGATCTCAGAGTTGGATAGCAACAGACACAGTGAGCAAAGTCAGCAACGAAGCCACGTAGTGGCAGATCTGGTCGCCGGCGATGAGGGGAGACAGTGAGCGGGGCGGCGGCGTCGGGATGGTGAGGCGCGGACGCTGGGGTCAGGGAGTCGGGGTGAGGGAGAGAGGTAGCGGACGAGGAGGCTGTAGTGGTGGTGACGGGTCGACGGAGTTTGGGGGTGAAGGAGTGGGTCGCGGTGGGGTTTTGGGCGACGGAAACGGGCGTGGATTCGAAGGTCGGGAGATGGGTTGAAAGGGGTTGACGGGGCGAGGTCGATGATGAGGGATTTGGAGCTGTTGGGTTTGGGGTTCGGGAGAATTTGGGGGAGACGAAGGTAGTGTAGGGTTTGGGAGGAGAACGATGGGGTTGATTGGCTTTATGGGGATCGGGATAGGGAAGACTGGAGAAGAGGCGGCTGAAGTAGGAGTTTTGTGATTAGGGTTTTGTAATAGGGATTAGGATTTGTATTAGGGATTTTTTTTTTTGAGTTGGGATAGATTTTAGAATTAATCACTAACTCTAAAATTAGATTAGGATTTATCACAAACCCTAATTTGGATCTCAATTGTATCACACAAAGGAGAGAGAGGAAGAGCAAAAAACTCAACACAAATTTTTTTAATCAATAATGGCAACCTTTCTCATTAATCTCAAAGCCTTTAAATAGGCTCAAAATACATCTTGATACAAATCTCCAAAATATTCTCAAAATCTAAAAAATACAAAAAGATTACATATGGCTATAATTGCCAGAAATAAAAATGGTAGTGAAATAAACTAAACAGGAAAGATGTCCTTATCAAATCCATCTCAATTTTCTTTAGTCATAGTAAAAGATTTTTAGAACAAAGCTGCTTGACACCATTTTCACTAGGTGCCCTTACCTGATATGACATAAGATTGAGGGTGAATTTTTTGTTGAAATCGTGACAATGATATCACCTGAATCACCTCTTATGAGTTGATATAACGTGCCCACACGTTTTTCCTTTGCCACCAACCTAGAACCTGTAGTAATCTTCCACTCCCCAAATTCAAATGTTGTCACAAGCCCTTCTTTTTTCAATTTGCCAATTGAGATCAAGTTCTTCTTCAAGCCTTTTATATGTCTTGCGTTATGCAAGACTAGTTACCCACCATTGCGAGCTTTCACCACGATCGTTACTTTTCCAACAACTGGGCAGCTTTGCCCATTTCCTATTGTGACTGAACCAAAATTACTTGTCCTGTAATTCTCAAAAGCATCCATTATGGGTGTACAATGATAAAAAGTACATTAGCCTATAAACGAATCATCTTGTATAGCATCAACTCCAGCAGATAAACACAAATTATCTAAATGAGTTTCGTTGCTTGCTATCTGTGACTCACCTTATTGTTTCTTGTACTCTTTGCATTGGTCTCTTATGTGTCTTGGCTTATGGCAGTGCCAACACTCACTTTTGTGACGTCCTGCTCGACTTGGACCTGTAATTCTTGCTTTTCGACCTCCTTCTGTTTGTGCTTCTCCCATGATTCTCTGTAGCCAACGTGGAGTTGTTAGAAGATGACACATAAGATTCTCAATTTCTTTTTCTCCTCACCTCATTCATGATGCTGCTCACAACATCCTTCAGAGTAGCCGCATCTATTATAGTGCTAGTGATGGTCTGTTCTAGCGGATCGTAACTGTCAGGAATACTAGATAGAAATAACAATGCCTGTGCTCGTTCCATGAATTTCAACCTTGCCGATTCTAACTAATTGTTGATCATGCAAAAAATGTTCACATGCTCCGCCATTGAACCCCTCTCAAAATACTTCATGTTCACCAATTTCTTCAGGTGAAGGATCTGGTTCAATGCGGACGGTTTCTCAAACATATCTGTCAAAATATTCAATAGCCTCTTTAGCGGTCTTTGCTTTCTTAATGTGGAATAACGTCTTCCTACTCATCAGCATCTGAATTCCAAGCCACCAACGCAACTGCATCTACTCCGGCTCTTTCCGGCTTTATGCTAAACAACAGATTATCTAAATCTTTCTATCAAATGTACTCGATCATCTAGATCTTCTACATTGTGAACTATGTTCCATCAAATCTCTCATCTCATCAGTTCTACTTGTCTCCCATCTCTGCAACCAACCTGGTGCTCTGATACCACTTTGTTGAGTTTAATGCAGAATAACTCAGTCTGAGATGCAAACAAAAGAAGCTAATCAAAGAAACGAGAACAAACAAATCAACAAAGCACATAAGAACACAAGATTTTTTCAAGGTTCACCCAATAAAATGGCTACTTTCCCGCGCAGAAACACTCCTACGATTTCCACTAGAATAATGAAGAGAACAAGTTACAATCACTCTAGATCTGACCATCAAGGTGTAGAATTTTTTTCTCTCAAAAACGGCTGCCAAATCTCTCTCTCTCTTGGAATTATCACTCATTAACTCTAATAATCATACATCATATATATATATATATATATATATATATATATATATATATATAAATAGGATTACAAAAGTAGATCTCAACGTAGATCATCAGCGCTGCGCAGTGCGGTCGACTGCAATTACCCATCGAGCGAACATAGAGCAGGACGGTCGACTGCACAACTCTCGGGTTGAGAGTCTATGCATGTCGGTTGACTTGCGGTCGACTGCACTTTCCCTGACTGCACTGTTTGTGCATGCTGTTGCTGCCACTTGCCGCTACTGCTCTTGTGCTTCTTCGATGCTTCTCTTGCTGCGCTTTTTCAACCAATCATCGTGTATTGGATCCACAAATCCCAACAGATACAATGCCATGCCATATAAATGCCAATTCTGAATGCTCAATAACGAAAATTTGTAATACAGTAATGCATTGATGCATGAAGAATGTCCCATAAACTTATCTGGTTCTCATCACCACCTTCTATTACTTTAGCCATCTTTTGTTTAGCAGTGCCAATATTATTTTTTTTCCATATACCTGTTAAATGATTTTCTTCTGCAGTGCAAAGAAAATGCTGACGCCTCCTTACTAATATTTTCAATCCTGATGTTGTTAATTTTTTTCTTCTAGTTTTCTGTCTCTTCAAATCACGATGGACTGTTCTTTTTGGTCTTCCTGAAAAATCTGCAGGATTCTAATAAAACTCATTTTCCAGGCACTACTCAGAGGTAGATTCTTAAGAAATGGAAATGAAACCCCGAGAGAGAATGAGAGACCACCTTCAGTGGCTGCAAGAGAATTAGGTCAACTAAGACAGCGCAATCCAGTCTCTGGTTTAAGGTACACTCACATGATAAAATAAAAATATTTTCGGGTCATCAAATGACTAAGCTCTTCTGTGATTGGCTTATTGCATTATTGCAGTGGTGCTTACTTTTGCGTAATTTCTTAGTTATGCATTTCTTAAATGGTGGCCACATGTTCGAAATGTCAACCAATATTGTGGATTTAAGGGGTTGGTGCCAAAATGAAATGTTCTGTTAATTTTGTTCGTAAATTTATGTCATTGACATGTCACACCAAATTCATCATGTTCCTAACATGCATACGTTTAAGTGAGGAAATTTTGTTTTGATTTTGTTTTAGGCGCAAATTAATGGATTTTAAAACCCATACAGTAGGCAGGTTTATTGCAGAACTCTTTCTCCTACTTCTTTCTCACTAATGATTGTTTGTATCTAGATATCTGTCTTTTAAGGTTGTACTATATACTTATATTTCGATAGAGGAATGTTTCAGACTTTGATGAGTTCTCTTTAAGGTACACTCACATGATAAAATAAAAATATTTTCTGGTCATCAAACGAACTAAGCTCTTCTGTGATTGGCTTATTGCATTATTGCAGTGGGGTTTACTTTTGCTTAATTTCTTAGTTATGCATTTTCTTAAATGGTGGCCACATGTTCGAAATGTCAACCAATATTGTGGATTTAAGGGGTTGCTGCCAAAATGAAATGTTCTGTTAATTTTGTTCGTAAAATTTATGTCATTGACATGTCACACCAAAGTCATCATGTTCCTAACATGCATACATTTTTTAGTGAGGAAATTTTGTTTTGATTTTGTTTTAGGCGCAAGTTAATGGGTTTTAAAACCCATACCGTAGGCAGGTTTATTGCAGATCTCTTTCTCCTACTTCTTTCTCACTATTGATTGTTTGTATCTAGATATCTGTCTTATAAGGTTGTACTATATACTTATATTTCGATAGAGGAATGTTTCAAACTTTGATGAGTGAATATTATACTCTCTCTCTCTATCTATCATATGTGCTCTGTGTGGATAGTTATATAATTTGGGTTACTCCACTCTAGATTAATTGATATAAGCTACTCGGGCATAAAATGTATGTCAATGTCACAAATATTTAGAATTTAGATAAAGTTAGGATAAATCCTCCATCCTCCATGACACCCGATGTTTTCTTTATGGCCAAGTGTCCTCATTGTCCAGGCAAAAGTTATCTAGAGCCTTAACTGGAGGCCAGTACACTTTGCTAGAGTATTTTGTGTGGTCATTCTGACTTGCCGTATTGAAGGCAACTTTTATACATTGATGTATCAACAGTTTTAGTGAACTTGGTTGGCCTTTGCCTGAAGCTTGGTTAGTATGCACATTTTCAGTGCAACTTGATTGACTTTTTCCCTTTTACCAAATAGCCGCAATAAGGTTCTTCTACATAATTTTAATAATTTAAGATGAGTTATGGTTACTCAACTCAGTGTAGCTAGTTAATTGATGACGTCTCCTTCACAAGGTACTTTTTTAACTCCTTTTTTTTTTTTGTTCATCTAGAACTTTTGAGAATTTTTTTTATCAACTGATGTATTTCCCCTTGAGTTTGTCTATCCATCAGAAAAGTCACATTCAGTTTCACTTTGTAATGATTCTGTTTCTCAATTCTGTTACATTAAACCGTAGTAGTTGTTTTCCACTTTGTTTCTTTTTGCTGTATTCTTTTCATTTCTAGGTTATGGTAGATTTATTAATCTTAAATTTGAATTTTGCATATGGTGTTGGTCCCCTGTTAAGATGATGTTGCTTTTATGTATTATTTTTTCTACTTTTGAGTAATATTAAGGCATAATTCAAGGCCTCATCGTTGTTTGTGATTAGGGAGGCATTTCTCTTCAGATTAGAGAATATTGTTCGTGGTCAAGCAAGCAGTCGGGCTGAAAGTTCCATCACTCATAATAACATTGACACTGTTAGAAATGATCAATTTGAAACAGTACCTGCAGCAGAGCCATCAAATGATAACATGCCACAATTAAGGGCTGTGTTGGAAAGCCACAGACCGAATGATGATGTTGACTGGGAAGAGCCCGTCATTCAGGGAGAGAATTGGCAAGAAGTAGGTGCTCAACAGGATAGTAGGGAATGGCAACAATCAGTTGAAACTGGGTTTAATGATTGGCGTGACGAAATTGGAGAAGAATCTGAAGGGAACTGGGGAGAAAATATAGACCAAGACCGGTCTGCTGAAATACCAGGGGATGGAGATGGAGATGATAGCCGTCTCCCAGATGTGCAAGAGTGGCACGAAAATCGTTCACATGAAACTCTAGATAACTGGGAAGATGAACCTGCAGACCCACCAAGAATTCAACCCCCCATTCCTAGCAGAAGAGTCAATACTTTTATTCCGCCTGACGATGACAATGTGTACAGCATGGAACTCAGGGAACTTTTGAGCCGGTAAATTGTTTATCTCGAACACTAAGGCTGTTTTTTTGGTTATGGAGTTATGATACATTTACCTCCTCCATATAATTAACTAATGTTATCACTTACATATGTTTTTGCATTGAAAATTGAGGTAGAAGTGGAGTTTAGATACTTCCAGGTATCTCAATTTTGGAGGTGAGATAATTCGAGGTATCTGAACTCCAAACGGAATCACAGAAAGTCATATTGATATACCTAGAGGAGTGTTAGATACCTACACATACGTCTAGTTATCTAAACTTCAACGTTCGATGGGTCAGTGGAGATAGCTAGAGGTATTTACCTCTACATTACTACATACCTCTAGTTATTAAAACCTGCCTCCTCATCCAAATTGACCCTAAAATATTTTAGGTGATCATTGCTGGCATAGATTGTTTTGTAAGATGCCTTTCATTAAGCAACTGTTATGCTTATTTTTCAGGAGAAGTGTTTCTAATCTCTTAAGTAGTGGGTTTCGTGAGAGTTTGGACCAATTAATACAATCATATGTTCAGCGGCAAGTTCATGCTCCCCTTGATTGGGACCTTCAAGAATCCTTGCCTACATCTGCTTCACCGGAGGAAGACCTAAACCAACGAAGGGAGGACCTAAATCAGAACCAGCAGGGTCCTTCTGTGAGACCACCACAAGTTATGCCATCTCCACCGGCACCACCTCGACAACCACTTTGGCACTCAGAATTGCACCATAGTAACTGGACGCGGCAGACCATTCATCGTTCAGAAGTTGTGAGTAGTCATTTTCCTGTCATCTATGTCATCTATGTCATCTTTGTATATGGTATTTTTTTGTTTTCTTTCTAATCCAAAGTTGCAAAGTAAACTATGCATTTATGTGTTCTTGCACAGATTACAGAGAAAGATAGACAAAGAAAATGTTCATGCATTACATGATATACAAGTCATCTGAACAAATTTAATTACAAGAAAGTACTTGAAGAAATGTCCAGTATTCTTCCTTCAAGATAAGGGGCATAAAGAAATCTTCTAATAGGTAGTGGATATATACAATGAGTTGTGTACTTGGTAAGTAGTTGCTCAAAAATAAATGAAAAGTGAGATCCTCAGGTGTTCTATTCCACGAGAATCAAGAAAACTGATACTCAGTACTGAATAACATATTGATTGAATTAATGCATGACTAATAGTCTATAAAACTGTATGCACTTATGTTGTGATTCTGAGCATAACTGAATGGTTTATTAGTTGTGCTTTCATATTGGAGAACCGACCAAATAGATATTCTATATTTGTTATGCAGTCTACTGATTTCCAATAATATTGTATTTAAACAAAATTGTGTAATAGGATCTGTGAAAAGGAGTAATTTTATCATATTTTGATATTATTTATTGATCAACAAAGTTGAAAGTCGTAACTGCTGTCCCGTTTAAGGTGTTGAATGTTTTTAAATGTCAAGGAAATGAAAATGCGAAAAGATTAGCATAGGATATGGTTTCCAACTGATATGAAACCATTCTTTCTAATTGCTTTAGTTTCGCAATTTATTTTATGGTGTAAGATTGACTATACAGCGCATGATAAAGGTAAGAACATATTTATATAAGATAATGACCACATCGTGGTAAAAACTAAAATAAAACTCTAGGGTTTAAAATTAACAAATTGTGCATATTTTGTTTAATAATATATCATTGGTCGTGGATCCTGTGCTGTATGAACGCTGCTGCTTAAATTTCTGTGGTATTTGGAATATTCTAAATAATTTGTTTAATAATACCATTAGTCCTGGATAATGAGCAAGCACGAACTCCATTGCTCAAATGGCGTCATTTTAAAAAATCACTAACAGGCTTGTGTTTGGGAAGCTAATGGTTGCTGTTTTATTGCAGGATTTGGATATTATCAATGATCTGAGGGCTGATATGGCTAGGCTTCAACAGGGAATGAGTCATATGCAAAGAATGCTGGAAGCATGCATGGATATGCAGCTTGAGTTGCAGCGCTCAGTTAGACAGGAAGTTTCTGCAGCTTTGCATCGTTTTCCTGAAAGCCAAGGTATGTATATATGTTACTTCACAAATTAGATCTCATATTGTTGAACTATGACCATAGTGAAACATATATTTATTGACTCTCACTTGTGGATGATTGGGTGAAACAATATGGTAGGAACTAGGAAGATGAACTTAATTACACAGTTACAGTTGGCAAAGAGGGCTACTTAAAGAATCTGGCAATGTACTGATTAGTGTTAGATATGAACAGTCAGCCAGCATGGAAATTTCATCATTTTGAAAATTTAGTAATGCCTTAATGTAGTTTGTTGGGAGGTAATTCGTTAAGCATGCTATCTTGCTTTGGTGTGTGCTTGCGGGTTAGTTCCATTGTTTCTGGTCTTGTCCAAATTTGTTAAATAGTCTTGTGATCGTAAAGATCGAATAATTCAAATTTGTGTCATCACATAAAAATAGTGTTGCAGGTTTTACTATTGTCATGACCATCTAGTACATATAAGGAGTGTTCTTTTGCAGTGCATTTGAGTTCAACTATACATCTTCTAGGGTTTAAAGTGTTATTATTTGTTAGCTTGCAATTTTGCATGCATTCTTTGGGTTGCATGATTTAAAACACTGCAGGACCAAGTAGATTTTGAACTCACCAATTGATCGTCTAGTTTGAGGGCAAGCCTACCTTCTTGAGTTTTGAATTTGACCGCCGGGGTTGTCACCTTATTATCATCTGTGCTTACCATAGTCACTCCAAGATGATTGATGTGTCAGTTGTCGATTACTTCAATTTTAACTCTACAAGTACTTAAATCCAACATTGTCATGTATCAAGTCTGGGATTTTCATCAATATTTATAAACTATAATTAACTTTTAATGAAGTATTATTTAAGTTGGTTCTCTGTCACTCCACCACTTCCCTCTCTTATGCAATACTCGTACATAAGCTATACAAAGCTTAACCTTAGACTCATACCAATTTGATGTGTTTCGTTGTTTTGTATTAGGGTTGATAGAGGACTTCTCAGATGATGGATCCAAATGGAGTTTGGTGAGAAAAGGGACCTGTTGTGTCTGTTGTGATACTCACATTGATGCCCTTTTGTACAGGTTTGCTACATCCTTCATTCATGCTGGTTTACTATCTCCTTCTTTTCTCCTTTACTAAACATATTGTCTCTGTTGTTTTCTTCTCCTCTCAGATGTGGGCACATGTGCACCTGTTCGAAATGTGCTAATGAATTGGTCCGAGGTGGAGGCAAGTGCCCTCTGTGTCGTGCGCCCATTCTGGAGGTGATCCGAGCCTACTCTATACTGTAAAAAAATAAAATAAAATAAGTAGATATAACCCCTCATAAAAGGAGAAGTAAATTTTAGCGAAGTTTTTGTTGCCTGAGTTTTGTTTACGGGAAAGTTCATCTGTCTGTTTGTTGCTTATTTCAGTGATATTGTTTTGTTGTGTTTTCTTGGAATGTTTGAAATGTTTCGAGTGGGATGACAGATTTTTTATTCATGCATCAAATGGGGGGGAAACATGATGTAAATTATTTATGTATTTATACCTATATCCCATACTTAATATGTTCATATAAGAGAAGCCAACTGGGTACTTGAGCCAAAATATCCTTCTGTTGGTTGTTTTTGTTCTTGATGAGCCTTTTGCGCTAGGTTTCATTTAGTTGGTGAGGTAGAGGGTGGTAGTTAGTTATTGAGGTAAAGATAGTAGTTAATTTTTGAGTTGCATTCGTTTTGTCAAATCTAATGCTTAATCTTTGTAGTTTCCTGCGCTTGGCATCAGAACATAGCAAATAAGGCCAACTCGGATTTAAAATTTTGCCCTTCAGTTCCTATCAGATATTTAATGTTCATCTTTACAAATGCATGGAGATAATCTTCTCTCTATCAGATGTCCCTGAAGGGCCGCGCGTGTGGAGTGTGGAGATGGTTGACAAAAAGTCAAAACCACCCTGGGGTTGGCCCAAATTTATTTGCTACTCTGCCTGAAGATCAGTTTCCAGCTATCCATTGCCCCCCAAAACTTGTACACTTCTAAATGTACATCATACAATCAACAATGCATCATTCTCGTAATCCTCACTCACATCCCAACATAGAAAAATGCAGTGAAGAGGTGTGAATGTTGAAGAACTTAAATTTGGTTTTGGGATCTTGGACGAATATGCATGGAGAATAAGAGGGGGAAATTATTAGTCTTAAATTGTAGAGTAAAAATGACTTTGCTGTTCAATGATCCGTTGTAACCAATTGAGTGGTTTGTTTCTCATTTTATTTAACAAGGCTACATCCATACAGGCATTCCCCACTCTCGCCGCATATATATCAACAGGTAAAATTAATGGTGCAAGTGAGACTCAATCTCCAGATCTTATAGATTGACAGCTCTTCTTTCTTTTCAGAAAACCTTCTTCCCAAAATTCATACATGAATTATTATTAAAATCATTTTATTCCTTAAAAAATGAAACAGTTATTACTCGGTCACTTCTGAAACTCTAGCACGGAATAGAAATGATCCAGGTACAGGAGAGTGAAGCCTGGGAAGCCAGCAGAGATGCCAATCTTCTTGAACTCCTTCTCAGTCCTCTCCCTTCCTTCTGATCTGTAGATGGTCATCACGAATATGTCGCCTGATAGAAGTGCGCGTGTTCTCTGGCTGCTGTCAGTCTCTTCGGGGACAACGGGCTCGATAGCGATCACCTTACCCCCTTCAGGCAGGGCATTGTAGCAGTTCTTGAGTATCAGTTCACACTCTTCATCTGTCCATGTTGTTAGCACCCACTGAAATAACACACACACACACACACACACACACACACACACAAAATGATAAAAAGATGTAAGACATTAGTTTGAGACCTCAGACAAGTTTCGAAGAACAGTAAAATTAAATAAATAAAATCAGAAGTAACAAATTTAGAAGGGATTACCTTCATGAAAATGGCATCACCTTGAGGAATGGATTTGAACATATCACCACCTACATGAGTTATTCCTGCAGCTCCACATAGGCAATGAAGAAATGAGTGATCCGTATAAGGAATTAGTACTGCATTTGAAGGGAATATGAATGGTAATCTAAACTTATTTATTTCTCTTGTTCAATTTCTTGTAATTAAGGGATTGAATCACTTTGTGAGTAAACTCTGGAATAAGGGGGATATGCATGCATCTCGCGATTGCTTACAGTACTGCCCCCTTGCTATTAACAAATGCAGGAAGAGACTTTTGAGAAAGAAACAAATCCAGGGGGTTCACCAATTCAAATTATGGGGAAGGTACATTGCAGGTTTACTATTAAATGTTTATATATGTCATCATGTGTTCATAGAAGGAAAATCCTAATTTGAAACTGAATGTGTGTCTTGATATAAGCAAAAAAATTGAACAGAACAGTTGAAATTATGGTATCCCACATACATGCTGCACTTGCCCATGCTATTTCACGATCGTTTTAGGGGAATTTTCTTTCCTTTCAGATATAATGGATGGGTTGTTCGTCAATTTGCTTAGTGTTACAGTGTATATATATATATATGTATAGATGTTCATCTTAGTTGTTTGTGTAAATTAGTCTTGATTTACTCAATGAAACAAACTTCTAGTGCTTCTTAGATCAAGCTAATTTAGGGATTCCATAATTAGAAAATATCTACATAACTAAGAGGTTGATAATAGACAAGTCGGGAAAGCCATACATTCATGTGAATTTACAAATATGAATTGAAGAGAAAATAAAATAAAATTAATTATTAGTTAAAAAAGAGAAGAAAATACAAAACCCAGGTCATTATTATAGTAAGCCTAGCTCAGAGATTCCTTTTGCCACAACAATGCAAAGCACAACTGATTAAAAATCTATTCTTGATGTCAATTAACAATGCAAAATGATTGTGTATATCGAACCCGGCCAATCGTAAATTAATAATAAGAAAAAAGAACATTCAAGATGGATGAGATCGATGGCATTTTTAATTTGTTATTACAGAACACTAATAAATACTAATAATTTGGCCAAAACAAAAGAACAACAAAGGCAAAGTAGTATACAAATCATTTGTTGTTCCTTTGTCCTAGAGCGAGTAGTATATGGGAATCAGTAGTGTCGAGCTTTGGGAGTTCACAGTGTCCTAGGTCCTCCTCAGACGTTTGGGGAATTCTCAGAAACAATTTGGGCAAGATAGAAAATAGTCATTTGTGGGAAAAAACTGCAGCCGCAACCATGTGGGGGTTGTGGTTGGATGGTAATGAATTTTGCTTTCAAAAGATTAGTCATAGACACTCAGTTCTGCTGCATAAAATTTTGTCTCTATCTCATGATTGGAACGTTATCACAGGTGGAAAGAAAAGATTGCGCCTGGGAGATCAAGAGTAAAGCGCAGGTGGGGATCAGGAGTGGTAGCAAGTCGATAGAGTGGGTCTACTTTTGTCGATGACTGGTTTAGTTATGTTCAGATGTTAATCTTTGATGTTGTTCTTTAGGTATTTTGGGGACTAAGTTGATTGTAATATTGCTATTTTGTTTCGTTAATTTATCGTTATCGTTAATGAAGCGATGACAATAGTCATCTTTTATAAAAAAAAACAAAGGCAAAGAAAGGCAGGCGTTCGTTCCATTCAATTTAAACAGACCTGGAAACTCCGGTGCACCGGCGACAACCTCCGGCAAGTCAAAATTAAGCCCGCTTTTAACCCCGTCCACCCCTTCCACAATCATCCTCAAGCACGCGCCGGAACTCCCTCCCACATCCACCACCGTCTCCGCCCCCTCGAACCTCCCCTTATACCCCTCCAAGAACCCCTCCATCAATTGCACCGACATCCCCCTCATCGCCTCCCTCATTAGCTCGTTCGCCTCCTCGTCCTTTCCATAGTACTCGTACGCCCCCATCCCATTCGCCTTCTTAAACGCCTCCGGCCCAGCCGGGTCCAGCACCGCAGTGTCAACCAGCGGCCACGCTCGCATGAGCGCGTCCTGGTGGTGCTGGAGTACGTAGGAAGCAAATGAGGAGGACGAACTACTAGTACTACTACTACTTTTGTGGGAGGAGACGAGGGTCAGTCCTACGGGGGTGAGGGAGTATCGGCGTGTACTGTTAGTTTCGTCGTCTTCGTCTGGTGAAATGTGTTCGGAGAATACGTTGTGGGAGGTGAGGAGCCGGAGGAGGCGCTGGAGGTTGGTGGAGGAGGAAGGTGAGGAGGGGAGGTTGAGGTGGCGGAGGATCTGGTGAGGGGAGAGGGGGGTGGGGTGGTGGGAGTGGAGGGCGTTGGGGACGTCGAGGCGGACGACGGCGTTGAGGGCCATCGGCACGGACAGCATGTTGGCGAGCTCCATGATGGCCAGGCGAGCAGAAGCAGACTTATTGGATTCTTCAGAGGAGGTGGTGGTGGTGGCCATGGTGGGAGGAGGAGGAGGAGGAGGAGCTAAGATGGGGCCTAGGGGTTGGTTTAATTTAATTGTTAGGTGAAGAGATTTGGTATGTAAGTCTAAGAGTTTGGTTAATGCTTGGTTAATAAAAGTCAGTCATGGGTGTGGTCACTCTCGTTGTTGGCACGTGTTCCTTACGTCCAACACGTCTAGCAGGTTTCGACCGCTTGATGGAGACGCGTATTAAGAGCGTATTAATAAGAGCATCCATACTCGTTTGCTGTATTTGTCATTTTCTCATATTTTTAGAATGTTGGTGCCGCAGTCGTTTCTTATTTTGTCAATTTATGACAAAAATGCTACTCATATTTGAGAAACAAAATTGCGAATCTCATAATATAGGGGACGCCATTTATTTTTTTTAATCCGATCGGACGACACATGTTGTTTCGTCTGACCTTTTTTTTAAATGATCAGACGGTACAACGTGTACCGTGTGGAAAAAAAATTCAAAAACGACGTCAAACGGGACATATTGTCCCGTTTGAAGCCATTTTGGCTCGGACGGGACACATGTCCCGTCCAGCCAAATGGTTTGTTTTAATTAAGTGTTAATGTTAGGTTTAGTTAATTAATTATGTAGTTAGCTCATATTTTAATATTTAATTTATTTAATTAATCTTTTTGAATACTTAATCATTAGTTAATTAAGCGTAAAAAAATAAATTAAAACAGAAGAAACAACATATCTCGTCCGACATCCTTTTTTAATATTTTTTTCTCATATTATAGCAAATAACGACTCCAGCAAATTGCTTGTTTAGCTATATGCTATTTTTTCATATTCTTAAATATGAGATAACGATGGTGGATACTCTATGATGTCTTTGTTTTGTTTTGTTTTGTTTTTTTTTTTGTTTTGTTTTTTGTTTTGTTTTGTTTTTTTTTTCCGCTAGAATTCAAATACAGTACAGATTAAAGCTAACCTACAGTGACATTGATTTACTCTCTCTCCAATCAATCCCTACATAGCAATGTTACAAACACCTCCGTGTCCGGATCCGGCTTTGGACAAAACCAACCCCGTCTATTTCGGATCCAGTCCAGTCCGGATCCGGCTTTGGACGGAACCAACCCCGTCTATTTCGGATCCGGTCCGGTCCGGTCCGGATCCTAAAATAGTATCCATTGGATTTTCGGGTCAGGTTTTGGGTCCATAGTATCCATTGGATTTTCGGATCTGGATGTGGGTCCCCTCAAAATGGTCGGGTCGGGTCCTCCACTACCCGAACCCGGACTTGTGAGAATCGGATTCGGGTCCGGGTCCGTGTTAAAAAAATCTGCCCGTCGAGACTGATAGTGGAGAATAAATATTTGCACCCGATATCCTACTATCGGTTCTAACAATTTTACACTTAAGTACATGTATAAATATTATATTTACATATCTATCTTCAACAATTACTATTTATGTATATATCTCTGTAAGCCTATTATTCAAATTTCATATTTTTGGAGGTATTTTTAACAGATCTAGGTCGGTCGATTTTGAGTGGACCCGGACCTCGACCAGAAAATACATCGGGTCTTATTTTAGGACACGCACCCGGACCCATATAGATCGGGTTGGTTCTAGTTCAATGCCGGGTTCGGATTTTAGTATTGAGTCAAAGTAACAACTCTAATGTTCAACCCATTTTCAATTCTCAAAAATCCAAAACCTTACTCAAAGTTGTTGCTCCTCCTCCTATCTCCTATTTCCTCTCTCTTGCCTCCCTTGCTATTAACAACACCTCTTCTAGCTCTCCTCCGACCTCACTTGGGATGTCCCTTCCCAATTGCTGCAACGTCCACTTCTTCACCCGATTCTCCCTCCACGAGTAGAAGGAAAAGTTATTATATAATTATAATATATTATTATTACATATATATTAGTATAAGTGATGCGGTTTGTTTTTGGGAGGCGTGTGGATGCACCAGGCATGAGTTCTTACTCGATTTGTATTGAAGGAGGAGACTCCTATGCAGACGACCCTCGACTGGACGAACGGTACCGAGGTAGGTGGTATTGAGGTGGAGGCTGATGCTCCGCTTGTATCTTTGGGGCTCGGATCCGACGGGCTTGTGTACCTACAGATGGTCTCGGAACACCGGGGTCGGTCCCGATGGCAGATCCTCCGACGATCTAGTCAGTCACTAAGAGAAAGTAACAGTAACTAGGGTTTGAGTGGAAAAGAGTTGATTACCTTGAGAAGGAGTAGGGGTCTGGTATTTATAGAAGATGCCAACCGGGTCTGGATCCGTTTGGGGCCGGATCTGGATCCGGTTGCCCATGAAGCTGAAGCGGTGGAAATCTGGGCGGTTTAGGGCTGACGTGGCAGATGCCCGGACGGTTTTCGGGCTGACGTGGCTGCAGCCCGGGCGGTTTTCCGATGCTGACGTGGCAGATCCGGAGGATCAGGAGGAGCGCGCATCTTGAGGGGATCCTGTGGCCCAGGACAGGCCACGTCATTCCTAACCCATATCACAAGCCCCACACTCCTGTAGGGCTGGGTGAACCAGCCATGTAGGAGTGATTCTTCGCCCCTGTAGGAAGAGCAGGGTGGATGTTGTGGTGAGAAAGTAGGATCTGTTACTTCCCGAAGAGGCCAGGGGATAGGAGGAAGGGATCCCTTCTTGGAGTTTGCGCAGAAGGCTAAGTGTAGAACAGTAGGAGAGTCAGAGCGACGCTCGCCGAGGCTTGGGGTCAGCAGACGAGCCCTAGGGGTCGGCGGATGAGCTCCAAGGGTCGGTAGACGATCCCCTCGCTAGTTGGAAGAGCGAGGGGATGTCGAGGCCTCCCGTTGGGGCTCGATTTGTCGAGCGCTAGGGGCCGGCAAACGAGCTCCGGGGGTTGGTGGACGATCCCCTCGCTAGTTGGAAGAGAGAGGGGACGTCAAGGTCTCCTGTTGGGGCTCGGTTTGTCGAGCACTAAGGGTAGGCAGACGAGCTCCGGTGATCGGTAGATGATCCCCTCGCTAGTTGGGAGAGGGAGGTGATGTTGAGGTCGATTTTGTTGGGGCTCGATTTGTCGAGTAGTAAGGGTCGGCGGGCGAGCTCCGGTGATCGGTGGAAGATCCCCTCGCTAGCTGGAAGAGCAAGGGGGCGTTGAGGTCAATTTTGTTGGAGATCGGCTCACCGAGTACTTGGGGGTCGGCCGACGAGCTCCGATGGTTGGTGGACGATCCCCTCGCTAGTTGGAAGAGCGAAGGGGGCGTTGAGGTCAATTTTGTTAGAGATTGGCTCACCGAGTACTTGGGGGTCGGCAGACGAGCTCCGGTGATTAGAGGGGGCTCATGGGGCCCGCGGTGTCATCCGAGCTCCGAGCCCTTCTGAATAGTGGGGCGTAGTTGGGGCTCGTGCTGTCATCTGAGCTCCAAGCCCTTCTGAATAGTGGTTCGCAGTTGTGGCTCGCGATGCTATCCAAGCGTTGACCCTTCTGTGAAATAGAAGAGGAATTATTGGCTCGCGATACCATCCGAGTTTCGAGCTCCCTTGAGCAAATAGAGAAAGTAGTGTGGTCGCGATGCTATCCGAGCATCGACCCTTCTGTAAGATAGATGGAGAATTTTTGGCTCGCGATACCATCCGAGCTCCGAGCTCCCTTGTGCAACAGAGAAAGCAGTGTGGCTCGCGATGCTATCCGAACGTCGACCCTTCTGTGAAATAGAAGAGAAATTATTGGCTCGCGATACCATCCGAGTTCCGAGCTCCCTTGAGCAATAGAGAAAGCAGTGTGGCTCGCGATGCTATCCAAGCGTCGACCCTTCTGTGAGATAGAAGGGAAATTTTTGGCTCGCGATACCATCCGAGCTCTGAGCTCCCTTGTGCAACAGTGAAAGCAGTGTGGCTCGCAATGCTATCCGAGCGTCGACCATTCTGTGAGATAGATGGAGAATTTTTGGCTCGCAATACCATCCGAGCTCCGAGCTCCCTTGTGCAACAGAGAAAGCAGTGTGGCTCGCGATACTATCCGAGCGTCGACCCTTCTATGAAATAGAAAAGGAATTATTGGCTCTTGATACCATCCGAGTTCCGAGCTCCCTTGAGCAATAGAGGAAGCAGTGTGGCTTGCAATGCTATCCGAGCGTCGACCCTTCTGTGAGATAGAAAGGGAATTTTTGGCTCGCGATACCGTCCGAGCTCCGAGCTCCCCTGACTTGTCGAAAAAAGTCTGTAGGAGAAAAAGGTCCTGGGGGGTAGTGGGGGTAATTTCACGCCCATTGCTGACGTCAGGAGCGCAAGGATCAAAGCGTTTCTAGATCTTGGTGGCTGTCAGATCTTGGTAATTAAGATCAACGGCCAGATCTTTTTTGCAAAAATTGAGGAGTCGCTTTCTCCTTATAAATCCCCTTCCCCCTCCTCATTTCTTCTTCTTCACTTATTTACTCACTTTCTAATTTTACAAGAGCAGGATTTTACTTGCCGTCGGCGATACTTTCCGGTGATCGTACACTCTTATGCTTCAGGTTAGTATTTCCATTTTAGTAATGTCGCGCACTCAGTCCGGATCCGAGGCTAGCTCGTCAGGCCGTTCCACGGAGTCCGAGTCAGAGACATTCTCGTCTTGCAGCAAGTATAAGGTGAAGGAGGAGGTCCAGACCGACCCTGGGTCGGATGGTGGTGACGACGTAGTCTTCGTGGTGTCCCCGTTGAGATCCAGAAGGCCGGGAAAGGAGCCAATGGACGAGGGCGAAGAGGAGGAGGAAGGGGAAGAAGGGGACGGCGAGGAAGAGGTGCGGCAGGATCTGGAGGATCAGGAGGAGGGGGGCGACGAGCAAAGAGGAGGAGCAGGGTACCGAGGGTGAAGAGGAAGACGAGGAGGATCAGGATCCCGAGGCCCAGGATGTTGACAATGAGGAGGATGATGGTGACGAATGGGAGGCTGCTCAAGAAAGCGCTGGCCAGGGTACGGCGGGATGGTCGGTCGGGGTCGGAGAAGACCTCCTATCCCTCCCCCCTTTGTCGACGTCGTCTCCCGAGCGGAAGGCTCGCCCTCATCGGAAGAAGAAGGTCTTGACCATCCTACATAGCCCTTCCTCACCAGATGAGTATGCACCTAGACCGGGTCTTGAGTTTCCCCCGGTCTCCTTCAAAAATCCGGGATCGATTCGGATGTATCCCGATGATATCAAGGACATCGAACCAATCCCTCCTGTGCCGGGTGAGGACACTCGGGTGAAGATTCGTATGGATAGCATCCCTTGTATCTTAAAGGCGGACTACCTCCACCTTCTGAGGGCCGCCTACTTCATTTCGAGGGAGTTCGAAGTCTTTATTCCGAGCCCAGGCATTCGGCCCACAACGGTTCTCGCGCCGGGCTACTGTATGTTTTCCAAGGATGCCTTCCTCTCGGGCCTGCGGCTGCCACTGCATCCTTTCGTTAAGAGGGTTTTGAATTGGGCGAAGCTGTGCCCCATTCAGTACGGGCCGAACTCTTGGAAGCACTTAGTCTGCTTCATCCTAAGGTGCCAAGAGAAGCGGGTGAAGCCGAGGTTGACGTATTTCTGGGCCATCCTTGGAATTAGCTCGCTCGGAGATCGGGAGGAGATTTTTTATTTCTCTCCAAGGCCGCATAAGAAAATCATGCACGGCCATCCGAATTCCATCAAGGGGTGGAAAGAGAAGTATTTCGTGGTTCGGAACGAGAGGCCTTGGGGGATACCCACCAGGTGGAATTTTTTCAAACCAAACCACAAGCCCCCCAAAGAAAAGTGACTTGAAAGCCAAGGAATGGAAGAAGGTGTAAAAAATAGTCGGGGGGCACAGTATCGCGTGGCCTCGAGTGACCGAGCTACACCTTGCCCGGGACGGACTGAGCCCTGCCGATCCTAGTATGTTTCTTTCCAAATTTTTGCATCTTTCAGCCTTCGTGTTGACGTTAGCCTTTCCTCTTTTATTTTTACAGGGATGACTTCTCAATAGGTGGATGAAAGGCGGGCGCTGATTGCCGCCGCTGAGAAGGTGAGGTCGGAGAAAAGGAAGAAGGCTGAGCAGGAAAGGCTGGCGGCCGAGAAGGCGAAGATGGCACCCACAGTCAGGGCGTCCTCCAAGGGGTCAGCCCGGGTAGCAGAGGAGCCCTCCCCGGCGAAGAAGGCCAAGAGGCATCACCCACAAGCGTCGAGGGCAGCTCGGGACGCAGGGGGTAGCTCGGGCAAGACCGTTGAGGCCCCAGAAAAAAGACTCCCACCACTGAGGCCTTCCGCCGAGGAGATGGTGGGTAAGCAGGGGCTGCGACCCTATGCCCCTGACTGGTCGATCGTGCAGGGGGGTAGTCTGCTCGATGGGCCCGTGTCGATTGAATTCGTCACGAAGCCCACCACCGAACGCGATCGGATGGCGCTGGCAGTGCAGACGGCGGACCAGACCTTCATGCGGTGGTCCCAAGCGCACATCTCGGTAAGCCAGCTCGCGCCATCTCCCTTTTTTTTATTTGTTACGAACTTGGAATTTTTCTAACCTCTTTCCCCTCGGACAGGCGATGCTTCATGGCCAGCACTTCCAAAAGTGCTTGGAGAAGGAGATTTACATCGAGATGAGGAACGCGGAGAAGTACCTCTGCGAGCTGAACAAGGCGAATGATGACCTGAAGGAGGCCCAGACTATGGTGAAGGTCCACGAGGTGCAGGTGGCCTCGCTCTCCGATATCCACAAGGCAGACGTGGATCGTCTCAAGGAAAGGATTGAGGAGGAGGCAGCGAAGGGGCGGAAGGCCCTGAA
The DNA here is from genome assembly GCA_017893485.1 of Hemerocallis citrina. Classification (NCBI taxonomy): domain Eukaryota; kingdom Viridiplantae; phylum Streptophyta; class Magnoliopsida; order Asparagales; family Asphodelaceae; genus Hemerocallis; species Hemerocallis citrina. The sequence goes on along the minus strand of CM030367.1, from coordinate 209,413,797 downwards.
GAGGATGGAGGCGGCTTCAGCGGAGGCTCTGATGATAGCGCAGGATGAGGCGTATGATCAGGCCAAGTCGCATTTCAAGCAGATTTACCCCGAGCAGAGCGTGGACCACCTCTACTACGGATGGCAGGCAAACCTTCTGCCAACCCCTGGTGGCGACGAGACGGGGGGCGTCCAGGGCAAAGATGAGGTACCACCCCCCCCCCTCAAGAATAGACTAGTTTCTTTTTGTTTTTATTTTGATGTAAATTCCTTTAGCGGACTGGCCATCGCGGCTTTTGTATCAACTTTTTGAAAGAAATGAAATATACTTTTTTGGGCCGAGGCTTCTAGTGTGAATTATTTGCAAGTGTACAAAATCGCAACAAGTAATATAGTAGTGAATAGAGTGTCAAACCCACAGAGACTAGATATTTTACTGAGTACCGATATTACTAGATTAGCTACTGTTTGGAAGATCGAAATTTAACAAATAAAGAAAACAACTAAATTTAAAAATCTAACTAACTAAATTAATGGAGAGGGAGCGGAGTCTAAAAATTGTAATTTGTTAATGGCAAAATTAATTCTAGGGCCTTTGACTTCACCTAGTTCATCCCACACAATTTATAATTCCATAAGAATAAAAATATTATTTTTCCAAGTTGAAGACCAAAATCCCTTAATTATTCAATGCTTTCTCTCGAACAACACCAAAAATATCTCCAACTAACAGTTTGACATATCTCTATGCAAATTTAATTAATCAAAGACTCATTAAGTTCTGTGGATTTCTTAACGGCCACATTAATCGCGGTAAATTATCTCTAATTTCTCTCAATCAATGGTGTTCAATTTTTATTGTTCTAAATCACAAATTACCTCTCGGTCTCTCCATGATCCAATAATCATACAAAAATTGGCCAAACAATTGTAAGCATTAAGCACAAAAATTAAACACACAACCACAGAAAAATATGAAATTGTGTTCTCAAAACTAGGCTACATCTAAACTCTAGAAAAATAAATTTAGATCATAGTAAAATTGCAATTAACAAAATTGTTCATAGATTGCATAATAAAATTAGAGAGAAAAAATAGATACAAAAATAGACCGTTTTGTAATAAAAATTGCAAACCGAACGGTCTTGAAAATTGTTCCCAAACAAGTTAAACCGTCTCTCTTTCTGTCTCGAACTCAGCACCAACAATCACGTCAGAGGAGAACACCGAACAAAAAAAAAGCGTTGCTACAGTGCTGTAGAACCCCGTATTTTCAAATATTATTTTTATATTTGAAAATGAATTAAAATGATTTACTGGAAATTTAATAAATATTTTCTAAAAGATTTATCTTTTTACACGTGCGAAACACGTGCAAATAATTTTGGTATAAATATACAATTTTATATTTTTAATAAGTTCTCATACTTGTTATGGAGTGTATTCTAAAATTTGGGATTTTTCTGAGTAGAGAAACTATTTTTACAAATATCTCGAAAGAGAGGGGCTTTTATGTAAAAAGTCGTTTGGGATCTTGAATAAATTATGAAAATTCTTTTTTACTGACATTTTGGTTCCCCATGATTATCATTTGAATTTAAATATATTTGGACTTTATTTAAAGTCGATTTGGTGAAGATTTAAACAAAAAGGGTGTTTTTGCAAATATGAAATTTATGTAGAATCTTGTGCAAATATTTTTCTGGAAAGTAAAGGTCAAATATTTTGATTGGAAAATATAATATGTATAATTAGATATTATTTCTGATTTTTCTGGATTTTTATAAATATTTTACGACGTAATTGCAAATATTACAAAAGGGAGGGCTTTTGTGCAAAATCGTCACCCTGAGTGTAAATCCGGAATTTTCTTATCTCTGGGCTGTGCTGGGTTGTTGGAAAACTTAGTGGTAAAAGGATTTTGTTTAGTTTTGATTTATTTAACTTATTTTAATTAAGGAAGGTTATATATGTGAAGTAATAGAATTGAAAAAGGGCTATTTTGCAAAAGTACTTCAAAACCCTAATTCCCTTCAATCCCGGCCTGTATAAAAGAGGACGTGCAGCCGTCATTCGCTGCACAACTCCAGATTTATTATAATATTGTTTTCTTGGTGATCGGGAGGAGGATTTTTGGATCTCGCAAAAAGGAAGGCCTTTCGTTGGATCTCTTCAATTCAAAGGTGAGTGATATGAAATTGTTTTGTTTGCTTTGTTTTGTGAATAATATGAACTTCGGTTGTGAATTAATGTGAACAATTTTCATGTTGGTTATTTGGCATGAATGTTATTAGTATTTTGTATGAGAACGATGCAAGGATTGTTGTTCGTACCATGTATGTGAAATCTAAGAATGGTGAGTAGATCTGGGTTTATAAATCGGTGTTGCTAGAAAGCATGTTAGGAATTGAGTATAGTTATATCGGATGGTGAGCATCTGGATCCTGTGTTTAAAAATCAGATCATGCTATGAGTTGTGAAGAGATTTAGTATTGAAAAACCCTAATGAAAGAATTAGGAATCTAGAACACGAGAATTGAGTTTTGAAATATTGGATGATTGGGTAATGTATCCATACCAAAGATTATTTGAGATTTGTCATCTTGCCTGAATACGAACTATTTTAATAAACAATGAATCTTTAGAAAACTCCAGTTTTGACTTTGTATTCAGATCTAAATTGTGCAAACTGTAGGCCGACAGCCGACTGGTCAAATTATCAGTCGACTGGTACGATCCTACTGATGTAACGTTAGCCTTTTGAAAATTCGATCTGGACAGCCGACTGAGACCCTTGTTCAGTCGACTGGTGTACTTAGAACTCATTTTGTAAAATTAAGTCAGTTTCTTGTCTGGACAGTCGACCTATAGCTTCTTAAGTCGACTATTAGTACTTAGAATATTTTCTTGAAAATTAGTGGAATTTACCTCGGCTAAGTCGATCGAATCCCTTTTAAGTCGACTGTCATGACTTTAGTTTATTTTTGTAAAATTTTGGATAATTGTCTTCTGGACAGTCACTTACCCTAGTGTGAGTTGACTGGTACTGAAGGATCTCTGTAAACTTGAGTGTTAGTTCGAATGATTGACTTTCAGATAATTCAGTCTATACTTTGCCTTTAGTTAAGCTTTTGATCTGAGATATTTAGTTGAGCCACTTTGTTTAGTGGGACTTTGTTTTAGACATTTGAGTTTGAGTCTCTAGAAGTGTGTGACCCTAGTATACCGGTGATGAGTTATTTTGTTGAGGCCCGTAGAGGCACTTTAGTTATTCAGTCTTGAGTTTAGGCCGGTAGGGTACACCACTCTAGGAGATTCGTTAAGTAATTACGTAACTCAAAAATGATAAGGACAGGCACTAGTGGTGATATGATGAACGGGAACATGGGTTATGCACCTCAGTATGACTTTGGTGTGGGACAATCTCCGGAATTATCACAGTAGATTATTAGTGGTGTGGGATATGTCTCCGGAATTATCACAGTCTTGTGGTGTGGGACAATCTCCGGGATTATCACGGTAACTACTAGTGGTGAGGGATTGATCTCCAGAATTATCAGAGTCGAGGCGACGCACATGGGGTATTCATGTGATGAGGGTCTTTGTTTCGGTGTGGGATTTAATCTCCGGAATTATCGGAGTAACTTACCTTGGGTGTGGGATTCATCTCCGGAATTATCTCAGGTAAAATTACCTGCGGTGTGGGATGTATCTTCGGAATTATCCAAGTAATTACTTACGGTGTGGGATTGATCTCCGGAATTATCGGGACAAGGGCTAGTATTCACAGTTTATCTTTATCTCGTAGTAGTCATCGTGTTAAGATTAGTTGCATAACGGGGGATTGAACCCTATGAAGTGAAGACGTTAAGGACTTGCACCGAACCTATGTAGTATGGGATGCATAGACTTCGACAAGTATGCATTAGAGAGTCCGCATATAGAACTTGTGTTTTCTTGACTTGGTTTTATGCATGTGTTTTTCCAGTTTTCCTACACTTGACACTTAGAGTAGATGCACCTGTCGTTTTCATTTTATGATGATTTCATGCTTTACATCTTTGTCATTCCTCATTATTTATCATTGTGGTTAATACATGATGTTGATGACTTTATTTTTTATGATTAAATTATATTGTTTGATTTTATGTCTCTCACACCATTTATGGCTGACCCCTTTAGTTTTGGGGGTTAGGGATCATCTCTAGCCTCATATGTTACAGGTTGTTGCTTAGAGTTGGAGGTTGGATGCTTGAGATAGTTTTGGAGACAAACTGATGTAACAGAGCTTTGTGTAAAATTTTAGTAAAAAGAAGTGTTGTAAAAAGAATGTTGTAATTCAAGGTATTTTGTTTTCCGCTGTGTTGGTAACAGATTATTGTAATAAGAATTTGGAATAAAATTATTTGTGTTTTTGAGCTAGGTATACTATTACATTGAAGTTGATGCTGGGATTGTGCCACGTATTTTCTAAGTTTTATATTAGAAATTCGGGGCGCTACAGATTGGTATCAGAGCATGCTTCAATAGTAATAGAGCAATGCTAGAGCCACTACCAATTTCACTACATTTCTCTTCACTACCTTAGGTGGCACACTCCAATAGGTAGGGGATGGTAGAGTAGGTGGGAAAACTCTCCAATAGGAGTATGCCACCTAAGGTAGTGAAGAAAATGGTAGTGAGATTGGTAGTGGCTAAATCATTACTCATAGTAATAATAGACACAGTATGAAAACCAACCTAGGTGTGGACACTAGAGCGTGAGTACCTAGGTGTGGATATTAGAAGTGTGAGTACACAAGTGGACATTAAATACAACCTAGATGGACATTAGAAGTGTGAGTACCCTAGTGGACATCTGATGTGTGTGATTTGATTATTTGGTCATGAAGACCTGTAATGAGATTTAGACTGTTTGTATGTTTAGACTTGAATGAAATCTCTTTATCGCAAGTGTATTGATTATTTTTGCATAAAGCAAATATTTTCTCACTAGCTATTTTTGACATCTTTTGTTCGCTTTGTGTATTTGATATCTATTTATGTAAGATATTACCCTTTCAACTTATATAATTTCTATTTTACATATTCATGATCTACTATATATTTTGCTATCCTGCTTACTGCATATAATTTCTGGATTATATGATTTTTGCCAAAGTTAATTTTCACTTATTTATTTATTCCTAGTTATAAAATTTATTTATCTTTCGTTAGATTCTTTTAATTATTTGCTCTCTTGTATATTTCGTGCACCTCAATTTTGTGCTCACTCTTGTATCCTATCACTCTTACTGTTTTATGTTTATTTGCTTACTAAATAACTTTTGTGAAATTAACTTATTTTACTCGGTTTTCTCTATTGCCAGCAACTGAATTTATTTCTTGTTTCTATATCCCCAACCGAGTTTATATTATTTTTAATCATAAGTGCAAACATTAAACTTTTACTAATCGTCTTGTTTTCTTTAAAAACGGTTTCTTTGACTTTACTAGTGGTTTTACCTCTCATTCTTTTGTCCAAGTTATTATTTGGCAACTTTTACGGTAATTCTATAGTGCACCCTTTAGCATTTCACAAGCTCATTTTATTTTGCGACTTTTACCAGTTTCTTTCTTGACGTCTTATTTATCTTACTTTCATGTGCATTTTGTTACCCGTATACTTTGATGTTACTTTTACGTATTACATTAAAGTTTTGAATTACTACGCGTTAAGTTAATGTTGCTACTTTTATTTCCTTTCATTATTGTTTTGCTATACTATAAATATTGCTTTGCATATTTACTTTCATTTTATTATATATACTTGGATTTTTCGATACTATATTTTCCATTATTTTGTATTGTCTTATTTATTTTGGAGCATTTAAACTTGATTACAATATTCTACTCATAAAAATATGATATGTTTCTGCACATTTAAATCTTTATTATGTTTTTGCATCTTATATTCAATACCCTTATTATTACTTATAGTTGACCGCTTTTGTTATAATTTCTTTCCACTATTTAAAGGCGACTTATTAAATTTGTTGCTTCATACTTTTCGAATGTACTATCTGCACCCACTACTTATATTTTACTTAAATTTTATTATCATTACATTCTTGATTTCTGCATGTACTTCCTACAAATCTCTATATATGTACCACATATTTCAACATACTTACTATGCATATCATTTTACATTTATTTAATTCCTACATTCTTGTATATTTTATAATATATCTATTTTGTAAATTTGCTATACTACCTATGTATTTTCTCATTCGCGTTTGCAATTGTGCTTAGGCATATATTTTATTCCATTTGAAACATGATGTTTTGGTTTGGGGTATGGTTATGGTTTTACCATAGGGTATGGATGTGAATGTGAATTGTGTGTGTGATGCCCTAACTTTACCCTCGTTTTTTTTTTTTTTTTTCCTCTTCTCTTAGTTGTCACTTGTCTTTTTACGCGAATGCAAAACATTTGTGATGAATTCACCCGGTTACTCAACAAGTTACAAACTTAAAGTGCTTTGCATACTCATATTTCAAGTTGCCGTTTGACGTAAAAGTAAACATTTGTGATGAATACCCCTAGTTACTAAGCAACTCGAAACATTGGAGTAGATTGACTTTATTCATAATTTTTTTTTTTTTTACTCTATTTACTTAAACTTTGTTTAGGACTAGATCAAAGGGTATAATCACAAGAAAAAGCATCACATTTGTCTTTAATGTATTATAGCATGACCCACACAATTTTGTAAGGAATTTTGAAAATCAATAATCCTAAAGTAAATAAGTATACTTACTCTTGCCTTATAAGCAATTGCCTATCCCAAAAATATTTCAATGCTCATCTCAATGAAGAATTCAAAAGTGTAATGGTGAGCTTAATTGAAATCCTTTTAAAATTTTGTTTTTCTTTTCTAAAAAAAATAAATAAATTTGTAAACCTTCCCCCCAAACTTGAATATCACATTGTCCTCAATGAGAAAGGAAAAACAAAAACAAAAAGAATACTAAAAGTTCAGAATTTCTCCCTTGATTCGTCGTAAAATTTCTGCACGCGCGGCGTTGAGTATTTTTGCGATATCTGGAGCTGTAGGTGTCTAAATGGGCTGATTTTTTTTCTTTTGCTGGAAAGCTAAGAAGATAGGCTACAATTGCTCTTTGCATCAGTTTTCCAGATTCTGACTCCATACTGCTCGAAAACAGCCATCAATAAAAGCGTACAAAACAGCTCTGCCCGGCGACTTCAAAATTATGCAATCCTACAAAATAAAATCAAAAATTAAAAATAAAAATAAACTAAAAGAAAAATCTAACCTAAATGCAGTAAAAGAAAAACATGGGTTGCCTCCCAAGAAGCGCTAAGTTTTAAGTCTTCAGCCAGACATGGGGGTGAGATGGTTATGTAACGCCAAGATCCAACAACATTAGCACATCTTTTCTAATTTTTCTCTTCAGATGTGGATCAGGTTCAAGCTCTAGTTTGAGGCGTTTCCTTCTAGATGATATCTTTGATTCTCCCGCCTCTTTGAATTTATGCTGCAAAAATGAATAAAGAGAGGGTGCAGCATCCAAATACATAACTTTTTCAAAAATATTTTCTTTCTCGGTTTCAAAAGTTGCTGCATTTGTTGGACATACTTCGTTTGGCAACTTTTCAATTTCGACACTATGTTTCTCGCCCACAATTATATCAATTTTACTTACCTGAGAGCATGACTGTTCTTTACGAGGAAAGTTTATGGAATTAAAATCATCATACGTTACTTGCTCGTGCTGAATTTGTTCCTCCATAATTTGTTCGATCGCACTTTGCTCTTCAACCTTTTCAACCACATTTTGTTCGCCATTTTCTTCTTGTGGTTGCTCAATTGTCCTCCCGCTGGTTAGTGTTATTGCTTTGACATCTTCCGTGGGGTTGACAACTATGTTGCTTGGTAATGTTCCTGCAGTTCTTTCATTTAAAATATTTAAAATTTGATCAATTTGTACCTCAAGATTGTGAATGGAAGCCGAAGTTGAATTTGCAATATTTTGAATTGTCGAATCTGTCTTTTGTATGTATTGCATGAAACATCTTCTAATGTCGGCTTTTTTTCTTGCTGTGAAAAATTTTGAGGTGGTATAAATGCTCCTTGATTGTTGTTCCAAAAAAATTTGGGGGTGTTTCTCCATTCTTGATTGTATGTGTTTGCATAATGATTGTTTTGCATTTGAAAATTTGACACAAAATTTTCATGTTCGGCATTTGATGGAGCAAAAGGGTTCCCCACTTGACAATCTACAATTGAATGGTTTCCTGCACAAAGATTACAAATGATATTAGATTGAATAGCATTAACATTCATATTACCTATTTGCTTAGATAAAATATCAAGTTTTGCATTTATATTAGAAATAGGGTCAAGTTCAAAAACTCCAGCCACTTTTCTTGGCATTGCTCTCTCTGAAGACCACTGGTAATCATTTGATGCCATCTCCTCTAAAATTTCATAGGCTGCTTCGTATGTTTTGTTCATAAGTGCACCACCAGCTGCTGCGTCAGCCATAGATCTATGTATAACTCTCAAACTATTATAGAATGTTTGCATTTGCATCCATTTCGGTAGTTCATGATTAGGACACTTTCTCAATAACTCTTTAAACCTTTCCCATGCATCATACAAAGACTCGGTCTCAAATTGAGTAAATGTGCAAATATCATTTCTTAGCTTTGCGGTCTTTGCTGGTGGAAAATACTTGGCTAGAAACTTTTGCGCAAGTCCCTTCCAAGTAGTAATACTACCGGGTGGTAGATAATGTAGCCAAACCTTCGCCTTATCTCGTAGGGAAAAAGAAAAGAGTCTCAGTCTAATTGCATCGTCTGATACACCGTTGTGCTTGAAAGTGTCACAAATTTCTAAAAAGTTTGCAATGTGAGCATAAGGATCCTCGTGCGGTAATCCCCAAAATTGAACAGTCTGTTGAATCAATAAAATCATCTCCGGTTCAATCTCAAAATCGTCAGCTTCAATAACCGGCTTCTTTATGCTTGATTCATAAATCGAGGGCATAGCATAGTCTCTCAAAGACCTGTTTTCATCGTTCGCCATGGCAATGTACGTGTATGTCCTGAAATGTAAGTATCGAAAAAGAAAAAGAAGAAAAAAAAATAGAAAAACTAAAAAAAACTAAAATAAGAAAAAAAAAAGTTAGTCAAAAGAAAATAAAGATGTAAAATAATAATAAAATAAAAATAATTACAAAAAAATCCAAATTAGCAATAATCTAGCAATTTTCAATATCAATAAAAGAATAACTAGTCCCCGGCAACGGCGCCAAAAACTTGGTGTGAATTATTTGCAAGTGTACAAAATCGCAACAAGTAATATAGTAGTGAATAGAGTGTCGAACCCACAGAGACTAGATATTTTACTGAGTACCGATATTACTAGATTAGCTACTATTTGGAAGATCGAAATTTAACAAATAAAGAAAACAACTAAATTTAAAAATCTAACTAACTAAATTAATGGAGAGGGAGCGGAGTCTAAAAATTGTAATTTGTAAATGGCAAAATTAATTCTAGGGCTTTTGACTTCACCTAGTTCATCCCACACAATTTATAATTCCATAAGAATAAAAATATTATTTTTCCAAGTTGTAGACCAAAATCCCTTAATTATTCAATCTTTCTCTCGAACAACACCAAAAATATCTCCAACTAACAGTTTGACATATCTCTATGCAAATGACTCATTAAGTTCTGTGGATTTCTCAACGGCCACATTAATCGCGGTAAATTATCTCTAATTTCGCTCAATCAATGGTGTTCAATTTTTATTGTTCTAAATCACAAATTACCTCTCGGTCTCTCCATGATCCAATAATCATACAAAAATTGGCCAAACAATTGTAAGCATTAAGCACAAAAATTAAACACACAACCACAGAAAAATATAAAATTGTGTTCTCAAAACTAGGCTACATCTAAACCATAGAAAAATAAATTTAGATCATAGTAAAATTGCAATTAACAAAATTGTTCATAGATTGCATAATAAAATTAGAGAGAAAAAATAGATACAAAAATAGACCGTTTTGTAATAAAAATTGCAAACCGAACGGTCTTGAAAATTGTGCCCAAACAAGTTAAACCGTCTCTCGATCTGTCTCGAACTCAGCACCAACAATCACGTCAGAGGAGAACACCGAGCAAAAAAAAAAGTGTTGCTACAGTGCGCTGTCACGTCCGCTACAGTGCTCACGTCACGTCAGGAACAGTAACGCTGTCTCGAAATCCGTGCTGAAGAACGGATCCTGGCTACGCGTCTTATTCTCTCTCTCCGTTCTCTACTCCGCAGTCTTCTTCTTTCTCTCTCTGTTCTCTTTTCTGCTGCCTTGAACAGCGCGCCCACTGCCTCTCTTCTTTTTTGTTCCTCACGCCAACTCCTCCCTCTGATTCTTTTGTTCTTTCCTTCTTCACGCCCACCTACCTCCTCCAATCCTTCTTGTTTTTTTTTTTTTTTGCCGTGTTCTTTCCTGGAGTGTGCCGCCCACCAAAGCAGGCCCTACTCCTTCTCTCTCTTCCTTGATTTCTTTTCAATCACGCCCCCACTTTCCAACTCACCTCCACCTCTTCTTTAATTCCCTTCTTTTCGCCCACTACTCCTTTCTTTTACCTGTCATATATATGGGAGTAGAATAGGCTATTAATTAGATAAGTTTAATTATTTAATTAATTAATTAGATTAACATTAACCTAATTAACTAATAATTGAAAATCTATCTTATCCATTAACCCATACGGTTTATTCTTTCTTTTTTCTTTTTTTCTATAAATTATTATTTTTAATTACAAAATTCTATTCTAACCCCTACTTAATAATAATATTTCAATTTTACTTTTCACATGGCCGAATTGTAAAATTCAAAATTCAACAAAACAATAAAAATTAATATAACATTATGTTTGTTTTTGTTTGTTGATTTTCTCCAAAAATAATCACTTTTTGCATCAAAAATCTAATTTCCTCAAAAATACTTAATTAATTGAAATCTTAGGAAAATAAGATAAATGAAAACAAGCAATTTTAATGGGTAAATGAGTACAAATATTTATGTAAAAATTAGACACATCAGCTTCAAGACTTGCGCTTTTTGTGATGTTTGCTCTCGTCTTTTGATAGACGCACGGGACCTGGGTCGCCGCCCCTGTTTCTTCTGGGGTACCTCTGGGTCGAGCGATGGAGGAGGAAATGGAGGCAACTTTGGTTTGCCAGCGAAAACAGGCTCGGGACCGAGCGGCCGCCGTTAATTATTTTTCTAACCAAGTCTAGGGAGCTCGGTCTGGAGGTGGCGCGCCTGAAGAAGGCCATAGCCGACCGGGACTGGTGGGTGGTCGAGATGGATTGGTTCCTCTCGGATGCCTCGGGCGGGCAGTCGGCCTCAGAATCTTTTCTTCGCGAGGCCGTGGTTGAAAAAGAGTTGGAGATTCACAGGCTAAAGCTGGTGTTAGGCGCGGGTCTGATCGAAGAGGCCAGCAACGCAACCTCGGGGCGATCTCCGGTAGCTCCGTTGGATAAGCCCCAGCCTGATGATGTAGAAAGCTCGGTGGCAGGGGTATACGCACCGGCCGGTCCAGCCGAGTGTCAGAAGAGCCCCAGAGGAGGCGCCGAGTTTGAATTTCAAGCCGAGTGCGAGTGAATGAGTTGTTCTTTGTAATTGTACCGACATTCATTGAGTTGTAAGCAATGAGTAATAATAATAGCATTCTTTTTCTCGTACCTTGATTGTCTCGGTTGCCGAAGGTGGCGGCTGTGTCTGTTGCGACGTGGTCGCCGCCGAGGTGACTGGGTCATAAATGACAACGTTTCGCCTTCCCATGAGCATTAATGGCGACGTTTCACCTTCCGCCGTTTCGCATTCCTAGACGTAATAACTACCCCCCTCGGGGGGTTATATAATCCCCACTTCCCCTCAAGTAATTGTTAAGAAGTGAAAGTCACTTGACTTGGGTGCCTGTCTAAGGCGGGCGCCCAGAAACAAAATGTTCTCCGAACACTTCGGATCGGCGGCACACCAATCACCCTCGGACTATTTGGGGTTCAGGCCAGCAGAGCCGCAAGACCCCGGGTTGTTCGTTGGTGAGTGGTGGGCCGGTCGATCGGTTCGGGGGTTCGGGGAGAGCCGAGGCTCGGTGGCTCTCCATCCATCCTCGAACAATTCGGAGTTTCGAGCTTGCGAGAGCAGGAAACCCCGTGTTGTTCGTGGGCGAGAGGAGGGTCGATTGGAAGCAGAGGGTCAGCCCGAGATGGAGAGAGTAGAGGATCAGCGGCTCCCCTGCCGTCCTCGAACAATTCGGGATTTTGGCTTGCGAAAGCCATAAACCCCGAGTTGGTCGCGGGCGAGAGGGTGGTCAACCAAACGACTCGGAGCTCGGGGCGTCTGCCAAAGGCGGACGCTCTAAACCTTAATATAAAATTTTGCTAAATCGTGGTACTAGGCCGTAGCTGGGCGTATGGGTCGAGCGGCTTCGAAGGAAGCCGCGGCCTTGCTCTGTGCTGACGACGTGCCGTTATCCCTTGGGGATGGCGGTGCGTGCGGTTGACGGTGCAGGCATGGCTGGCGGTTGTCGCCTCGCGTACCGGTTGATGGGCTTGAAGAAAGCCAGTAGCAGGCATAGCAGAAGGTCGCCGCCGAGCGTCAAGGCCGTGGAGCTTTGAAGAAAGTCCCTGCCTTGCTCGAGGTCGACGCCGAGCTCCCGCACTTGTTCTCAGGAAAGACGGTGCGGGCGTGGCTGGCAGTTGTCGCCTCGTTCATCGATTGATGGGCTTGAAGAAGCCCAAACCGAGCGAGGGACGGGTGCCGAGCCCCCACACCAGGGAGAACGCCAGTAGCAGGCGTAGCAGAGGGTTGTCACCGAGCGTCAAGGTCGTGGAGCTTTAAAGAAAGCCCCTGCCTTGTAACGCCCCGCCCCAATACTCAGACAATTTTATTATTTTTAGAAGACAAATTAGATACTATGTAGTACAACTACCCACCACAGGCTGCCTCTCAAAAGGTGGATAACCGGATTGGTGACTCTTGATCATTGGCTAATATTTATACTCAAATTATCATATCAAACTTCCCAAGTGGGACTATATTTCTCAATCTCAATCTCAAGTTCTCAAATCTGTGCATACCAGTCGACTGCAGTACCCCACCAGTCGACTGTTCGCTGCCAGATCTGGGATATTACATACACCCCACCTTTAGAAATCAGCGTCTTCGCTAAGTACAGGGCACACATCTCGTGTAGGACCGCCCTTTCTAGCCGATGTAGTATAGTCCTCGATCCCGGAGATCAATCGTTCACCACACCGCAGATCGGATACCACACTCAACACCGATCCCGATGCTCAATGACTCCCAACACCGCAGATCATATAGACCTCTACTACATCCGGTATCGAAAGTCGGCTCTGATACCATTTGTAATGCCCCGCCCCAATACTCAGACAATTTTATTATTTTTAGAAGACAAATTAGATACTATGTAGTACAACTGCCCACCACAGGCTGCCTCTCAAAAGGTGGTTAACTGGATTGGTGACTCTTGATCATTAGCTAATAGTATTTATACTCAAATTATCATATCAAACTTCCCATGTGGGACTATATTTCTCAATCTCAATCTCAAGTTCTCAAATCTGTGCATACCAGTCGACTGCAGTACCCCACCAGTCGACTGTTCGCTGCCAGATCTGGGGTATTACATGGTTTGCTCGAGGTCGATGCCGAGCTCCCGCATTTGTTCTCAGAAAAGATGGTACGAGCGTGGCTGGCGGTTGTCGCCTCGTACATCGGTTGATAGGCTTGAAGAAGTCCAAACTGAGCGAGGGACGGGTGCCGAGCCCCCACACCAGGGAGAAAGCCATTAGCAGGCATAACAGAGGGTCACCGCCGAGCGTCAAGGCCGTGGAGCTTTGAAGAAAGCCCCTGCCTTGCTCGAGGTCGACACCGAGCTCCCGCACTTGTTCTCAGGAAAGACGGTGCGGGCGTGGCTGGCGATTGTCGCCTCGTGCATCGGTTGATGGGCTTAAAGAAGCCCAAATCGAGCGAGGGACGGATGCCGAGCCCCCATACCAGGGAGAAAGCCAGTAGTAGGCGTAGCAGAGGGTCGCCACCGAGCGTCAAGGACGTGGAGCTTTGAAGAAAGTCCCTGCCTTGCTCGAGGTCGACGCCGACCTCCCGCACTTGTTCTCAGGAAAGACGGTGCGGGCGTGGCTGGCAGTTGTCGCCTCGTGCATCGGTTGATGGGCTTGAAGAAGCCCAAACCAAGCGAGGGACGGATGCCGAGCCCTCACACCGGGGAGAAAGCCAGTAGCAGGCGTAGCAGAGGGTCACCGCCGAGCGTCAAGGCCGTGGAGCTTTGAAGAAAGCCCCTGCCTTGCTCGAGGTCGACGCCGAGCTCCCGCACTTGTTCTCAGGAAAGACGGTGCGGGTTTGGCTAGCGGTTGTCACCTCGTGCATCGGTTGATGGGCTGAAGAAGCCCAAACCGAGCGAGCGACAGGTGCCGAGCCCCCATACCAGGGAGAAAGCCAATAGCAGTCGTAGCAGAGGATTGCCGCCGAGCGTCAAGGCCATGGGGCTTTGAAGAAGGCCCCTGCCTTGCTCGAGGTCGACCTGCCTTTTTGGGCTCGCGCTGTCATCCGAGCGCCAAACCCCAAGCTTGTAAGAGAGGCTTTTCAGGTTTGCACTATTATTCGAGAGCCGAGCCCCAGGCTTGTAAGAGAAGCTTTCAGGCTCGCGATGTTATCCGAGTGCCGAGCCCCAAGCTTGTAAGAGAAGCTTTTCAGGCTCAGGCTGTTATCCAAGCACTGACCCCCCAAGCTTGTAAGAGAAGCTTTTCAGGCTCGCACCGTTATCCGAGTGCCGAGCCCCAAGCTTGTAAGAGAAGCTTTTCAGGCTCGCGATGTTATCCGAGCACCGAGCCCCAAGCTTGTAAGAGAAGCTTTTCAGGCTCGCGCTGTTATCCGAGCGCCGAACTCGAGAGGTCTTTTATTGAGAATGAAATATGAAGCCATAATACTTGTTTAAGAAAGTTGGCATATTTACATCATAAGGGATTTTTACAAAAAACAAGGCACGACGTGTCGATTACATTTCTTCCTAATTTACATGGGGGAATGGAGGCTAATCTCCTCCTAGGAACTTGATGAGGTGTTCCGCATTTCAGGACCTCTTGATGGCTTTGCCCTCTGAGTTGGTCAGGCGGTATGTCCCTGGGCACACGACCTCCGATACTTTGTAAGGACCCTCCCAGTTTGGGGCCAATTTTCTTTTCTGACCGGGATTTGATACCGCCAGTTTTCGAGAACGAGGTCTCCGAGTTTGATGTCGGTGGGACACACCTTCTTGTTATAGAACTTCTCAATTCTTTGTTGATAGATGCTTCTTCTAATGGCGGACTTCTCCCTGACCTCGTCTATAAGGTCGAGGTCGGCTCGCAACTGTGTGGAGTTGGCGGCCTCGTCGAACGCCATGATTTGGGGTGAAGGGATCCCGATTTC
Organism: Hemerocallis citrina; assembly: GCA_017893485.1. NCBI lineage: Eukaryota > Viridiplantae > Streptophyta > Magnoliopsida > Asparagales > Asphodelaceae > Hemerocallis > Hemerocallis citrina. Next base: position 209,398,278 of record CM030367.1, on the reverse strand, counting down.
CAAGGGAATGACGACCTTCGCGCCGTATGTCAGATTGAAGGGGGATTCTCCCGTGGGGATCCTCTTTGTTGTTCGGTGGGCCCAGAGGATACTTGGCAACTCGTCGACACATAGCCCATTAGAAGAGTTATCGAGTCGTTTCTTGAGGCCGTCGAGGATTTGGTGGTTCGCGTTCTCGGCCGGACCGTTAGACTGGGGGTGGCAGACTAAGGAGAAGCGATGCTGGATCCTGAGATCTTTGCAAAACTTGCAGAAATGCTTACCTGCAAATTGAGTCCCATTGTCTGTAATGAGCACCTGCGGAATCCCGAACCGACAGACGATGTGTTTCCTGAAAAACTGTTGGGTCTGTCGCTCGGTGATCGTTGCTAATGGCTCGGCCTCGATCCACTTAGTGAAGTAGTCGATCGCCACAATGAGGAACTTTCGCTGGCCCGTTGCTTTTGGAAATGGGCCCACCAAATCCATCCCCCACATTGCAAAGGGGGTCGGAGTGGCCATTGACCGGAGGTTCGCCTGAGGAGCCCTCTTCACCGGGGAGAACCGTTGGCAGGGGCCGCACTTCTTCACTAGGGCGAGGGCATCGTGCAGCATAGTAGGCCAGTAGTATCCGTGATTCAACGCCTTCTGCGCTAGCGAATGACTTCCAATGTGGCACCCGCCGATCCCCTCGTGCAGCTCCTTGAGGGCGTACTTGGCTTCGTCTGGGATTAGGCAGTGGAGGTAGGGTCTGCTATCCGTTGTTGTATAGGACCTTTTGAAGAGGGTGGCATTGATGACCGTGAATCTTTCATATCAGACCCTGATCTGCCTTACTTCAGCTCGGTCTTCGGAGAGTTCTCCCTTGACTGGGAATTTTTTGATAAGGGTGGTCCAGTCGTCGGGGGGGGGGGGGGGGGGAGGGGCTCCGTCTTCGACGCACAGAACCTCCGGGGAGTCTGTACTTGGCTTCAAAAGGACTTCAATCAGGATAATGCGGTTGTGGCCTTCAAAGGATGGGGAAGCCAACTTTGATAGGGCGTCGGCCTGGGCGTTCAGCTCCCTGGGGATCCTCAGGACAGCTGATTCGTCGAAGGACGTTAATAGGCATTGGACCACGGCCAGGTACCTGATCATCCGATCGTCACGGGCCTCGTACTCCCCGGTGATCTGGTTGACCACCAGTTGAGAGTCGCTAAAGGCCCTGATCTGTCTGGCACCGACTTGATGAGTCAGGTTGAGCCCGACGATCATGACCTCGTATTCAGCCTCGTTGTTAGAGGCCGGGAAGTTGAAGTGGAGACAATATTTAAGGAGAAAACCATCCGGACCCTAAAGAATGATGCCCGCACCACTCCCCGTTTCGCAAGAGGAGCCGTCGATGTAAACTTCCCACGTCTGGTCGGCTACTTTGCTCGCAGGTTGCTCAGAGATGGTGCATTCTGTGATGAATTCGGCGAGGGCCTGCCCTTTGATGGTTGTTCTTGGTTGATAGCTGATGTCGTACTGACTGAGTTCGATCGACCATTTGACTAGTCGACCGGAGCTCTCGGGTTTGTAGAGCATGGCCTTCAAGGGTTGATCCGTGAGTACCTGGATCGAATGCACCTGAAAGTAAGGGCGGAGCTTCCGCGCGGCTATGACCAAGGCGTACGCCACCTTCTCCATCCTGGAATACCGGGTCTCGGCGTCGAGCAGGACCTTGCTTACATAGTACAGGGGCTTTTGAACCCCTTCCTCTTCTCGAACGAGGACGATGCTGAGCACGTTCTCCGAAGCGGAAAGGTAGAGCCAGAGTGGCTCCCCTGGTTTGGGCTTGCTGAGGAGGGGAGGGTTGGCGAGGTACTCCTTCAACTGTGCGAAGACCTTTTGCTGTTGAGTACCCCACTCGAACCTTTCGGTGTCGTGCAGCACCTTGAAGAACGGAAGGGACTTCTCTCCAGACTTGGAGAGGAAACGGCCGATGGCGGCCAGTCTCCCCGTTAGCCTCTGGACTTCTTTGACGTTCCTGGGAGGGGCCATGTCTATTATGGCCTGAATTTTTTCGGGGTTAGCCTCGATGCCACGCTGGCTGACGATGAACCCTAAGAACTTTCCCGAGGAGACGCCGAAGGCACACTTCGTCGGGTTGAGCCTCATGTTGTGGGTTCGAAGGACCCCAAAGGCCTCTTCCAGGTCGGCGACGTGGTCCTGTCCTTGTTGACTTTTGACGAGCATGTCATCGACGTATACTTCCATGTTACGTCCGATTTGATCTTTGAAGACTCAGTTGACGAGCCTCTGGTAGGTGGCACCAGCATTCTTTAGCCCGAAGGGCATGATCCGGTAACAGTACAGCCCCTGGTCCGTGACGAAGGACGTCTTGGCAATGTCGGGAGGAAACATCGGGTTCTGGTTATAGCCCGAGAAGGCATCCATGAAGGATAAGGGCTCGTGGCCCGAGGTGGCATCTATTAGGGCATCAATGCTGGGGAGAGGGAACGGATCCTTAGGGCATGCCTTGTTGAGGTCGGTGAAATCTATGCAGATCCTCCAACTCTCGTTCGCCTTCTTGACCATGACGACGTTCGCCAGCCACTCCGGGTAGCTGACCTCTTGTACGAAATGCGCGGACAAGAGCTTGTCCACTTCCACGTTCACTGCCTGTTGTCGCTCCGGAGCAAACTTGTGCTGCTTTTGGACAACTGGTTTCGACCCAGGGATCACGCTGAGTTTGTGCATGATGAAATCCTCGGAGATACCGGGCATGTCAAAGGGCTTCCAGGCAAAGAGGTCGACATTGCGGCGAATGCAGGCGATTAGGGTGGACTTGAGGTCGGGCGCGAGGGAGCAACTTACGCGGAAGTGCTTCGACGCATCCCCTGTCTCGAACGAGACATCTTCTAGCTTGTTCACCAGCTCTGGTTCGGGCTGGGTCCTCTCGGGCTCTAGCTCGACGGCGTCGAGGGGAAATGCCCCGCTTCCGATCGCAGTCATGTAGCACGAACGTGCAGCTTCTTGATTCCCTCGGACAACTCCGATGCCAGTATTGGTAGGAAATTTCATTTTCTGATGGTAGGCCAAGGGAACCTCCTGGAGGGAGCAGAGCCCCGGACGGCCGAGGATTGCATTGTAGGCTGCCTTGACATTCACAACCATGAAATCCATGGACTCGGTCCTTCTGTTCGGGGTCGTGACTGTCGTGACGTCTAGGGTGACGATCCCCGCTATAGTCACAGGGATGCTGGAGAATCCGTGCAGGGTGTATCCGGCCGGCTTTAGTTTCTCACGGGAGAGCTTCAGGTTCTCGAATGCTTCAAGGAACAGAATGTTGACCGAGCTCCCGTTGTCCACGAGGATTTGCCGTACCTCGAAGTTTGCCATGCTGAGGCTGATGACAAGTGCATCCCAATGAGGGAGTCGGACCCCTTCCAGATCTTCTCCTGAGAAGGAGACAGGAAGTTACTGGACCTGGGGGGAGAGAGGGCCCTGGACGGTGTTGACATCCCGGATGAAGGCCTTATGGGAAGTGTTGGATTCCCCTCCTATGGGCCCTCCATGGACGCAATGCAGGATTGCCTGACCCTCAGGCTCCTCGGGCTCCGGATCCCGCTCGGGACGCTGTCGGTGCGCTCGAGAAGGAGGGGAATCCCTCCTGTTTCTGTTGTCCCTCTATTCTCGGGCGCCTTCCCTTTTGAATTCTCAAAGGTACCCTCGTTGAATGAGGGCCTCAATTTCGTCCTTCAGGGCAAGACAGTGATTTGTGTCGTGCCCGTTGTCCCGGTGGAATCGGCAGTAGAATCGCTGATCCCTCTTCTTACTGTTGTTGTTGGATGGTCGAGGAGGGTACTGGACGAGGTCGCTGTCTTCAATCGCTAAGAGGATTGTCGACACGTTTTGCATCAGGGGAGTGTACCTCTGGAAGCGGGGGATCGGCGGGACCTTCTTCGCAGCACCTCCGTCTCTTGGAGCTTTCTTCGCCGGCTCAACCTCATCGGCCTTGCATTTCCCCTTCACGGGAACTTCCTTCTGGTCCTCGTGGATTAAGGGCTTCTTCGGCTCGGATATATTTTTCGACCCGGTTGAGGAGGTCGGGAAAGTCTATCGGCGGCTTCTTTGCCAGGGAGGCCTTCAGCTGCCCATGTCGGACGTTGTGCCTTAAGGCAGCCGAGGCAACCCCGGGGTCGAGGGACGAGACCGACCTCGCCTCGTTGGTGAACCTTCAGACGAACACCCGAAGTGATTCCCCTTCCTTTTGCCGGAGTCCAAGCAGGGACGCACTCGTTCTTTCGGCGTTTCGGCTGGTTACGAAGTGGACGAGGAAGCTGCACTCTAGCTGGTCGAAAGAATAGATGGAGCCGGGGGTGAGTTTGGAGAACCGTTCCCGAGCCGGACCCCGAAGTGTGGCGGGAAAAGCTCGGCACAGGAGAGGATCCGATGCGCTGTGAATCATCATGAGGGTTTTGAAGCCCTCCATGTGATCAGCAGATCGCCCTCACCGTCATATTCTCGAATTGAGGTGGACGGAAATTGTGGGGTATCTCCGCCTGCAGGATGAGGGCGGAGAAAGAAGGGCGAACCGGCCTGTACCCCTGAGTTGTCCTTGGGTCACCGTTGCCAAAGTGGTCGAGGCGCTCCTCCATTTCTTGGAGACACTTCAAAATGTAGCCATCATACTCTGGGGGGATTGTTAAGGGGCGAGACACGCTAGCCTCGGCCTCCGACCGTGTGTGGGAACGACGGGCGTTCTCATTGGCGGGGACCCCTCGGATGGCCCCCAAGATTTCCCTCCAGAAGTCCTGGAACTCCTGGTGGGTAACCGGGGCCCGCTCGGCCCGGTTTGGTTGAGCGGGTTGTTGTCGACCGACATGGCTGAGCACCGGTTCCCGCCCTTGGGACGGAGGTTTTGGGTGGTTTGGAGCCGAGTTGGAAGCGGCTCCTCCCCTGCTGCGGCTAGCCTACCGGTTCATGATCACCCCCCGTAGGTCGGGCGGGATCGGACGGGAGGCATTCGGCTGGGGCCCGTGGCTGATCCCTCTGTTGTTCGATCCGTGAGCATTGGCAGTGGTGCCTTGTGGAGGCACATCCTGCCGGCGTGCGGAGGTAACAGTTTTCGCGGCCTTGGGCGCCATGTGAGCTCGGGTTGACGGGGGTACCGTCGGAGGCGGAGCTTGTGTTGGCGTCTACAGGGGTACCGTTGGAGGCAGAGCTCGGGTTGGTGTCTACAATAGATAGTTTCCTACAGATGGTGCCATCCTGATGCGGTTTGTTTTTGGGAGGCGTGTGGATGCACCAGGCATGAGTTCTTACTCGATTTGTATTGAAGGAGGAGACTTCTATGCAGATGACCCTCGACTGGACGAACGGTACCGAGGTAGGTGGTATTGAGGTGGAGGCTGATGCTCGGCTCGGATCTTTGGGGCTCGGATCCGACGGGCTCGTGTACCTGCAAACGGTCTCGGAACACCGGGGTTGGTCTCGGTGGCAGACCCTCCGACGATCTAGTCAGTCACTAGGAGAAAGTAACAGTAACTATGGTTTGAGTGGAAAAGAGTTGATGAGTAGGGGTCTGGTATTTATAGAAGATGCCAACCGGGTCTGGACCCGGTTGCCCGTGAAGCTGAAGCGGTGGAAATCCGGGCGGTTTAGGATTGACGTGGCAGATGCCCGGGCGGTTTCCGGGCTGATGTGGCAGTGGCCCGGGCGGTTTTTCGATGCTGACGTGGCGGATCCGGAGGATTAGGAGGAGCGCGCATCCTGAGGGGATCCTGTGGCCCAGGACGGGCCACGTCATTCCTAACCCATATCAATAAGTATTATATATTATTATATATATGTATATTATTAAATATGTTTATTATAATAAATTATTTTACATTATTATATATCAGTATGTATATATATGTATACAACATGTATGTATCAGAGTATATATACTGTATATAGTATATACATATAACCAAACCTATACATACATTATATATAGTAGAATAAAATATAGAGTATTTATGTATATACATATATACATGAATACGGGTTATATACATACATGCATACTATACATATATATTGTATACAGTTTACTAAACACCTTTTAAACTTTGATTTTGGAAAAACTATTTTATGAAAAAAGTTTACCAAACAATACCCTATTTTTAAAAATCACAAAAAACAACTTTATAAATTTTTCTCCAAAACTATGTTTAAAATGAATTTTCAAAACAATAAACCAAACACAGTCTTAGGATTTTGAAAAAAAAAAAAGGATAATTTGGATTGTGGTTGTGATTGTAAATTGGATACCCGAATGGGTAAAATAGTTTTGAGAGGACCCGGACCTAGTCAACCTGTGAGACCGGTCCAGATCCAATATCAAGATCCATGGAGAATAAGGTCTGGGTCCGGATAATGAAGAATCCGACCTATCCGATCCGACCCAACCCGACGCGATACCACGACTACCCATCCATCATTCATACTGAATATGTTTCACGGGGCATCTCTCGCTAGTTGATACTTCTAAGAATAGGTTGCTCTGAAATTTTAACTTGATTGACTGCACTGCACTTTGAAGTTCTGACATCATCTTCGGACTAATTCTTGAACATATAAATGTTTTGCAGATTTGTTACCCCCCTTTTTTTAAATATAAGTCGTACACGTCTATTAAGAAAAAGTTTATGATTGATAAAAAGTACCAACTTTTTAAAATTCATAAATGAACTATCAATTATAAAAAGTCCAACTGGCCCGCCTCTATAATTTTACTATTATTCATCATTGTATCACTTGTTTGAAACGGTTGTACCATTCGATCGGTCAAAGACATGAGAATAATTAGCGATAAGAATAAAATTGAAAATTTCAAAAAAAAAACACTTGATTGATATTAAAGTATGACAAGATATTTATCTCGTAAACCTAGAATGACTTATATTTTGAAAAAAAAAAAAAAAACTAGAATGACTTATATTTGGAAACGAAGAGAGTAGATACGAGCTAGTGAAGTACTTGTAGTATATAAATAAGACAAATGCTAGGAAATAATTGATCTGCATGATGTGTGTGTGAATTCCTCATTGACTTGATATATACTATTTACTAAAAATTTGAGGTAGCATGTTCAAGAGATTTCGTATGATTTACGTATATGTATGTTTTTTTTAATTCACGAATAGTAGTTTAGTCAATCCGTTAATAGATATTTGGATTTTTCTGATTTTTCCAACATGATTGTGTGATAAGCCTTCCTGTACTTGTGGTCCACATTGCTTCTACATCAATTGGGCCGACACAGGTAACCGTTCAATATGTAAATACAATATTTTAAGGTATGTAAATGAAAACTACTCATAAAGAACTCTGCGCCGTTTGTCCTACTTCTCCTTCTTCTAACCACCACCACCATTTTCTTCTTCTACTGCTCCATTCCTTAAACCGGTCTCGTGCTCCGCTGTAACTCCACCACCTCTTAAACCCTAAACAATCCAACCGTCGGATCGGGTCAGTCACCTCCTTCTTCTCCACTCTCTATTTATTATTTTGATTCAGATCTCAATCTTCAGTAATTCGCCGTTAAAATTCTTTTCATCAATTCTGGTTTTCTTGATTGTTGCAATTCATTTTTGTTTCCGAAATTTAGAGAAGGAGATGATTCATATTCATTACTGATACCAATGAAAAAGAGATTAACATCGATCGATCTTTCCTGAGAACTTGATAATTGTTTATTCAGATAAAATATTCACGATGCAACAGTTTACATCTCTACTTTGGCTTTCAACCAATTCTTTAAATGATGCCCAGTTAGCGAAGAATTTAAAGTATTGGACATCCTTATTTCAAATCAAAGGAAATTGAAAATAATGATTTGTGTTTTGGCCTATCTTTGCAACTGAGTTCATGTGTTGGTTTTGGCCCTTTAATGTGGAGTTATAAAGATGTATTAATAATTGAAATTGCTGTTTTCATATGTAGAAAATAGGTGAAGCATTGCAAAAGACAACAAGGTAAGTCGAGTTTCCATGAACTATTTTCCATATAGCTGCTAAGAACATCCCCAGTCGTTTGCTATTTATCCACTTTATGCATTTTATAGCAAACGAAACGTTGCAGTCGTTTGCTATTTATGCATATTTTGACGATTTCGCAATAGTACATGGCTATATATGAGAGCGGACATAAGAAAAATGCATATTATACCGTCCCACGAAAAAAATAATTTTTTAATTGCTCGGACGGAACTCGAAAGTCCGTCTGACCTGTTTTTTAATATTTCCGCTAAAAAATTGCAAAAAAAAAAACCCAATCCCCCCGGACGGATCTTGAAGATCTGTCCAGTAGGGGGGGATTTATTTATTTATTTATTTTTTCAACTAAAAAAATCATTTTAATTATTAGAAAATTTGAAAAAATTATTTAAAAATCATGGGACAGATTTTCAAAGTCCATCTGTCGTTTTTTGTTTTTTTCTCCTTCCAATTGATCTTCAAGATCTGTCTAACAAATTTTTTTAATTAAATAATTCATTTTATATGCATTTCGCGCTTCGACGGATCTCCAATGTCCATTTTATATTTTTTTATTTTAAATTGCTATAAATATAGCATTCGACGACTGCAGCAAATGCTATATATGCTATATGTAAATATGCATTTTGCCATTTTTTGGCAATCATGACTGTGGATGCCCCAACACTGTGGATGCCCCAACAGGTCACAATTTTTTTTGTATCAAAAGATGTTCTTGCTCTTGAAGGTCAACCATGCTGGATGGATCACATGAAATTAATTAGTAATCTGCACATGCTTTGCACGTCCTAATAAATATATTTTTTATAAGTAAATACTAAGACATAATCTGGCCCCGAACCTGAGACATCTTTTTACTCATTACATACTCTTCACAAATTAACCATAGTGGCACCAACTTTTATTGAGTGGCACTTTTGTAAATAATTATGTTGTAAATAAATTTAAAGTTTGAGGGTATTATGGTAACTAAGTAAATGAATGGTTAATATATCTCCCACTTAAAAATTAATGGTTGAGATTAGATTGTTGATCTTCTACAAATTACAACCCCAACCCTCCCATTATAATATTAGAGATAATTCGTATATACCTGAACCTGAACATATATTCTACATCTACGCATGCATGTGTTCAAGTGTTTATGGTGTGTGTGAGAAAAACAAAAACTAGTAGCAAAACCTCCTGAAACTAACTAAATTTACTGAAATATTGAAATGTCAGGAAGTGAAACATAACTGAGTTCACAAACTTGGTTTCCTCAGCGCAAAGCTTGATTACTCAAGTTATTTCCCCGTCTTATTGTGTTTTTGTTCCAGCTAAAATTAGGTTGCATGTTCCACAAATGGGGTAGATAAGAATGCTGCATGCAATAAAGCCGATCATATAATTAGGTAGGACTTGTAATTATTATAACTGGTCTGGGATGTTTATTCTATTTTATTATTATTGTTACTAAAACTGATCATATTTCTTTCCTTCCTCATTGAGAAATCAAATTTTCCTTTGTTACATCAGGCGTTTTCTTCCCTACTTGATCATAACCTATTATGCTTCCGAACTAATGGATTGTTGATATAAATGTAACTCTACAGTTAGTTTTGTTTTTTTTTGCATTTTGATTTTTTGAATTTCGTTTGTTTCGTCTTTTGCAGGTTCTATACCATGGCTTTAAGTCAGGCAGGTATATTTGCTCTAGACGTACATATCTCTTTTCATTTGATGTCTAATTTTCTAGCGAAGTCATCCAAATCTTAATACACGGTTCAGATCAATTTCACTTGTTCTCGCAGCTTCTCTCTCTCTCTCTCTCTCTCTCTCTCTCTCTCACGCGCGCGCACTCAAAGGCAACTGCAGTTGGAGGTAGCGGCGAGTGGTGTAGAGGGGGAAAGACTGGCGAGTTAATTCTGCCCTTTTGATTTCCACGTTCTTGCTTCTTCTTCCTTTTCTTTTGCTTTCTTCTTCTTCTGTATTAATAATTTAGGAGGCGGAGGCTGCCTAAACTGCTACTGAGGCTCCTCCCACTATTCTGTTCCTTTTGCCACCATATATTTGAGCCTTTTCCCTCTCCTTCCTCTCTTATTGGGAGCTGCAACCAGATGGTTGCACTTCAATTCTAGCAATTGCTGTTACATGCAAGTCACATGCACGCAATAGTAGTTTGGGTGGCATTTGGTTGTTGCATCCACAAGTTTAATGCAACTGCTAAGTATGCAAGTTGATTTGCTTGAAATAGAAGTTGTAGTTGCAAGTACAAGACGTTGTGGAGGGTGGGAGGTGTTGGTGGAAGTAATAGAAGCCTAGTGGATGAGTTGCAACTTGACTTGTGTAGTGTAAGTTGGGAGCGGAATTGAAACTAGATGGACATTTGCAACTATGGTTGCAATGTATTAGCTATATATAGTGAACCAAAACAATTGCTGCTAGCTCTTTTTGCATCTGTAGAGCATGACCTTGTTTGCAACTGATACATGAAAAATAGCACAATTTTGTGCAAAATTGTCAAATTTCGATATATTTTTATGAAGTAATGTTGTTTCCCTGTTCATCTAGCTTTGTGCAAACGTGCTGTAAGCTTGGAGTTAGAAGAGTTAAAAACAATCAGGCTCGAGTCAGCATCTGTTTTGGCTCTCGAGACATGGCTTCTAAATATTTATGCGTTGTTGCGCCCAAGGCCTTGTGACTATGGACAGCGTGCTGGCTTGGTTAAGGCCTTCAATTTGTTGGCAGCAGATACATTTGGTAATATTACATTGGTCATTTTCCTGATAAGTACTTGCAAATTATATCGCTTGTTTGTAGAAATCTGTTCTGTGGTTAACTTCTCTGATGGTAGATATAGAGTGAATAGCTGTGATAATTCACATCAATTGAAAACTTTATCCTGCTAATGTTAACGTGGTAGTAAACCAAGTCTGTTGCCATATTATGCATATGTGTAGATTGTTATATTGCTCAGTTTTACTTTTGAATGCATCCTGATCTCGCTTACATCCTTGTGCCTTTCTTAAGAAATGGTAGTCTATTCATATCCTATCTTATTATTTTGTAGCAATGGCATTAATGAGCACTGATAAGCATGTGTCACAGGAAATAAATCAGGCATCCTATTTGCATAGACCATCACCACTGAAAGCTTACTGCCCCTTAGGGCTCGAGGGGACTCCTGCTGTTTATTCCCCTAAAGTAAACCCCAGCCCCCCGCCGTGCTAATTCCTGCAAGCATTTTTCAATCCCCATTACGATTTGATGTATGAATTATTGGCATAACAACAAGAAAGTGCTTCATATAATCATATCCACATCATGAAGCAAATATAGAGTGAATATGCATTTAACTATGCATTTAGTGCTACGGCCAACCTATTTTCTCAAAAAAAAAAAAAAAAACTGTGCATTTAGTGGTGTAGGTGATGAGCATATGCATTTAACTATCCACTCCTTTGGAGTTACAATATGATCTTGACTTCGTTATAAAGATAATTATAATTATGGTAGATAATGAAATCATGCTAATATGCTATTCTTCTCCACCAATCAATATACATAAACACTAATCTACTCTCTTGACTGAGGTAGAAAGTAAATGGACACCTCATGAAATCAGAGATAACTCTTTGATGAGGACATCGATTCAGAAGATTCAGGCATTTCTATCAGCGCTGCCATCGTCTTGGATGACGCTATCGTCTAGGATGACTATTTTATTAGCCTATTTATCTTTATTTCAACATTTTATTTTTTTTTGGGCATTTTAGCCATATGTAGTAGTTTTGCAATTTGCACCCTTTATTTTCTGCATTAAAATATTTTGAAGATTTGTATTGAGATTTTATTTTGAGCATGTATATAGGCTTTGTGAATAATGAGAAGGTATGTTATTATTGATTTAAAAAAATTATTGTGTGTTGAGTTGTTGCTTTTCATTCTCTTCTTGTGTGTGAGACCATAAGAGAATTTAGGGTTTGTTAGAGATTCTAAGAAAGTATTAGGGTTTGTGAGAAGCTCTAACTACCCCCGCGCCAAATCCCCAATTGTATTTAAAACCATAACCCTAGTACCCCCTCTTTCTCTCACAACCGCCATCTACTCTCTCTCTCTCATCTTCTTCCTCTTCCCCTTCGTCCCAAACCCAACACCTCACCGAACTCCATTGCCATCACCACCAAGCCCGACAGCCCTCCTGCCTCCCTCTACCCAGCGCGCCACCATCTCCTCCCTCGCCGTCGCCTCGACCCCGCACCCCCGCCAGCGTCCACCTCCTCCAAACCCCTCTTCACCCCCCCCCCCCCCCCCCAAAAAAAAAAAAAAACCACCCACCGTCGCCACCCCCCCTTTTCACCGTCGCCGCCATCTCAGCCACCTCAGGCCACCAGCGCACCCTCCTCTGCAAGCAGCCGCCTACGTCGATTCCCGTCTCCTTCCTTCCAAGCGCACAACAACAATAAGAACATATCAGATCTTATTTTGTTTTGATTGGGTCGTTATTCGCTGATTGGTGTTTGGAGCAAAGGATTGGATCTTTGTGTGAGAAGCAATACATGTGGCAACACATTCATCGAACCCGATAACTTCTTTCTATTCTCCTTTATTTGTGGTACCACATATCTTCTCTTGAATATTATCTAAATTTATTGTTGTCCACAAATATTGAGTGTAAGTGCTTCTATTTGCCAATTAGCATACGAATCATAATTGAATAACTTACTTTCTAATAACACTTAAGTATGTTTATGTTAGACTTGAATCTTTAATTGGGTTTGTTCAAATTATCCCGATTCTTGAAAATTCATCAAACCAATTATTAGTTTTAATTTCTAACTTAATCAACGTTACATGTTGGTAAACTTAATCTTTTAATATTTTTGGAATATTCTCTAGTTAGGATTAAGTTTACATCAGTCTTATGTTTAAACGGTGTACTATAAACTCGTATTTCAATGAAGCGAGTTCGAAATAGTCATCTCAGTGTAAATACTCCATTGTATTTTATGTAGTGGTAGTAGTCTTTCGTCTGGTCACAGTCATGAACATGTTTCACTTTGTTCAGCTTCGGGTTTCATACTCCAAGCAAAACCAGGCCATGTCGTCTTAGATGTGCTAGGCAATGTGCCATTGTGTTGTATTGCAATTCCTACTAAATTACTCATGCTACAAGGCTGGTCCTATATGCCAGTGCAAAAAGTATGGATGACATATATTTGTCAGAGATTCATGTTATGATTATGAAGTATTGGAGGTGTTAGGCTAGAATTACTTGATATCCAAGTATTTCAGGAATTTTATTTTTTATACTAGAGGCAACTTTTGTGAGCATGTTTAAGGGTTTTTGTTCTAGGTTAACTGGTAGTTGGATTATTATTAAAAAGTAAAAAATGAAGTGTTTTCTAGATCTTTCTTCTCTTATGGTGTTTAGCTTCATCATATGGCCTAGGCACACCTTGTCCTTCCAATCCAGTTGTGTAATATCCTATATTGTTTTTTTTTTCTATTTATTTATTTATGATCTTAATAAAATTGACTTCAATCTATTAAAGTTTCTCTAGATCCCTTCAATCTGTCATCTCCAGCCAACTCTTTCTAGTCTATTAAAACCCCAAAATTCTTATTCTCTAGTGTTCCCTGTTACTGGGTATGAGGTGATGTTACCCTAGAGGCAGTCCTCTATACTCTTTAGCTCTATTGAGTTTTTTTCACCATATAGCAGTCCCTTGCACCATCTATTGCGAGAAGAGAGAAAATCTATTGTTATTAGGAAAATGGGAGTTTGAGTTACTTCCTAATACTTGTATAGTATAGACAACCAAATTGGTATTTTCAGTTTAATGCATCTAGTAGGCATTTTCAGAAGTAATGGGCATAGGTAAAAGATAAAGTAGTACAGATTAAAAGAGGAGAAAATATTATAAAAGGAACAAATACAACAGTGCAGAAGTAATGAGGTATGTATAACTAGAAGATGGGGGCGTCGCAACGCTTTTGTTACCCAAGGCTGGCTGCTAGTCGTGCGCAACAGGAGCAAGTGAACTCTCCTGGTTATAGAAGGCAGAGTCTGCTATTTTTGAATTGAACCAGCAAGTGAATGAGTGAAACATGGCGAGTGCTCTGGGATACATTTAGGTTATCAGAAACAGCGAAATTGACTGTGAGACAGTGAATGATCAATATCAGAGTCGCACTTTGTTGTGAGTGATGTATTCCAAAGGTACAAGTTGAGAGGGTAGTTTAGCAAGAAATCATTGTACAAGAATGACCTGACTATAATTTTGTTCCATGAAAGGAGAGAAGGTGGAGACAGGCACATGGAGACAAGAAGAATAGAGAGGAGTAAATATTTTAGATTGAGATAATTTGGGATGATATTGGGGTTCTCTCTTTCAGATTACAATGGTTCTTTTCTATACAATTAGCTAACTAGTTCTAGTAAAATATTTGACATTGAGAGAAATTTGGGATGGTATTGGGGTTTTACTCTCTTTCCCTCCCTCTCTCTCTCATTACAATGCTTCTTTTCTATAATAATAGCAAACTAATTGTAGTAGAAAATTATTTCTGATTTCAATCCCTTGCATGATACCCCATCTTAACTGAATGGTGTTTACAATGACAATTTAATATCACTGGTCATTGTCTGGGCTTCTTGAGATATAGCAGGTTACATGGAGGCCGAAATGCCCATGAAGCTAACTTGTCCTTCCATTGAGAGGCTTCTTGAGGTCCTTTCACAAGCTTCTATTTTCCTCTGTAATTGTTTCAATCTTATACTTTCTTGAAGCCAGGCGTAGGGCTTCTTCTGCTGGTTATGGGAGGGATTTGTATTAGACATCTATTAGACATACTAACAACAACAAAGCCTTTATCTCAAAATTTTGGAGTCGGCTACATGATCATTCTCCACTCTCCACTCAGCTCTACTCAGCTCTATTGAGGACCACCTCTTTCAACAATCAAACCTTTTTAAATCCTTATTAATTGCTTCAACACAAGTTTGTTTGGGTCTACTCCTACCCCATTCTGCTCCTCTGACTTCCACTCGATCAATGCTAGTACTGGGCAAGTTGGTCTTTGAAACAATTTCAATGTTTTACAGTTATTATATCACGAATTGGGAATATGTTGATACTTTGTTTCTTCTATAGGTTTTGTTGAACATGATAATTAAGTCTGTAACATGATAATCTGTATGGAAAGTTCTTTTAGCCATGCCCAATTGAATTCCCATTTTTTAATCTACTACAAGTTATGTTTGATACATGTTAAATATCCTATTTTTTTCTCTTGAATATGATAATTAAATCTAACACTGTAATCGGTATGATTTTTTTTCTTTCTTTCTGTATCCATACCAAATTTAGTTCCCCTTTTATTATCTAATACAATTTATATTTGATACATGTTATTTTCTTTCTTCTGTTGTTTTTATTTTTTTATTTTTATTTTTTTTGAGAAAATGTGACCCCGTCACCGCTTCATTAATGAAAGGTTAATGAAACACAGTACAATATAACCCAAAATACTAGTACAAGATCTATACCGATCCAATACATCAAAGACCAAAATACTATAAACTAGCTAGCTGAAGAAAGCAGAAAATACGTAGAAAATACTTAGAAGCCTTGTTCATGTAGGCCCCTCCCCATGTGTTAGTTCTCCTCCTCCAATCACAACCTCTTTTTCGTGCCCACCAGACCTGCCCATGCATGTACAAAGGCAAATATTTTATACATCAAGACAGAGAATCTATGATTAATCTGACGAAAGCACAATCTAGCCATAGACTCCATAAAGTAGCAGCAACAAAAATATCCCATGCCCCTCTCTCCTCTTTCCTAATCTTAGCTGCGCTCCACTCTCCCCAAACCTCTAGAGTAGAGGTTGGAAACTCGACTATACCAAACCCTAAACATATAACTTCCCATGCTAGTCTATCTCTAGGTCGAGAGAAAAGAATATGATCCGTGTTTTCTACTTCAGTTAATCTGGAGCATTTGTCATCCACCGGGATGAATTCTGGTTCTATTGAACATGAAAATTAAGTCTACATTATAATCTCTATGACATATTTTGTAGCTGTACCTAATATAATTCCTATTCATTATCTTGTACTGTTTATATTTGATAGAGTTTTGATGAACTGTTGGACTGTTTTACACTGATGAATTCTGTTTTAAAAAATTTACCGGATAAAACTATGACCCATTTTCTGTCTCTTTCAGGTTCTAAAGGGGGTTTTCCTGTTGTGGAAGCATTTGGCTCCTTCATAATGGATTTATTCACTAGTGAAAGTGATTTAGATCTGTCTATTAACTTCGGTAATGATTATACCAATGAAATGCCTCGGAATGAAAAGATTTCTAGACTTCGGAAGTTCGTCCGCTTCTTGAATAAAGTTCAAAGTAATGACCGTTAACCTGCTTCATGATTCTTCTGATCGTATTTTTATTTACGTCTTGAAATACTTGGGTCATATTAGCTTGAAATGTTTTGCATTTCAGTTCTGTAGTACATGGCTAAGTACTAGTACTAATTCGGACTTATACATAACTCCAACCCGAAAAGGAACTTGCTAGTATCAAATTAAATTAATTTCATAAATCCTTTTAAATATAACGTACTAATTATTAGAGATGTTACGGGTAATGTACATGTTAGTAATAAGAGTAAAATATATATATATATATATAAATAAAATAAGTGTGTATTGTATGTGACAGAAATACCTTTGATTATATGGCTAGCTCCCACCACCTACTTCCAGCCCTGGCCTGAAACTCCGGCAATCGACCGAAGCCCAGCTCTCCTTCAACCTCCTCTCCATCTCAAATCCAGGCCTTACCAATCTTGAAAGCTCCTGCCTAACTACCCATCTCACTGCTGGCCATCTTCTTGTTCTTCTTGTTCTCCTACTTCTGGCCCTTTCCATTGTCGATCATCTGATTCTTCTTGTTTTTGTTGTTCTCCTACTGCCGGCCCTCTCCACCACCACCACCACCTCCTGACAACACTCATCATCTCCTTGAACGGAAATATCCAAGTTTTGACTGAATTTAAAATTGACCAAATTGGAGTGGAACACAAGGTGTGATGAATTGCCACAGAAAAAATGACTGACCTTTATGTGGACCGCTCCACTTCCGACCTACCCTCCAGCACCATCCCACATCTTTCTTCACCTTTGTGGAATTTGTGTATTGATTTGTTGTGATCGGCAATATGAGTGAAGTGAATAGTGGTGAACCCGACGTGAATGATAACTCCATTGTGACAGGAACTAGTCTTTCCCCCTTTTCCATCCAAGTTATTAAATGTGAAATTGAGTAATAGTAATTGGCAAAAATAACACAAGATGTTTACAGTCAAACTGAAAGGTATTCGTCGCTCGGGTCATCTATTTGATGACCCACCTAAGACTATGCCGGAAGATTGGGAAGCTGATGATAGCTTGATTATAAGTGCTATGTGGGAATCCATAGAGCCCGATATTCTTGATACTGCGATGCAGTGTTCTACAGCTAAGGAGCTTTGGGATCATCTTCAGTCAACCTATTCGGGATTGACCAGTATGACACATGCCTACAGTGTTCAGCAGGCCTACTGTGATTGTGAGATGGGTAGTCAGAGTATTGATGAGTACGACACCATCTTTAAGAAAACATGTGATGAGTTGCATGGACTTTTTCCATTAAGCACTGATCTGAAATAGATGCAAGAGCGCCAACAACATATACATGTTCTCACCTTTCTCAGGGGGCTTTCCAAGTCTCATGATGCTGCGCGACCTTTGGTGATGTGAGGTCCTGCCTTCAAGAGTTTGTTAGAGGCCTACAAACTTGTTAAGGAGATGTTTCCTCACCTTCCCTCAATTGTCACTAGCGACACTCCAGAAGAGAGATCTGCATTGGCTGTTGCTCAGCCTTATTTTAGTCAAGGAGGATGACATGGTCATAGTGGTCACACAGGTTTCAGTGGTCGCGGTGCTAGCAATGACAGCTCCCGAGTGGCTCAGGCACTTCACTTGCCAATATTATGTGCAACCATTGTAAGGAGTTTGTGTATACAAAGTGGTATTGCCCTAACCGTCGTTCTCAAAACACTCGACCATCACACACTGCACATGTCACCTCCTGTTTGACCAACGTTCCATTAGATGCAGGAGAACTTCAGGCTCTTCAACGATACTGTGCTTCTCAAGGCCAGCCTTCATCTTCTGCCACATTAGCCAGGTTTAGTAGTGCTTGCTTGACTACCACTGCTCCTACATTATGTGTAATTGATTCAGGTGCGTTGGATCTTATGACTGAAAATTCAAGGATATTGTCCTTAGTTAGAAAGTTATTTTATTCACCTATTTGTCTAGCTGCTGATGGTTCTACCTCCTCGATTGGGGGTTAGACATGTTGACCTCACTCCCACTTTACCTCTTATTTTTGTTCTTTATATGCCTAAATTTCCTTTCAACCTTGTATATGTTAGTCAAATTAATAAATCTTTGAATTGTTCGTTACCTTTTATCCTAATCACTGTGTGTTTCAGGAGCTTGGGAGGAGACGGACGATTGGCACAAGCCATGAGTCTGAGGGTCTTTATCGGCTTGATGGTGTCCCTACCTCTTTTGCTTACTTGAGTAGTTACACACCTTTCGATTTGCATTCTCAGATGGGACACTCGTCTTTACAGAATCTGAAGAAGTTAAGACCCGAGTTATGTTCTATTAATGAGTTGCCTTGTGAGTCATGTCAGTTAGGTAAATACCTGCGTGTGTCTTATCCTCCTAGAGTCAATAAACGGGCAAGTCGACCTTTTAGTTTAGTTCATTCTGATGTTCGGGGACCTTGTGCTGTCCAGTTTCAATTCGATGACTTCAGATATTTTGTTACTTTTGTTGAAGATTATTCTCGTGCAGCATGGTTATATTTAATGAAATATCGTTCTGAAATTTTTTCTTATTTTCAAATCTTTTTGTGCTGTGGTCAGAACCCAATTTGATATTACTGTCAAAACTTTGTGTAGTGATAATGCCAAAGAGATTTTAGTTATGATTTTATAACTTTTCTGTCTGATTCTGTTATTCTTCATGAATCCTCTTGTCCTTACACCCATCAACAAAACGAGGTTGTCGAGTGTAAAAATTGTGACTTGTTAGAAGTTACAAGGACAATGCTTATTCATCGACATGTTCCTCAGCATTTTTGGGGGCATGCAGTTCTTACTGCATGTCACCTAATAAACCGCATGCCCTCATCTGTGTTAGATGGTTAAACACCATTTTTTGTTTTATTTCCAAATTTTCACCCATTTCCCCTTCCTCCTAAAATCTTTGCATGTGTTAGTTTTGTCCATGACCATCATCCTGATCGCTCCAAGTTAGCTCCCCGTTCTATCTGCAGTCTTTTTCTAGGGTACTCCCGCTTCCAGAAAGGTTATAGATGTTATAGTCCTGAGTTGCGCCGTTGTTTTATCTCTGCTGATGTTATCTTTCATGAATCTCAACCTTATTTTTCTACGTCCTTTTCTGGTTTACCTTTGGGTCCCTCCGATCTATGTTTATAACCTACCCTCTACCTGTGATATCTACTTCTTCTGGTTCTGTAACACATGGCCCCCCAGCGATGCCTAAACGGTCTACAATTACTCAAGTGTATAAACGACGTTCGGACACCACTCCCTCAGATCATGCCTCTGTGCCTATTGTCCCATCGCCTCAAGTCGATGGAACACTGCCGTCTGAGCCTGCAACTACACCCCCAGTTTTGTCCACTGAGCCAACACCTATTGTTCCCTCTTCTAGTGAACATTTTGTCTTGACCTTCCCATTGCCATACGCAAAGGGAACCGCTCCACTGCACAGCCTTTATATAGTCATCTTTCATATGCTAACTTGTCGTCTGCTCATTCTGCCTTTATCTTTACTTTGGACACTTACCATGTACCCAAGTCATTATCAGAAGTACTGTTACACCCTGGTTGGAGCAAGCTATGCGAGAAGAGATGTCTGCTCTTAAGGAAAATAGTACTTGGGATTTTGTTGCCCTTCCATCTGGCAAACGTTGTGTTGGTTATAAATGGGTGTACACTGTTAAAGTTAACCCAGATGGTTCTCTGGCTCGCCTAAAAGTTCTATTGGTTGCTAAAGATTATTCACAAACCTATGACATTGATTATGATGAGACATTCTCTCCTGTAGCCAAAATGTATTTTGTTCGAATCGTTGTTGCAATGGTTGCTCGATTTCATTGGCGACTCCACAAACTTGATGTCAAGAATGCCTTTCTCAATGATGTTCTTGAAGAGGAGGTTTATATGAAGTAGTCTCTCGGTTTTATTAGTAGAGCTGATCCTACTAAAGTCTGTAGCTTGAAACGATCTTGTATGGACTCAAACAGTCTCATGCTTAGTTTGGCCGTTTCACTGAGGTTGTCACAAGTTTTGAATTGAGGAGTAATAATGATCATTCTGTGTTTTATTGACATCATCAAGGAAAGAAGATCATCTTAGTTGTATACGTTGATGACATTGTAATTACATGAGATGATCAGTATTCAACAGAAGTTTCAAACTAAGGATCTCGAGAGACTAAAGTATTTCTTGGGGATCGAAGTTGCTTAATCTAAACATGAAATTTTTTTATCATATAGAAAGTATGTATTGGTTATACTTACAGAGAGCGATATGCTAGGATGCAGGCCATCACACTCATATGGACCCAAACTCCAGGTTGTTGCCAGATCAGAAGGTGCTGTTGGAGGATCCAGAGAGATATATAAGGCCTGTGGGAAAACCAAATTATCTTACACTCACTCGTCAAGATATTGCATACTCAGTTAGCATTGTAAGTTAGTTTATGGCTTCTCCCCGTCCAAACCATTGGAATGCGGTTATGAGAATTTTTCAATATTTGAAGAGCTCCTCTGGCAGAGGATTGTAGTATATAAATGGTGTACATTGTCGAATTGATGGATTTTTAGATGCTGACTGGGCTTGCTGCCCAACGACTAGGAGATCTACCACTAGGTATTGTGTGTTTGTTGGAGGAAACTTAATTTCATGGAAGAGTAAGAAACAAAATGTGGTGTTTCGATCGAGTGCTGAATCCAAGTATCGTACATTCGTACTATGGCTGACCTTACATGCAAGATGATATGTGTCAAATGATTACTTACTGAGTTGGGGGTTCTTCAGCATGAGCTGATGCGTATGTATTGTGACAGCCAGTCTGCTATCCACATAGCCACTAATGATGTGTTTCATGAACGAACCAAGCATATTGAGGTTGACTGCCATGTGGTTCGCAACAAGATCAGTGGCATGCCGTATGAGCCTCCTCAGATAGAGGCTAAACATATTCGCACTGATCACAAGCAAGTTGATGCTCTCACAAAGCCTCTTGCGAGAGTCAGAATACAGTCATCAATGATCAGTTGGGCATGTATGACATATATGCTCAAACTTGAGGAGGAATATTCGAGATGTTACGGTAATGTACGTGTTAGTAATAAGAGTAATATATATATGTAATAAGTGTGTATTGTTGTATGTGAGAGAATTACCTTTGATTATTCTAATGATAAGTTTTGTAATAACTATACAATCATTAATTATACTTACTGTTCTCTGGGTATAGTTCTTTAGGACTGAAATTTTAATCACAAGGACTAATTTCATTTTGTTGCTGATGGAGGGGGTGCGATGGGAGGGGTGGTTAAAGAAATATAAATTATCTTTTCCTCGATGAATCAAGAGGTGTTTTCTGTTTCAGTTAGTCCTATGTACTTTTTTGTTTGCCAAAACTGGCAATTACTTTACTGATTGTTAAATCAGGTTAGTTGAAATCTAATCTTGTGTTCAAGAAGTATATATAAGTTATTTATTGTTTGGAAAGTTCCATTCAGAAACTTCACCATTGTCTAGATATACCTACTAGTCCCTAATGATGTCCTTGAGGAGTGAAGGGATGACCCTAAATATGCCATATGTTTCAGCATATGATTTGCATACGAATTCAATATAATCAAACTAATTTTCTTTCAGTTTGCCAAAACGGCACCAGTTATGATTCCCAAGTGTTTAATGAGAAGCAAGTAACAATCAACTTGAATAAAACAATGTTAGGTCTAAATGGATGACTGGAAAATTGAGTGCAATGACGAATACAAAACGGTGAATCGCACAAAAATAGGCAGCAATTATTTTATTCAATGCAGTTTCTATTAGTATTCACCATTCAAACTTATCTGATGGTAATAGTTGATTTCTGTGTGGTTGTAGACTGTAGAGTCTTCAATTTAATTACTCATTCCTTTAATTCCTTGCTGACATTTGGCCTTCATTCAACTTGATCACCTTTATAGTTTTCTATCTATATTTCATAAGCAATTTTAGCATAATTATGCAATTGGTTCATTGTCACATTTTCTCTATATTGGGATTGAGAGCAAGACGAGATTGGAATAATGCTGACATTCTCTTAACAAATTTTCAGATAACTCAAATATACTTATTTCTAGGGCTGCAAACAGATCTAAAAAAGTCCGACCGAAGACTTCAAATTTTGGTGGGTATGGTAAGATAAACACATACCATTGGAGTCATTGGATTCAAATTTTGATATGATCATATTCCACAATGCAGTCATTGGATGCAAATTTCGTGTGTTTGATAGCAACATTCTACACGCCCAAATATTAGCATGTGTTTGCTGTATCACTATTTTTTTATTTCAATAAAATTTTCATAAGGAGGGCAGTGATTCATGTCGTTTGGGCGAAGGCTCGCCCAAGTGTCTCATAATGTGGTGGGGACAGCGTGAGTCTGGTTTCACAGCACAGCGAAAACCGCCATTCTCAATGATGGAAGGATAATGGGCCGCTGCTCGCTGTACCTGCTAACAGCCCAGTTGCGACCTCTAAGCAAACACCACCTATTAAAAAATTGTCCCCCCCCCCCCAAAAAAAAAAAAAAAAAATTTTAAATTCATAAGTATTAAATAGCAGTGGAAATTATGATGTGATTTTATTTGAACCATATTCGTATTTGCGTCCATAATTATAAAATATAAAGGTACTCTTATTGAAATTCTCCCATATTCATCTTATATTCATTCTCGGTTTCTCCAGAAATGGT
This sequence comes from Hemerocallis citrina, assembly GCA_017893485.1. Lineage (NCBI taxonomy): Eukaryota > Viridiplantae > Streptophyta > Magnoliopsida > Asparagales > Asphodelaceae > Hemerocallis > Hemerocallis citrina. Next base: position 209,375,170 of record CM030367.1, on the reverse strand, counting down.
AATGAGCTTCCTGGCCGATAAAAGCCCATATTAGTATTCGTATTCGGGCTATAAAAATAAATTAATATAGAATTACTAATATCTGCTTTGTATTACAATCAGATCCATTTGCAGCCCTACTTATTTCTAAATCTATGTACTGATATCTTAATGTCCTCTAACCTGAAACTATAATTCTTTTAGCAATGTCCTGAAAATTTAATTTATTATGCGATACTCATATCATTCTGAATTAGTTTGGAACTGACACATTTTGATTTTCTCATCTATTCCTACGTGATTTCAGGAATGGGTCGCTTTTCAAAGATCTGTCCTATCTTAAGAGCCAGAGTACCAGTTGTCAAAGTAGTTGACTCGGGAACTGGAATTGAATGTGATATCTCAGCCGAAAACATGGATGGCATTTCAAGATCTCGCATTTTATCAGTTATTTCATCAATCGATGAAAGGTTTCAGATACTAAGTTATCTGGTACTGCATGCTATATTTCTTTTGTTTCATTTAAGCTGCTTCTTGTAAATCTGGTTTGTTTATCATTGTATTGCAAAATTTATTGGTGGAATCATGTGTGCATTATTTTTTTCTTTGTTCTTCCCATAAAAACTTCCATTTCATTCATATTGATTTATCGTCCTCCTATTAATTCCTTCCTCAATCAGATTATTTCCTCTCACTCATTACACTTACACAAGCAATGCAATGATTAAAAAAAAACAAGCAATGTTATGTTTGGCATTTCTATGAAATTTTTATGCTAAAAAACAATTCTTTCAAAGTCATAATAGAAAATTTAATGCTAAAAACACTTCTTTCAAATTATTTATTTTACACTTAAAAAACCTCTCTTTGAAATTCATAATAGTTCTCATTAGTGTGTGCGTTTCTTTGAATTTTTTACTCTAAAAAAACATTTCTTTCAAATTCATGGACATCACATTAGTGGGTGTTAATTTCTTTATTATGCTTCTTTGCAGATGAAAGCTTGGGCAAAGGCTCATGACATTAATAGTTCAAAGGATCGCACGATGAACTCTGTATCTATCATATCCTTAGTTGCGTTTCATTTGCAGGTATGTAAACTTTTTCTTTAAAAAAAATGTTAACTCTTAATTTCTCAAAATAAAATTTGGGATTTTGGTTGAGGAGTTCAAAAATTTGATGTCATCAAGTTTAAAGTTCATGCGTCATCTTATATGAGAATCATTACACACTCATTTATACATATGGATGACAAAGGAACCATGCATTTCTAAATTGAAGTTCTCATTTCTTTGTTGATCTGGTACGCTGTGCTCAATCAACAGTAAGCCCTACTTCTAATATTCTTGCACTCCTTTAGGTAAATTTAGTTCTGTCTTGTATTGAGTCTGTTTACTAGCGGATGTTGCTGTCTAGTTGTGTAATACTAAAATTTCTACACATGCATTGCACTTTTTCATTGGGTTGGTGATTTTTTTTAGTGGTTATTCTGATTATTTAGATCTTTAAAATTAATTATTATGTATCAGACCTTTTCAATTTTTGTGGGGTTGGATATGTGAGGCCATAAAATCATATAATGCACCCTTTGGAGTCAAATATTAGAGATAATATATGTAGTGAGTTCAAATATAGTGAATGCAACCGAATCTTATAGATCAGATGCAAATACCCTACCCTGGAGTGGTACTAAGATAGTAGAGTGGTGGTAAAAGAGTACATATATGCTACTGCACATGTGGTATGCATAGACTGACTTGTGGGCTATGTGAGATCCTCTTGCAACTAAGGGGAGTCACATACCTTACAAGTACAGTAGTACTGTATTTGTAAGTACCAGTAGGGTATTATGCCAAGGTTCCTACGGTAATGCAAGCATATTTGTAAGTATCACATTTGTTAGGATTACCCTCTGGCTGATGGTGTAGAACAATAGTACTAACAACTTTGATGCAAAGATTTACTTTTGAAAAAGTGTTCCAATATAGAGGAAAGAGAGTAATGTTTTATGCCAAGTTTTTCTCTTCTGAATATTTATTTATCACTATAAATGTTTTGCATCAAAGAAAATAATCTAATAATGTGAAATATACCCTTTTGCAGTCTTATTTGCAGCAGCGTTTTTTGGTTCATAATTTCTCAAATTGGTTATAGGGCATAGTGTAGCAATAGCTTCTAGTCTATGAAGTGGAAAACCTTTACTAATGTTCTCACCACCAGTTAGAATCATAATTTGATATTTGAGCCCTCATTGGATTACACCTTTTATGCAGCACAGACCCGAGAGCCTCCAATACTACCTCATTTTGCTGTCCTGTTGAAAGGTAATTTTACTAATTCCTCGTTGGTTCCTGAAATTAGGAGTATATGCTTATAAGCTTTTGTTTAAAGCAAGTAAATGTATATATACTTCAATCCTGTATGTCAATATGGTCAGGTAAATGCCTTGATCTTTTCTCTTCCAGTTAACATCATTTTTTTCCCACAAGTGTCGATAGAATATTGAATGTCTGTGTTGTCAACGCATGGAGGGGTTTCCTTTCATTTATGTTTGAATATTTCCTGTAAGAGACTATCTAGTTGTAATAAGCTTGAAATAGTAGAGGGGCCTCTCTAAGAGGAAGGGAAAGTAAAAAACAGCAGAGAGCTTAGTGATAAGGAGCCCTCTGGAAAGGGTGAGGTACTTAGCTAAAATTCCGAGAGAAATTCACCCTGTTCTGTAAAGCAGGCTTTTGCAGTGAAATATGCAGAGTGTCTCTCGTGCCAATGATTCAGATAATGACATGGACCATGCAATCCCAAGACGAGCACACATGAAAGTTGGGACTCTATTTGCTCTGCATGAGACCATAAGGCAGTAAGCTGACCGGTCAGTGTATGTCTGGTGGCAAATGGTCCCCAGATTGGTCGGAATTGGAGGCAAAGCAGGAAGAAGTGGTAGGCATTTGTATTTGACTGTTCTGCAGCCACAGGGAACAGTTGAGCTAATTGACGTTCCTCTGCGCACCGGGCAATCAGCAGTGAGCAGCAGATGTTTAATATGGTTAGTCAGATGTGTTATTTGAACCGGGATTGGGAGTGCCAAATTATCAAGGAAATTGTATCTCAAGCTCTTGGGCGATTGAAATTGAAAAGGAGTGCACTCTGAAGACAACTGTACTAGTCAAATTCCCAGGTGGCCTATCTTCCATTGCTTGAGATGGTGGTGATGGTGGTGGTGTGTGGGGGGGGGGGGGGGGGGGGGACCAAGAAGGCCTGCAGAGGTGGAATCATACTTTTTTGGAAGTTGACATATGCCAACTGATCTCTGGCAATAATGTAGACAGAGAAGTACTATGCTAGGGGTTTCTCATGGATCCAGTAGTCGGTCCAAGCTTAGTCATTGTTAAGCCTCGTGCATGCAATTATGATGCTCCTTCTGACCAGTCTCCTATTAGGATCCTTCACTTGCTTAAGAAAGAAAATCTTTAAATGACCTTTAATTTTACCAATTAAAGTAATTGCTGATGTTTGTATAATTAGGTTCTTATAAATTTTATATAATGAATTGCTGATGGAATGCAAACACATCGATAACGCCTCTTAGCAATGGCAACAGGTCAGGAGTTCAAATACCGCTTGCATCAGGCTGACTCAAAAAAATAAAAATAATGAAATGAAATTATGTGAAATTATATGATGCAATGCTCTCTGGTGCTTCACAGTGTCTACTTTCACGCTAATTATTCTATTTAATGTTAGTAGTGTGCTAAGCAAATCTTCACAACACGATGTTCGCCAAATGCTGAAACTGTAAATAGATACACTTTCTTCAATTTAATTTCATTAGGTTATCTAATAAGCCCTTAATTGTGAAATGTCATGATTGTGTTGGTGTGTCTAGGATGGTACTAAATGGAAACAGTGAGCCAACTAAATTTAGAAGTATCAGCAAGACAGCAAGTCTGCTAAGTATCCCCTTTAGGTATGTCAAAATTTTATGAATTCAGATTTTATGTAAAGTTTGTCTTCTGAATAGTTCATGGTTGTGTCCAAAGTTCTTGAGATTTTCCTATTGACTCTTATATAGATAATTGCATGTTCATTACATCCTCCTTTTCCCGCAATGATCAAAGATTCAACACTAAGTAGTTCTTATAATTATTTCCTTTCAAGCAGTTGGTCCTGAATGGTCACCTTATTAGAGCCATCGTGAGTATCCTTTTATGTTTCTTTTTTTCAGATGGAACTGATATTGCAAGCATAGAGAATGTTGTTTTTGGATTTAAAGGCTTTGGAAGAAGAAACGAAGAATCTATAGCTGAACTCTTCATAACTCTGCTCATTAAGGTAAACCCTTTTTATTTACTTGAATTTTTTTGACAATGAAAGCTAACAGATGTTACTGATGAGTTTGTTTTAGCCAACAGTTGTTTCCATACATCATTGTGGACGACATCATCTATTTGCTATATACTCTTGTGGGCACAACACACTTTTTAATGCTTGGTATTCTAGAAATAATTATCTCGTTTAAATGTGACAAGATGTGAAGTTTACCATCTTTGGATCGTCATTTCATCATAAAGTAAGCATTCAAGCAAAAATGCAATGCTATGCGATTTCGAAAGTAAGTTCTGATCAACAATTTTTATCCAGGTCAAATTAGTGTCTGTTTGTTAAATGTATTGTCTACATTCTCTTTTATTTATTTTCACAATCCTTTTCTCTCCTGGTGACTATGAAATTCCCTCATTCTTCTCTGGTTGCGGTAATCTGGTTGCAAAACTCACCGTTTCTTCTACAGAGACGTATTCTATATCCTATCCATTCTGATAACGAAAGACATATATGACGATGATGTTAGTTGTCAAAGAGATAATTAAAATGTCTTTTGTGTTCGTAGGTGCAGTATCTAGGATGTGTCTTTGAGAGGTTCCTGTTTTCCTGTTTTTCCAGTGCTGCCCATCCTTAGTGTACCCCTTTCGTTATTGGTTCACATGTTCATCAGCTTATATGAATCTTATTATAAAGATTTATGTTCAATTCATTATTGTTTGATCTGTTAAATTGGACCACTAGGATGTTTAGTCTATTTCCAGTAAGAAGGTTTTAATCATTAAAGTAAAAAAAAACATTGGGTTCAAGTAGAATCTATATGGACTTCTTACATGTGAACTACTTACTGGTAAAACTACATTTTCTTTACGGTGGATAAATTAAATGGACGACATCTCCGTGTACACCTCTATTTTGCAGCTAAAAGATACCTCAGGCCAGTCTGAACGATCTGTATCTACTCATTTTTTTCCTTGAAAAACAATTAAAATCTACACAATGATGGAGTCTCAAAATTTCCTAATAGGCATGGCTGTTAGGAATTCTTTTTTATTTTTATGTTATCTTTTCCTATCAAGTTTCTCATGATATTGAAGTGTTAGCTCAAGATGGCTACTCTTGGTGTATGTATCGTTAATATTTTGTGATCGCTTTATCAGAACCTGAGTAAGCTTGTAACCTGTGTATTCTCTTTGCAGCTATCAGCTGTAAAGAGTCTATGGTCGCTAGGTCTCTGTGCTAGCACTTTTGAAGGATCATGGATTAACAAGAAATGGGAATCTGGCATTGGCAATATGAGTGTAAGTTGTTTCTGAGATCCCAAATTACAATATTATTAGCCATGCCATTGTATTCGTGAGATATCCATTCCTCTTTTCTTTCAGGTCGAAGACTTCCTTGATCGCTCTCAAAACCTTGCGAGAGCTGTCGGGCAAGATGGGATGAAGAAAGTAAACAGTTCCATTAAGAGTTCCCTAATACATAGTTGTCGTGCTTTAAACGGTGAAATTGGAGATATAATGCTTAAAGAATGCCTCTTCGGTTCCACTCCTTTGAATGCTTCAGATATGGGTTCAAAGAGGACATTTCCCGTTCAAAAACCAGATCCAATCAACCCTATTACTGCTAAGAGACCGCGGTACACTGAAACTAATGAAGAAAGAAATCATAATTTTCATCCAGTCATTCCTCCAAACCTACCAGATTATGGCCCAATGTACCGTCCACAACCACCATTTGCTCGTCCTCCTCATCCCGGGTACAATTCTCATTTCCATTTCGAACCACTAGTTTCTCCTCACTTAGGTTTTAGGCCAGAAGCTCCATTTATACCTCAACATCTTCCCTGGTTAGGGCACCCAGCTCCGAATCTAGGATACCAGCAAGATCCATTTGTTCCTTATCAACAGTTTCATTACGGTCCGTACCGTCGATGACTCACTTTTCTACATCTGTAATGATTGGCTTGTTTATCGACCATAGCTATGATTAGTCGCATTCAACATGGTTCAATCTGTTGTACATTCAAATGTAAGCTTGTAGCAGGTCTTCCTTAAGATATATCCTTTCATGAGCTACAGTAAGATATACATCATCTGTTTGTAGATAACAACAAAATGGTGTATAAATAACATCGAAACACAAATTGATGGAATCATGACATGGAAGTGCAAAACCCATGAAAGAATTCTAAATAATAGGCGAGGAATAGGGGAAAACCATTCTGGATTGTATTATCTGACATCTTCTTTGTAATCAAAAGATTGTTTCTTATTAGTTGTTGATTAGTGTATGCGCTCTCAATCTTTTCTAGATACAAGAATATTTCAATTTCGAAATCTTGTGTTGCCTTGATGCCTTGTGTTATGCACTCTCTTATCGACTGTGACTTGTGACTCAATTAAATTGCATTGGGAATCCTACCTTGTGTTATGTTGCTTACCTAATATGAAGACAAACATGTGTGCATAACTGCTATTAGTCTTTGTATAGATTGGTTGGTGCTCTTATCTTCTCTTATGTTTTCTTTTATTTCTTTGGAGCAATTATTTGGTGTTTCTTGTCACCCTATTGGCCAACTATTTTAGAATTTGGAGTTGTACTTACCATTTCAATAAATATGTCACATAGTCTTCAAGTATGTGAAGAAAGCAATAAGGAAAATAAAGCTTGGCCGTTCCTACACAAAGCCTCACAGCTCCAACCTCAAAACTCAGCATCTCCACTAAAAGCCATCAACAAACCTCTACAGAGATGCCCAAGCGTGAGAGAGCTCAGGAGCGGGAGGGAAGGCCGAGCAAGCGCCGGGGGGGCCATCACGTCGAGGCCTCCAAGTCCAGAGGAAGAGAGCTTTCAAGATCTCGTGAGCCCCGATCTGATCATAGAGATCGATCACCTGATATTGTGGGTAAAGGCTATGAGGGTGGAAGATCTCATTCGGTAAGAGCTAGACGGGTCTCACCGGAGATAGGAAATCCCTTGAACCGACCAGCGGAGACCAATAGATGGTCGTACGCTGAGATCACTAAGAGGGGAACAGAGGAGGGGATGAGCATAGAGCTCATCGACACCCAGTATCAACAGCAAGGGAGACTCCTCAAAAGCGAGAAGACGATGAGGGTGAATGGGTTTTGGTTAAACCCAAAAAGATGAAGAAGCTAGAGAGGAGTGCTGAAAGAAGGGGAAGTCAATCCTCGGCGGAGGCAATCAGATATGTCATTAGACAGATCTGCCACAAATGTGCTAAGAGGGGCCATTCGATTCAAAACTGTAAGTATGAGTGGTTTTGCTACATTTGTAGAGGCTCCGATCATATCTCGTCGGCATGCCCTAACTCTAAGAAGAGTGCTTCTTCACCAATGATCGAGCCAACCCAGGAAGCAAAACCCATGAGCTCAGAAATGAGAAAAAACCCAAGAGAGTGCGGCGGGGAACATGAAGGTGGTTAAGGCGACGATTGCTCCAACTTTGATAATGGCGGAGTTCGAAAGAAGATTTAATAATTGTGTTTTGGTGAAGGCACACACTAGTAACCCAAAGAGAGAGGATATCGCTGAGATTCTAGAGGTCGCGACTGAGCTGACAGCGGAGTGGAAATGGGTTGTTCAACAAACAGCTAAAAATACCTTCTTCGTTCATTGCCTCAACGAGAAGAAAGTGCAAAAGCTGCTATAGATGACAAGCTTAAAGGGTTTGGATTACGAAGGTATGAAATTCTTCATTACTTTCAAGCAGTGGTCTCGCAATGTGGGGGCATTGAAAGTCGATGCTCTTCCTGTCGTTTGGATTCGTCTTTATAATCTCCCATACCACTGTTGGGTTCGATCGGGGTTTCAGAATTTGGTCCGAAACTTTGGCATGCTCATCGACATTGATAAGAACACCGTCGTTCAATCATGCAGAAAATTCGTGCATTCGAGTTGGCGTCACAAGAAAGGAAGACATTCCATCAATGATTGTGGTGGATTTTCAAGAAGAGAGGTATGAGGTGAAAGTCATTACTGATTACTGAGATGAAGAAATGTGTATCTTTCAGATCGGAAGCGAGTAGAGAGATGGGTGTGGAAGATGAACAAGATGTTGAGTGGGAGGTTGAAGATCGGTTTCGAGCATCGGATCTAGCACAAAGGATCCATAACCGCTCATCCAAAGCAATCAACTCTCATGATCTCGTTCAAACTCAGCAATTGCCACTCAATCTTAAGCGTCCATTTCAAAAAGAGGGCGGCGTGGGGGGAGCTAGGAAGCCACATGGTAAGGAGGTGGCGTATGGCGGGAAGCTGAGCTCTGCAACCTCAAAAGGTGATGGGGATGGCGACAAGACAGAGGCTAGAATGTGTTTAGCCCAAAAATTTGGGATCCTAAAAAAGGGGGAGGGCACAACGCTTGAGGGGAAAGGAGATGGGGGTCTCATCGATGCCGAAATTCTGTCTTTCTCAAAAGCTGATGTCGAAGCAACCATCAGACTAGCAATGTCATCTCTAGTAAGAGCTAACAGTAGGGTGGGGTCCAATGGGGCAAGTATGCAGGGATTAAAAGAGGGTGGGGGTTTCGATGAGGTAGCTAAAGAGACTAACTCTAATGACTTACTTACTTCCAAAGGATTTGGCAGAAACTACTGGGGAGTTCTCCCCAATGCCCAATGTAGTCGAAAAGCTCAGAGGAGAGCTACTAGGCATCATCCCCTCATCCCCCACTCGTTTGGACTAGGATCAAATGATGAGATCATTGGTGCGCTTGATGGAGTGTGAGACGATAATTTAATATCGGAAACTGAAACCGATGTCGGAGAAAAGGAGCCAGGAGAAGGGGAAATTGGTAGCACAACCGTAAAATTGATGGAGTATAAAAGAAAGAGCAAGAGGCAGTTGGATAAATGGGGACCACACGGACCAAGTGAAGACGAGTTGATCAAGGCGGTTTCAAAGGCGAAGGAACCGGCTTCTGCTTATGGAGGTTTTTCGATTAACAATTTATCCATTTTAAATCTGCTTAATGATGATGCGATTAATTATTATGCAAATCTTTACGGTTTAGCCATGGGCCCTAATAGAATATATCAGTTGCAACAAGTCTAGAAGATTAGAGGGGTACCTGTCAGAGAAAGCTACTCCCAACTCGTAGTGCTAATAGCGGAAGTGCACCACAAGCAATAAAAACTCTCACGAAATAGATGAACTAAGAACAAGCCACCACAATATATGGATCTCACAAGAACACAACCAATATGCAGAGATAACTAATACTTCTTATTACCAAAAAAATACAAAGATTACAAGAAAGATTACAACTCCCAATCTCTCTCTCTCTCACCTTTGAAATACTCGGCACAATCTCTCTTAAAGTTGAATAATGATCACAGCATACAAAACCCTAGAGTTTACGGCCATATATATAGCCCCCAAGCAAACCCTAAAAGATAAACACAAATATAGCAAATTGGGCCTTTCTCCCATAAGCCCAAGAGAACAACTCAGCGTTGGTGTCGGTCGACCGCACCGCAAGCCGGTCGACCGCGTCGTATGGATCCAGACCCGAGGGCTAACCGGTCGATCGCACCCCTAGTGACCTGGTCGACCGTCCCCTCCTCTGTTGGACGCCTACACTCGAAGAATCCCTAGTCGACTGGGTCGGTTGACCGCACCCCTAGCCGGTCGGCCGCAACCCTCCAGACTTCTCTTCTTCTACTTGCTGTTTGTCTTTCCTTGCTTCTTTGTCTTCTCCTCTTCTTCTCCAACTTCAAGTACCCCGTGCCTACGTGTATTTGAGGCCACAGTTCCTAACAATACCAATTGGGTGACTATCTAGATAGTTGTCTACCTACTTAGATGATAGAGCATAGGTGTTTATATTATTTTTTAATGTTATACATCTTCTGGAACGTAAGAGAGATGAGGCAAAAATCTAAGAAGAAACTAATTGGCGATACGATTGATCAAAACTATCCCACCATATGCGGTTTCCAAGAAACCAGGATAGAGAATCCAAAGTTAGATGACTTCAATAATTTCAAATGGGCTAAGGACTTTGATTGGAGGTTTAAGTCGGCTGTCGGCTATTCCGGGGGCATGGCACTTGGAGTTGATAGGAGATCCTTTGAGATTTTAGAGGAACTGATTGAGGATTTTACCGTATCAATTAGAATTAGAAGGAGAAGTGATGATTGGGAGCATGTGGTAACTATGGTCTACGGCCCGTATGACTCGAGACTGTGAGGACAACTCTGGATCGAGTTGATAGATATTAGAAGAAGATGGCCCGGTCCGTGGGTGATCGGCGGTGACTTTAATGTTACTAGATTTCAGAACGAACACAGAGGAAGAGGGCCTAGCCGCATTGATCAAAATAAATTTAACTCCATTATTGATGAGCTTGAACTTATAGAATTGGACTCGGGAGATAGGAAATTCACATGGACCAACATGCAGGCCAACCCGATCTTAGCAAAATTGGATAGAATCTTGGTCTCCACCAAATGGGAAGATGCCTTCCCACTAGGTAGGGTGAAGTCTATTGCGAGGTACACCTCTGATCACCTTCCACTAGCCTTAGATTATGGCGTTGGAACAACAAAAAGGAGGCAGCCGTTCAGGTTTGAGAAGGCATGGACGATGTGTACAAATGTCCGTAACATCATTGATGAATCATGGAACGAGGCTACTTTGGAGGCCTCAGGAGTTGGAGTTTGGATCAAAAAGACGAGAAGGCTTCGACAGCAATTAAAGGACTGGGCTAAACTAGAATTTGGGGTTATCAAACTCAATATGGAGGAGTTCGGCAAAAGGGTGTAGGAACTAGAAATCATTAGGAAAGTAGGGACCTTCTGAGTCCAGAGATGGAGGAGCTGTCCAGGTGCAGGATTGAAATACAACACACAGCAACCATGAAGGAGCAATATTGGAAGCATCTTTCAAGGATCCAGTGGCGAAAAGAAGGTGACTCAAATAAAAAGTTCTTTCATAAAGTGGCAAATGGAAGAAGAAGACAAAATCACATTAATGGGCTTTCTGTTGATGGAGCTTGGATCGAGAATGAGGGCCTGGTAAGAAAACACATTGCCCAAAGATATAAAGAGCTTTTAGGAAGAAGGAAATCTTATAGAGGCAAGCTGACCCAAGACATGTGGAGCTCCACAAGGATTGATGGAAGCGACGAACTAGAGAACACATTGACGGAAGAAGAGGTTTTGGACGCTGTAAAAAAAGTTAGGACAAGATAAAGCACCGGGTCCGGACGGGTTCCTTATTTTCTTCTACAAAATTTATTGGAATATCATCAGGAAGGATCTCATGAATATCTTCCAGGAAGTCTACGACGGAACAGCTATCTTGGATAGGATCGACTACGCTAATATCGTTCTTATTCCGAAAAAGAAGGAGGTGATTAGAGTGGAGGAGTTTAGACCGATTAGTCTTCTCAACGGATCATTCAAGATTATCTCTAAGGTGTTAGCCTAAAGATTGTCTCCGCAACTGGGCGAGGTGGTTGGAGAATCGCAGAGTGGCTTTATCAGAGGAAGGGACATTATGGATAGTATTGCATCGACACGCGAAATTGTTTATAGATAAGACAAAGAAAAAATGGATGACTTCCTATTAAAATTAGATTTTTGAAAAGACATATGATTCAGTTGAATGGGAGTGTGTGGAAGAAGCACTACAACTCAAAGGCTTTGGATTGAGGTGGAGAATGTGGATGAATATGTGTGTCCAATGAGGGAAATCATTTGTCCAGGTCAACGGACACCTAGGAAAAGAGATCAAATGTCGCAAAGGACTTAGGCAAGGAGACATGCTATCTTCTCTTCTTTTCGCCGTGGTGGCTGATGGATTGGCTGAAATGATTAGGAGGGAAGAGAGCAACATGTTATCCAGGGAGTCAATCTTAAAGGAATTCCTGATCCAATCTCTATCCTTCAATATGCAGACGATACTCTCATATTTGGAACGGATAAAGAGGATGAAATTATTGCTATTGGAATGGTGATACAATTCTTTCAAGCTTGGTCGGGATTGAAAGTGAACTTAAAGAAGAGCAGTGTCCTACCTACAAGCGAACAATTATCCATCCCTATCAACAATATAAAGACCTACTTCGGTTGCGAGGTTGGTCAGTTTCCCCTAATCTATTTAGGAACACCAATCAGACTGGGTCCTCTACGTCGAGAGGACTGGCAACCGTTAATTGATAAGATTGTAAAAAGATTGGCCGGCTAGAAGGGACGATTTTTGTCGCTGGGGGGAAGAATCACGCTACTTAATTTAGTGCTAAGTAGCTTGCCGATGTACTTAATGTCTATCTATGAATTGCCTAAATGGGTCAGCAGCAAAATAGATAAATGCATTAGAAGATTCTTGTGGAAGGGTGCAGACGAGTCCAATGAAGGCTTCCACTTGGTCAAATGGGGAAGAGTGTGCAAGAAGAAAGAATTTGGAGGACTTGGAATAATAGACTTGAAAGATATGAACAAAGCCTTGCTGAGTAAGTGGTGGTGGAAAATGAGTAGGAGACGCAACGCCTGGTGGTGTAAATCCTTTGCCGCATATCGAAATAGGAAAAAATATCATTTCGGGGGGAAGAGTGCTTTCGGGAAGGCATCGGTACTATGGAAGGGCGTAGCTAAAGTAGGGAAAATTTTCCACACCAATACTGGATGTAGGATTGGAAACGAAAAGGATGCCAGATTCTGAAAAGACAAGTGGTGTGGGGACACATCTTTGCTCCTGAACTTCGGAAGCGGCTGCTCCTATGGTTAATATTGATACTCTCGTAGGGGATGTATGGCGTAATGGAAGACTATCGCTTGAGGTATCAGATCAGTTATCGCAAGACAGCATGAACCAGTTGGCCAACCTTAACCTATTCGTTAGAGCAGAAGGGTGCTATGCAACCGACGTAGAGGATGATAGATGCTGGAATCTAGAAACGTCTAAGTCATTCTCGGTAGCATCTATGTACAAATGGCTTAATGATGGAGGAACTCGGAGCATGGAAGTCAACATTATCTGGAGGATCAAGGCGCCCCTGAAAGTTAAAGTTTTTACTTGGCTTGTGCTGAACGACGCCATTCTGTCTAAGATCAATTTGCAAAAAAAGACACTTACAAATTGATGTTAGATGCTCAACGTGTAATAACGCTGACGAGGATACAAATCACCTGCTCTTTACTTGCTCTAAGGCAAGTCTTGCCTGAGAGGTGGTGAGTTTAGGATTTGGTTGTCTAGAGAGTCCTAGGTCGAGCACAGAGGTTTGGGGTCACTGGAGGATGGACTTAGTTAGAAAAGAGGATAGCATGGCCTGGAATATTGCGGCAGCCGCTATTGGGTTTATGTATTGCATACTATGTTGGATAAGAAGACAATGAGACGACCGGAGACGGATGGAAGCAAGGGAAACAGTCAGCAACAGCAACAAGTGGAGTTGCGAAAGTGCGGTCGACCGACCGCTTCAACTGCACAGAGTTCCCGAGAGGGGGACGGTCAACCGACCTTGTGGTGCAGTCGACCGAACGCGACGCTGATGGATTTTTTGGGTCGGGTCTTAGTGATTTGTGATAAGCCCAACATGCTCTTCCAGTCAGATCTTACGGCTCTTATCGTAGGGTTGTCTCTTCAGGAATATCCAATGGTTATTGTATCAACATATCAAACTAAGTTTTCTCTAGATCTCTATATCTTGTTGTTATTGGCCTCCATTGAGAGCCAAGAGAGATAGAGAGAGAGTACTTCATTGAAGGAGAGATTGAGTGATTCTCTAATTGTAAACAACTAATACTTGTTGGTAAGGCTTGAGAGAGGGTCGTGGTGAGAATTGTAATATTTTTGTATGTTCTCTAGTTGAATAACATCTTGGGTTTCTTCTCCCCCGGATTAAGGCAAAAGCCCCAACCGAGATAAATTTGTGTGTGCTTTGGTGTGTTTGGTAGGATCTCATATGTGCTTGGTGGTTTATGTTGATTGCATCGAATAACTCAACAAGATCCTAAGAGAGATTTTCGGTAGAAATCCCTAACAATCGGTATCAGAGCTCCGGATTCAAGGGTTTGTTCGAGTTCCTTGGAGATGATGGCAGATCAAATCATGAAGATCAAGCGGTTCAAAGGCAATATCAACTTTGATCTCTTGAAGGTGGACATGCATGAAACATTGGTTCAACAGGACTTAGATCTAGTCCTAGAAGGGGATAAAGGGAGACCAATCGGCACAAAGCAGAAGAAGCGAAAGAAGATATGTTCAAAAGTCTTGGGTTTAATCCTCATCGACGAGCGAAGTCATGTATAGGAGAAGCACGACGAGTCTTTGGGCAAGATTCAGAACTGACTACTTGGGTTCTTCATAACAGGGTCGGATGTACCAGCGAAGAAAGTTGTTGTAACACCCCATAATTTTCAAAAGAGTATATATATATATATATATATATATATATATATATATATATATGTTGATAATAGTGGCTGTTTGTAAATTATATGCATGATGGCATATGTGGTAATTATATTGAAAAGGAATAGTGCATAGGGGGGCCCACATTGAAGTGCAGCAAGAGAGCTGCTGCACGTTGAAGTGCAGCAAGAGAGTTGCTGCACGTTGAAGTGTGCTAGCGTCACTTGGAGGGTGACGTGGCTTTGGAAGTTGGGGCCCACCCGCTATTGTCTTCTTCCGGTAGAGGAGAGGAGAGAGAGAGTATGAGATTTAATCCCATATCGGATTTCAAACTAGAATATTATAATAATAAATAACTTTGCCTATGATCAAGAGTCACCAATTCGGTTAACCACCTTTTGAGAGGCAGCCTGTGGTAGTATCTAATTTGTCTTCTAAATTGTATAAATTGTCCGAGCTCGGGGCAGGGGCGTTACAAATGGTATCAGAGCCGACTTTCGATACCGATTATGGGTAAGAGTGGGTGAGATGTATGCCTGAGATGGAGCTAGCAAATGTACGGGTAAGTAGGGGTGGACAACTATTATCCGAACCGACCAATCCGAACCGACCAGTTTTTAACCGAACCAATTTGGGGTTTGGATTGGATCGGTTCTTGATCTTCAATAACCAATTGGACCGGTTTGATTGTTGGATGAGGCTTTCAAATAACTGATGAAACCGAACCGACCATACCTCAATAAAAAATATGTTTTACCTTTAATTTTCCTTGAGATACAAACAGTCATTTTTAATTTCTTTAATACAAACTGAGCAGTTGTTCTATCTATGTTTTGGTTCTCCATAATCCTATGTGTTATGTTGTTGAGAAATGCTTGATTTACAGTGTGACCCAACTTAATAGAATCATAAAGTTGATGTAACATTTAGTAGTTACTTTAATCAAGTCAAACAGAAATTATTTTCTAAATCTTTTTTTATTGCACCTGAAATTCAATTTGCTATGGTTATTGATGTTTCTTTTATGATAATAAACTAAGATTACAGAAGTATGCAAGTGAAAAAGCAGTTTATCTCACTCATTTAAACGTCATCATCTCAAACAATTAGTGCAAAATTTATTAACAACTTGTGGTTTTATGAATCTTCATTTTAAATTTATTTCTGAATAACAAATAGCAGGTTGTTTCTTAAGTTTGATTAAAGTTGATCTTTTAAATTTCAACAAAATTATGAATGATATTGAAGGTAAAAAGTAGCACGGCAAACCGACCATCCAATCCAATCCAAACTGAGCTTAATCGGCTTGGATGGAAACCGATCCAATTAAGATTCGGATTGGTTGCAGATGAGAAAATTAAAAAATTGATCTTCTTTGGATCGGTGGTGGATGGTCCATATTAGGTCGGATACCAACCGATGCCCACCCCTACGGGTAAGTATTGTCTGAGAGGGAACAAGGTTGGGGACAGGTCGCCCTGGTAAGGGGACTGTACAACCCGCAGAATCAGGGGTACTGTGCAGCTAGAAGAATCAGGGTACTCCACCCCACATCGGCTAGAAAGGAGATCCTGCATTAGATTGTGCATGCCCCGTACTCAGTGAGGACGCTGATTTCTGAAGGAGTGTGTGTGTAACATCCCGTAATTTTCAAAAGAGTATATATATATATATATATGTTGATAATAGTGGCTGTTGGTAAATTATATGCAGGATGGCATATGTGGTAATTATATTGAAAAGAAATAGTGCATAGGGGGGCCCACATTGAAATGCAGCAAGAGAGCTGCTGCATGTTGAAGTGTGCTGGCGTCACTTGGAGGGTGACGTGGCTTTGGAAGTTGGGGCCCACCCGCTGTTGTCTTCTCTCGGTAGAGGAGAGGAGAGAAAGTAAGAGATTTAATCCCATATCGGATTTCAAACTAGAATATTATAATAATAAATAACTTTGCCTATGATCAAGAGTCACCAATTCGGTTAACCACCTTTTGAGAGGCAGCCTGCCGTGGGCAGTTGTACTACATAGTATCTAATTTGTCTTTTAAATTGTATAAATTGTCCGAGCTCGGGACAGGGGTGTTACAGTTGTAGGATTTCTCAATGAAGGAAAGTACCGCTCTTCTAGATCATGAAGTGGAGTTATCTGATCTGAGGGCGTTCAATGCAGATAATCTAAGAGTTTCCAACTCGATATATTCATCACCAAATCCATCCAACATGATAACTATGCTAGATGAGAAATCTACCAAGGAGAAGTTTTTCATAGCAGGTATGTCAAGGGGTTGGAGGAGAATGCACTTAGGGAGGAGAGTCAGAAATCGACGTCAAATTCTGTGAGTTGCTTGGAGGTGGATTGTACTTTTATTGGAAAGACAGGTGCATGTAGGAGTAAGGTCCATGGCTACCATTGCAAAGGAATTGAGCACTACATGAGAGACTGTTGCAAGCGGTTGAGTCAGAGGGGCGCCTCCAGTGCCGCTGAATCAGGTGATGGCTTAAACAGTACTTTTGTTTCAAGTTTCTTAGATGTGAATTCCGGTTGTTCTTTTGATTCGGTTAGTTCTTCTCAAGTTTGCTCCGAGAGGGAGATGCTTTCTACTTGCAAATTTGCATCATATCGTTGTGTGGGAACGAAGGTTGATAAGATTTGTGAAGTAATTGTATCTACTTACAAGTTTGCCTCATGTCGTTGTGGGGGAACAAAGATTGACAAGATTTGTGAAGTAAAGTGTGAGAAAACAAATGAGTCGAAGATGACAGACAGAATGTGATACACACTAGAGGAGGACATGTATATTCCTTTGATGAAGCAGAGCTTTACATCCATGAGAACTATAGAAGCTCGGGACTGCAGGTACACAGATCCAGGTGGAGTTCGTTCAGTTTGGAAAAGTTATCGTGAGGTGATGAAGGGTGAGAGGGGGGTTGAGCAGGGTCAGCACAATCTCTATCAGCTTTGGAGAAATAGAAAAACTTACGCAAGTGTTTCGAAGTCCAATGTTCCTAAAGCATCATCTAGTATGCCGTCACTAGAATCATCCAAGTGAGACTGCGACGTTCGAATATCGTCGGAAGGTGGAGAGAGCCTTGAGGTAGGTGGAGTTCGTGTGGAGGGTGACAACTCCATGATTACATCTACTGGGGTGTGCCCCTGAGGGGGGCATACAGCGGGAGAAAAATATGTGGAGATAGATTTAACTAGCAAAGGAAGCCGTCAAAACGAGTTGTTTGCAAGAAGAAAAGGAAAAGAGTCTAGAAGGTTTTAAATCATGCAGGTGTGGATTCATGAGTATGTAATCCAAGGTGGAGATTGTTGGGTTTATGTCTTGCATACTATGTTGGATAAGAAGACGATGAGACGATGGAGAAATCGAGACGATCGGAGATGGAGTGGAAGCAAGAGAAATAGTCAGCAGCAGCAGCAGGTGGAGTTGCGGTCGACCGCGATGCTTTGACTGCACAGAGTTCTCGAGAGAAGGACGGTCGACTGACCTTGTGGTGCGGTCGACCGAATGCGGCGCTGATGGATTTTTTGGGTCGGATTTTGGTGATCGTGATAAGCCCAATTTGCTCTTCAAGTCAGATCTTACGACTCTTATCGTAGGGTTATCTCTTCAGGAATATCCAATGGTTATTGTATTAAGATATCAAACTAGGTTTTCTCTAAATCTCTATATATTGTTGTTATTGACCTCCATTGAGAGCCAAGAGAGAGAGAGTATTTCATTGAAGGAGAGATTGAGTGATTCTCTAATTGTTAACAACTAGTATTTATTGGTGAGACTTGAGAGAGGGTCGTGGTGAAAATTGTAATATTCTTGTATCTTTTATAGTTGAATAACATCTTGGGTTTCTTCTCCCCGGATTAAGGCGTAAGCCCCAACCGGGATAAATTTGTGTGTGCTTTGGTGTGTTTGGCATGATCCCATATGTGCTTGGTGGTTTGTGTTGATTGCATCGAATAACTCAACATGATCCTAAGAGGGATTTTCAGTAGAAATCCCTAATACCCGCAACTATGTGGGGTTTATGGCTAGACCGTAACGACTTATGTTTCCGTAACATCAACAATAGATTTTATGTTCTGATGCAAAAAAATTTCCTTTTTATTCATGATTGGGCAGGTTATGCGGGCTCTAGGAAGAGGCTACGTATGGATGAGGAGGAGTAGCCTGTTCGCTCGCGGGATGTTGGATGGTAGAGACTATTTTGGACCTTGATATAATCTGTATTTGTATCTTCTTTATGCAGTGGAGCCTGTAGTTTAGATTTTGCATCTATTATGTATGGGTGTTGATTCCAAGTTTGTAATCGTTTACTTTGTTTCGTTAATTTGGTCTTTTTTTTTTTCAAAAATAAATAAAAATAAAGCTTGGTCTATGTATCTGCTTGTTTCATGCTAGACTACAGTTTGAATAAGACCAAATTAAGTGTAGTAGAGAGAAGGAAAATATTGACTTTTCACTAAATAATTGAAGGTAGATTTAAGCAAACCGATGGAGGATTGGTGGAAAGAGTTGTGATGGGGTTTCCTGGTTGTGTGAGATTTGAGCCAAGGGAGTTACTTGTATCACTTCCATAATCAAGAGAATGACATGGAATGCAATTTTCTTTGTGCATGACAATGTGGTCGATACTTAGTATATCTTTTATAGCTAAAACACGTACAGTTTGCTTATTCAGTGCCATGTTAGTTTCTTCTGTGACATTCTTTATAGCTCCACAGTTTCACATTATAGGGAACTAGTAATTTTCACGTGCGATGCACGTTTTGATAAAAAGTTGAAGTTGAGTATGATACATAAGTCGGTAGTAATCAGCACTTGTGATGAATGCCTTAAACTTTAAAAAAATTGGAGTTGAACGGGTATTACACGCAATTTTAAAAATTTTTTGAAGGAAAAATCTTGAATGTATGTACGGTGATGTGTTAGGAAATAGATTTGGAGTTGCACGTGCGACATACGTATTTGCATTGTGAAAAAAAAAAATTTAAAATTATTTGTTTGGTGAAGGAAAAAACTTTGATTTACACGCATGATACACGTGTTAATAAATAGAATTAGAGTTACACGTGCAACGTATGTGTTTCATTTGTGACAAAAAAAAATATTAAAAAATTATTTGTTTGGTTATAAACTCAAAGCGACAAAGTCACAAAATCGCCCATTAATAGCAGTAGATTGATTTAGGGGAATACATAACAAACCACAACATAATGCTCAAACTCTTACCTAGCATGTGTAGCTGAAGAAAGGAGGCGAGATATGCGCTGCGTATATGGGGTTGTTATGTTTGGGGTGGGGGGATCGAGATTTTAGTCTTTTCTTTATAAAAAATGTGCAATGCACGTTTTATGGGTTAGCACGTTTTATGGGGTGGGTTGATTTAGTCTTTTCTTTCTTAACTAGTAATCCGCACGTGCAATGCACGTTTTATGGGTTAGCATGTGCAATTTGCACTGGGGATATGCACGTGCAATGCACGGATTCGATGGAGGGAGAGGAAGAGACGGTTTCGATTTTTGAGGGAACAAAATTTTATGTAAACTTTAAATGTGAAGTGAAAATTACAGAATTAACCTTATATATTTTTTAGCTTTTTATATATATGGGGGCATAATAGTAAAAAGCCACTAAAATTGAGCTTTGCTTAGTAATAGTATAGATGTGAGTTTATTTCTATCTTACTTTAAAACAAGTACTCCAAATAGTTAGTTACTCAAGTGAGGACCCCAAAAGAAATCAAACCCTACTGAAAAAAACACTACTACTGTAATATCCTTTCTATAATCTCAGCTCAAACATTATTACAAGAATCCAAAGACAAACACCTTTTCAATCCAAGCTTCTCCCTAAATGACATCAACCCGAAATCAGAAGACCACAACATAGAACTCGATCTCCTATGCCCACTGCCATCTCCGTCATCCAAACCTTCACAGGCTTCTTCCTTCACCTCCAAAGCAACCACACAAGCTTCAACGTCTACAGTCACCTCGGAACGACACAGTGGGCAGCTAGAATGCGACGCGAACCAAGCATCGATGCACTGAACATGGAATCCATGTCTGCAATTCGGCAATACGCGAACCAAGTCACCTTCTTCCAACCCTGACAAGCAGACTGAGCAGTCATTCCACAAGAACTTCTTATGAAACTCTTCGCTGTAGGACTGAACCGGTATCAAGTCTAGGACTTCCTTCTTGACTCCAAGGGATGGTGACTGCACTGTTTGTGGGATTGCCGGATTGTTATTAACTTCGTTACGCAATTTTCTGTGAAGGAGATGGAGTCCTACTAGGACTAAGATTACAGAAGTTATAATAGATAGAGATACTACAAGGGGAGTAAGTACGAGGCTTGGCTGAGGGATTGGTGATTCTGTTGAAGCCATTAATGAAATACGGATATGCTATGCTTTCAATCGAAAGATGAAGCTTGGTTTGTATATCTTTTGGTGTAGTCCTCAGTTATGTATGTATATATATATATACAAAGGGAAGAAGAAGGGGAACAGAAGGGGAGAAAAGATGGTGGTGATGTAAGTGAGTTATGAGTTAGGTGGTTTGAGATTTGGAGGTGTACACTTGTATGGATATTATTTGGACGTGTGCAATAGTTAGTTGCAGGTGGCTGACAATAGCTAGCTTCCACGTCAATGCTTAATTAGATGAAAACTTAAACGGTTAATTTATCAAAATAAACGTGTTTTATTTAATATTTGAGAATACCCTAAAATGATCAATTTGTATGTATATTATATGGTATGAGATCATCTTAGGGTGCTGTCTCGTTGCAAAGAACCAATTTATATAATTTTGATCTTGAAGGACTACCATTATATGTTTGATTGTAAGTAAAATATATGAAAATTCATTCATTAACAAAGTTAAAATTTTTCTTATATTTGGATAACAGTAACATTTCTTTTAAAAAATAGTTTTACACTTTTTTCATTTTTCATGTTTGGTTGTAAAATGAATGTTTGGTTGTAAAGTGTTGAGAATTCATCCCAAACTATTAATATTTATATATGTGGAGTCCACAACTTTTATTAAAATAATCATAATATTCATGTTTTTGCTCTCTAAATCCTCTTCTAAAGAAAATTACTAAATTTATGACGTGACAGTGAGAGAGCCCATATAATTTTACCTACCCTTATTTAGCCCAACCAAACGGAAACAAAATAAGTAGTACTGATAATTATGACACAATAACAGATTTGACGATCAATCCTACCTAAATTTTGTAACTTTACTTATAACCAAACGATCCCTTAATAACGGTCTATTGTTTTTTCATATAAAAATGAGATTGATTTGCATGCAAAAGCTAGAAACTCAAAAAACATAGATATAACTACAAAGATTAAGACTGAAAAGGTGTGACAGATAAGGATATGAAGAGATCAAGTTGACAATGAATGACATTATGAAATATTATGAAGTAAATATATATATGGTAGAGGGCACATAAAATAGACATGTGAGAGACATGAAAATATATCACCGAATTCTCTAACATAGAGGAACCGAAGGTAAACACAGAACAAGTTAGAAAACTTCTCTAAATAACAAAATAAAGTTCAAAATTCACAAATTGAAAATTTTCTCATGTTTAGATAATAGTAACATTCTAAAAAAAAGTAGTTTTATATATATCATTCAATTTCCATGTTTGGTTGTGAAGTGTCAAGAAGCATCCCAAACCGCTAACATATATATGTGTGGGTCCACAACTTTTATTAAAACAATCATAATTGTCATGTTTCATTTCTAAATCATCTTCTAAAGAGAGGAAATTTATTTTACAAATTTATGACGTGGTAATGGGGCTTACTTAATTCTACCTACAATTATATAGCGCAACCAAACTGAAACACAGTGTAAGTAATATTGGTAATTATGACATAATAACTGATTGGCTCGATCAATTTTACCTAAATTTTGTAACTTTAACTTGTAACCAAACAATCCCTTAGTGGATCTGAATTTTGAAAGAAAAAAAAAAGAGATTGATTTGCGTGCAAAAAGCTAGAAACTCAGTATATGTAGATATAACTATAAAGATTAAGTCTGAAAAAATGAGTGACAAATAAATATATGAAGAGATCAGGTTGACAATAAATGATATTATAAAATATTATAAATTAAATATACATATAATAGAGTTCACATAAAATAGACATGTGAGGGACATGGAAACATCAAACATATTACTAAGTTCTTTAACATAGAGGAATTGAATGTAACATAGGACAAGATAGAAAACTTCATGGAAGTTTTTAAATAACAAAGTAAAGTTCAAGATATTTTTGAATAAAACACAAAAAACTTTAATTTATATTTTGATAAATTAAGTTGAAAATAAATCAAAAGTATATCTTTTAGATATATGCATATTTGGAAGTATAGGACTATGCAATTGATAGATGGTATGTAATGACTACAGCTTATAGATAGTATGTTTTAACTTAACATCAGAGCGACTTTGATTTCTTTTGTGATCGGGTATCTCCACATAATTTTATCTTTTGCATCCAAAAAGTTGAAATACACATAACTATCTCAGCTCTAAAAAGATTTCAAATAGACCAGAATTTTGTTCCAAAATAACCCACTTTTTGAAAGTATTTACCAGACTGACCCACTTTTAAAACTATTTACTAAACTGACCTACTCGCTATCTAGATAGCTCTGGTGAAAAAATCCTTGCTATTAGAGATAGCGAGTTTAATTATGTGATTTTATCCAACACTTGAAGAAATATCGCGAAGATATAAAAGTTTAAAGACAAATTCGCTATCTGAGATAGTGAATTCATTTAAACTAGAGGCTATTTCAGATAGCGAGTGTAGTTGTATTCATTTTTTCAAAGAAAATTTAAACATGCAATTTTTACCTAAAATGTATATATTATACTCGCCATCTCATATCTGAGCTAGCGAGTTTATTTCAAAACGAAAGGCCCTATCTGAGATAGCGGATAGGTCAGTTTGGTAAATAGTTTCGAAAATGGATCAGTTGAGTAAATGCTTTCAAAAAGTGGGTTATTTTGGAAAAAATTCAATAGACCATAGGCCGAATAATAACATGTGTACTAGGCCGAATAATAACATGTGTACATCTGGAGACTTTAAAGTACTTCTAAACAGGGCTGACGAAGTAAAAAAAACTAATTATTAAAAAACAGCAATCTTTTGAGACTCAACTTAGGAGTTCCTTAAAAAAAACGATCAACTAATGTCACTAAACTAATGACCAAATACCTGACATACCCAAAAGTATATAATAGCTGTAGGCATACAAGAAAGGAACTCAACTTGTAAGAGAATGGAAAATTAATTCAAAGAATGACATGTGAGAAGGTCAATACATATTAGCAAGTAGGCTGCTTACTAATCTTTATTTAATTACTGAAAATGAGAGTTTAATGATAAAATTTAGGCTTGATCCCCCAATAATCAGATTCATATTATTAAAGTGATTTATCAGTGATAGGTGTGGTGTAGATAACAACAAATCGAGAGATGTTTAGCTGTACATTTGGACCTTTAACAATATGGATAAGACTAATTAAACATTAGAAAATTATGGAGATTAAGCTATGGATCAGTATGATAATCAGGCTACTCTCTTTGTCTATGTGCATTGTGCAGGAAATATTGGCATAATCTGTTTAAGAATTAATAAATGGTTTCTACTGGAACTAATACTGTCAGACTATGAATTAGTAGTTATGGATATTTGTTAGCATGCAACTGGGCATTTTGGAACTGTAATATATTGCAGCTAAAAAACTTCGCAAGAAACAACTAACTCCGGCTAGATTTAAAACTTGCAGTTACAACTACGGCTAGAGTAAAATTCTTACTCCCTCGCTTTGAAAAACTTCCCGTACCAGCGATCCTTTTGTTCTCTCAAGCAATTCGGTTATCACAAGCACTTATGATTTGACTTGGTTTGATAGTTGCAAGTAGCCTGCAACAGTATTCACGGTCTTATATTTGATTGATCGGAGTGCAACAATGTTACAATCAGTTAGCATTTGGAACTGCTCTCAGAAGTATCAGAATACAAATTGCGGTATTTCAATATTTACTGTATATATAATTTTAACAAATTAGAGATGGTCATCAACGCAGAAACTCATCCTTACATAGTCGCATTATGTAGGTGAGTCAAGTTATCAACCTAACATCAACTTTGTAAACAATGCCAAAATTAAGCACGAATAATAGAGAGGGTTTCAAGTACTCATCCGTTGATAGGTGGTAAAACATTCAACCTCTTGGAAGATTCAGATTCCAAACTGGATTTAGGAGCAGGCCTAAATATCTGCGAACAACAGCACAGCAGATGGAAGGAATACTACTAAATACCTTCACACAAAGCCAGAATTCGTATAAATAGTACAAGAAAATAACAACAAAGCAGTAGATGCAAGTGATAAATGTAGTAAAAAGAAAATTGTACAGGTTTACACTTGAGAGCTCAAACTCAAATATCTAACTCTTCGGTAATTCTAATAGTGAACAAATTGTTTGTATATAAAATCACCTATTCCTAGTCTTGAGAATTTTTCCTCTAGAAGCCTTTCTCTCCATCTTTTCCCTCTTCTTTCTACTCTTTTCGTCCTCGACTCCCTCCTGCACATCACATAAAAGAACAGATCAATTTTTGGTAGTAATTTTCTACAAAGGAAAAAAAATTGTAACAGGCAGTTGGAGTACAGTATGCACCTCCGAACCAAGTGACAGTGCCCCTTTTATTAGACTGAAAGCCTTGTATGCAGCGAACGCTGGTATCTGAGAACAAGAAAATATGATTAAAGCTTCAAATGCCCCTCACTTTAATTTTGCAGGGAAAGCACCAATTAAAAGGATGTAACATTTAGAAGGATTTATGCTATTAAGAAACTGCAAATATGAGTGTGTAAAGCCGACCTAATGTTTGTGAGGCCTTAATAGCACTTTCATTAATTGTGTGTCTCTCTCTTTTCTAAGTATGCATTACAAAAACATTAAATGCCGCAAAGTGTGACATGACAATTAGTTAGGTGCTTAGTTGGTAATGTGCTTCGAATTGATATAAAGACAGCAAGTGTTTCCTGTGTGCTTAGAATTGATTAGAAAAAGCACGTGTAAATAAATATAGTACGAATTCCGTTCAGCCAATGCTTGTCTTTCTAGAAATTACCAGAACATTGTTCTGTTTTGAAGGAGGAAAGAACAAGTCATCTCACTTTATAATACTAACCACTACATATTGCAACTAGATGTAAAAACTTCGATTTCATGGGTGAATCAATCTCTGTGAAGAAGAAAAGCCAGCCTTTTCACTTCGTGTTTTTTCTATCTGTACGCCAGTAACCCATACTTATTGATATAAATTTCAGTTCTCTCAATTTCAGTTCTCAAAGTTCAGTTAGCATAATATACATAATGAAGTTCAAGGATTTATCACGACAGAAGTTATACACAAGTAAAAGCCCAGAGAAGTTTGCTGAACCTGATGCTTTACTGAGGGTAAGAAATTAATGAACATAGCTAGGTGAGGATATAAAAATTTGCATATAAATTACATGCCTCTGCCTGATTTAAGGTTTGTTATCAAATGCGGCAATATTCCACCTTTCCTCTAAACATTTAACAAAAAGTACATATACCTAATATCAAACAAAAGAAACTATAAGTTGGGAAAGGGATCTTACCACTGAATAAGTCCACCAAAATTTGCCAGATATAATAGAGGTCAACTGTACAAAACTTGTTATGTAGATCACATCATGCAAGTAGCTGCAGTATGTAGATATATCCCCAATAATTAGAAAATGAATGAAAATAACCTTTAGATAGTTTTTCCAAGTGCAATGTCAGCATGTGTAACCATGTGTGGAGCAGTTAGAGCATCCACAGTTGTTTGCTAAATATGCATAATATGCATATTTTTGCTCAAAAAGCGCTGCAGTCGTTTGCTATTTATGCATTTTTTACATTTTTTGCGACAGTAAATTGCTATATATGAGAGTGGATTTGAGAGAAATGCATATTATACAGGACGCAACTTCACTTTCCGTCCCTCTAGAAAATTTAATAAACCGTAATAAAAAAACTCAAAAAAAGTCAATAAAGCAAAAAAAAAAAAAAAAAAATTACAAAAGGTGTTGGACGCAACATGAAGTTGCGTCTGATGATTTTTTTCGAATTTTCTTTTCTTTTCCGATGCAACATGAAGTTGTGTCCTTCATAGTAAATATTTTTTTTTCTTCTTCCGATGCAAAGTGAAATTCCTTCTACCTATTAAAAAAACAATTAAATTCCTCCGACGCAACTTCAAACTCCGTCTGATATGGAATTTTTATTATTTTAAATTAAATTGCTATAAAATACCATTCGACAACTGCAGCAAAGAGGCAAAATGCTATATGCATTTATGCATTTTCTAAACAATCACGACTGTGGATGCTCTTACAGACTCACAGTTAAAAAGCTAGGCGCATCATTAAAAAAAGATGAAAATCTTACAGGGCAATATTAAGACAAAGTTGCTCAAACTACCGAGGAATTAAATTAATAGTCATACGATTGAAAATTTGGGAGAGAGTGATCGAACATAGACTGAGACTAGAAACTACATTGTCTGAGAATCAATTTGGGTTTATGCCAGAGAGGTCAACAATGGAAGCAATTTATGTACTGAGAAGACTTATGAAAAAATATAGGAAGAATATGAAAGATCTACATATGATTTTTATAGATCTAGAAAAAGCATATGATAAAGTCCCTAGAGATATAGTATGGTGGGTGTTAAATAATAAAACAGTAACTATTCGGTACATTGAGGTAATTAAGAATATGTATGAAGGGGCAACAACCACAATTAGAACAATCACAGGAGAGACCAGCGATTTTCCTATTACAGTAGGTTTACACCAAGGTTCGGCTTTAAGCCCCTACCTCTTTACTTTGGTTATGGACAAACTGACGCGAGGAATACAAGATGAAGTGCCTTGGTGTATACTTTTTGCCGATGATATTGTCTTAGTTGACGAGACTAGATCAGGAGTCGATGCTAAATTAGAATTGTGGAAAGAAACTTTGGAAGCTAGAGGCTTTAAAATAAGCAGAACTAAAACATAGTATATGGAGTGTAATTTTAGTGATATTCAGAACACAACTGAGAAAGTAGTGAAACATGATGGCCAAGAGATACCTAAGAGAGACTGTTTCCGATATTTAGGCTCGATTATACAAAGAGACGGAGAAATTTGTGAAGATGTTACACATAAGATCCAAGCAGGGTGGCTGAAGTGGAGAAGTGCCAGTGATGTTTTGTGTGACAAACGTATACCTTTGAAGTTGAAGAAAAATTTTTATAGGACATCTGTTAGACCAGCAATGATGTATGGAGCAGAGTGTTGGGCAACAAAGAAATAACATGTCCAAAAAATGAGTGTAGCAGAGATGAGGATGCTAAGATGAATGTGTGGTAAAACAAGGAGGGTAGAATTAGAAACGAGCATATATAAGACATGCTAAAGGTAGCTCCAATCCAAGATAAGTTAAGAGAGAATCGCCTCAGGTGGTTTGGACATGTCACACGTAGACCTAGTAGTGCCCCCGTTAGAAAAAGTGATTTGATAAGTATTGAGGATAGAGTTAGGGGTAGAGGAAGACCTAAACTAATTTGGATGAAAACGGTGAAAAAAGATATGATAGCTTGTGACCTTAAAGAAGATATTGCACTAAACCGAGCAAAATGGAAAATCAGGATTCATGTAGCCAACCCCAACTAGTTGGGAAAAAGGCTTTGTTGTTGTTGTTGTTGTTGTAATGTCATTATTTATTGAAAAATGAGTGGTAGTTTTGTCATCACTAGGGAAAAAAATGAAGACCACGTGCAATGCAAGTGAAAAGAGTTACGAATTGCACATTGAAGTGTAACTAGAAGGTTTTCTAAAACATTTGTTAGTATAAAGAGTTCCATACCAACTGAGAATTTATGAGGGTTTTCCTTTTCTTTTTTTTGTTGCCTCAACACACGTTTATCTTCATTATCCACTACGTGCAAAGCATACTTTGATAACTTGCTAAAGTTCTCTTCATATTGTATTATCTCCGCCTTGCTCCAACTCAGATAAATCTTTCTATTTTATCCTTCACACTCTTCAGGAAATATATTTTTAAAAAATAAACCCTGAAATCTTACCCATGTTAAATTATTCATTTCCCCTGTTGTCATAGACCTCACCACAGTATTCCACCATTGACCCACTTTATCTATCAACTTATAGATAGCAAAATCCACCATTTTCTTATTCGCAAAAATTAAAACATGAAATATTTTCTCCACTCCCTCTATCCAATTCTTTGTTTCAATGGGGTTTGTAGTTCCAACAAGCTCTTTTGGTTTTCTTATCTCAAACTGATTGATGGGTAATTCACTTTCCGCTTCTCCTTTCTGGTTAAGCTGGGGTTTCTGATTTGTTGTTCCTCACAACTGGTATATCAATATGGATTTGGGTACCCTCAGCGTTATTGTTCATCATTTGTTTTCTTGACATCTTCACTCTTCCATATGAATATGAAACTAGCTATATGTCACATAGAGAACAGCAGCATGATATGATCTCATGAATATTGTATGACAATCATTGTTGCTCAAACGTTCTACATGATATTCTCTCAAAAAAATTATTTTGAATTACTCATTGCCAACTTCAAATTCTATTTTCTATTCCTCGAGTTATGGATCAACCAATACTTCAGTAGGATCAACCTAAAACTTTACTGCTGCAATACCACTTGTAACACGACAAACTTAAATTAGCTAATTCGTTTCGAGAATGTCACTAACATTCATCAAATACACTAGCTTCTAACTAAAATATCATCAAATTTACTAAATATTCAGCAAAGTCTCCTTTCAGCAATGTCATTTTTCAAATACATTGACCTGATAGTCATATTTTGCATATATTTAATTCACAATATTCATGTATCTTTGAGGATCTTAACATGCTTTTTTTGGTTGAAAAAAAATATCTAAGAAAAAAAGTTATACGGATCAAAAGGGGCTTTTATGAAAAAATATTGAGAATAGGGGACCATATCAAAAAAATTCTCACAAACCTATCTTTTTCTTTCTCCAACTGACCACTCCACTTCCTTTCATATGTGAAAACCCATCTCCACATCATCCCTCCTATTGCTTCTCTCATCCTTTACGTAATCCAACTCCATTCCCTTCTCTTTCGAACTCCATAAGCAAAACCCAAACTCACATCCTTCTTGAAAGCACTCGAACGAAATTCAAAGAACATCGTTGATAGAAGGTCAAAGACCAATTTGTAGGGTCAGTTTCAATCAACAACAAATGGGAATAAGGATTGATCAAATCCAAACATACAGTAACGAATTTGTTCTCTGGAATTTGGGAATTCAGGTTTTTGAGTTCTTAATATTGTGAAATTCTTTTATGAAGAGAACTAGAAACTTTAATTTTGTATTGGAGTTACTGATTTGTTGTAGAAGAGATGCAATTGACATGGTATGACTTCAAATTGAAATTGATGATGTACATTTTCAGTTTCTAACCTGAATTTCAAACTAACTTCAAAAAATAATCTTTTAACCACAAGTAGTTCAAAGCACAAAATATATGTGGTTATCATGCATGTGTATGACAACTCCATAAGATATCATGATATTTAAAGATAGTCTAATTTTTTTTTAGAAAATATGATACTGGGATTGGACTGACCATTTTCTTTAATAGAACAAATTTTGTTGTTGGAGCTTACTCTATTGTAATTCGGTCAATTTGAAGGGAATCTTGACTGAAGTTTAATCTGTCTAGCTTGAGAAATATATCAGTATATTCTACTAGTGAATTTTTGCATTTTTTTATGGACTTTTAAAGGTAGACTATACATGCTAAAATTTTAGACAGTAAAGTGTGTTAAAAATAAGGCTTTCTAAGTATGGCTCTTAAGAGTTTCACTGTAATTTATCAATTGGAGTACATTATTGATCATAATGTTTTAGTAAGGTGCATTTTGTATTGTTAATGTTTTCAAAGCTATGAGCTTTTTTCAATAACATGTACTTATTAGATTATGAAAATTTTCATATATGCAAAGTATGAAATATTAACCATAAATGTTCTTCGTTATCGAATGATAGTATCAATTTGTCATATTAAAATCATTAAATTATTGATCGGGTATATGAGTCTATATATGTATGCATGTTTTTTTATCCCATAGTGAATCAGACACTTGGCCATGTAGTCAACCATGAGTATAGCTAATAGACCCTCCGGTAGATAAGCATTTTCCTGAGTGGGCCCTCTGATAGACAACCATGAGTACAATAAATGGGCCCCTAACCAGAGTGGCATTTTCCTATAATAAGGAAGCTTATTGATATTGGCTCCACTGAAATACCACTTTGGAGATAATGGACTCATTAGGATATTACGATAGTGATATTGATATTGGTATTTGTACTCGTATCGAAATTGAATGTGATATATGTTTTTAATTGAACGTTCACTTAGTTCTAATTACTAATGAAACAAAAATATTGAATGACATGTTCTTATGTATTTTTGACTGAGAAATGAGGCTTTGTGGAAACAAAGTGGAGTATGAATATAAAATGTCATAGAAAAGCTTCTTAACTAAGAGGTTGATTATAGAAATATAATTAATGAAATTAATATCTATGAAAAAAATTAACAACACAGAGAAAAGACAGAAGTCATACCCACAAATTCCATCTGTAGACATATCATACCCACCATCTAGAAGTTCTCCATCATCAGAAAATGATGGTTTGGCCATATTGGCAAGTTGTTGATAAGAAAACCCATATGCAACAGATGTCACAAGGAGACCAATCCAATGCTTCCACGTAAAAGATGAATAAAAGAAAAGCATCCTGATCAAGACATAAATGACCTGCATAGTAACAAGTTTGGTTCATATAAATCTGATACAGTCCTACTAAGAACGGTATCTTTTCACATATCAGTCCTTCAGTAGTTTTTATCTTATGAGGGGATATTTGCAAATAATCCAAGTTTCTTTTGAATTTTGTTAGGGTATTGGGGATTTTCTAGAAGCACGGGTAATGCACGTATCTTCATTCCCTTATAAAACCCAAGTCATGTAATAGAATTAGTATGATTGAATATGATTTAAGCTTCTATCTCTTCTTCCTTCTGTGTTCTTCTTCTTCCTCCTATTCTCAGTGTTCTTCTTCCTCCTACTGTTTTCTTTCTTTTCCTTAATTGATTCATGGATGTGATTAGAAGTTACGACGATCCAACGCTCAATCGGATTGGGATCGTAACAATGGTATCAGAACCTCTTCCACAAAATCTTCCGCCCAATTCCCCGAAGCCGATTCTCGCCTCCCTCTACCCCTTCTCATCATCACCCTCACCGCTGGTGCCTTCCCTTCCCAATTACCTCCAACCCAAATCAATGGCCATCGCCAAGACCTCCTCACCCAACTCTCCGCTACCATCTCCCACGGCGACGACCACCCCCCCTTCATCCTCCACGCCCTCTCCGACTCCACCACCAGGGCCAACCTCTTCCTCCACTCCCTCCTATCCGACGCTCA
Source organism: Hemerocallis citrina (assembly GCA_017893485.1). Taxonomy (NCBI): domain Eukaryota; kingdom Viridiplantae; phylum Streptophyta; class Magnoliopsida; order Asparagales; family Asphodelaceae; genus Hemerocallis; species Hemerocallis citrina. The sequence continues at coordinate 209,342,852 of CM030367.1, read as the reverse complement.
CCCCCTCAAGTCCTCTTCCCAAAATGCCCCCGACTTCGCCGACTCCACATTTCTCCACATCGATACCTGCTACTGCTACCGCTGTTGCCCCCGCTCCACTCTGTGGCTCATCCTCAACTATTCGACAAAATTCCCCAGAGGAACAGGAAGTCAACTCCTCCAACTTCAACCCTATTCCCTCAAGCTCCAACCGCGCACCAGATATTCGACCAAATGTTTCTTCAATTTCATCCACCCAAGTTGGCCCTAAACCCGTGCAAGAATACTATTGCAATCTTTGCCTTGATAATTGTTCCTACCAACGGTACCAATGCATCACCTTGCAAGACTATGATTTATGCCTCACTTGTTTTGCTCGTGAAGGATTGGGGTTGAGATTGACTCCACTAGACTTTAGTTATATAGAGGATGATGAGCGGCAATTTGATGTGCTAGAATATTGGTGTAATCATTGTTTCGCTAATTGTACCGACGAGCACTATCGCTGCAATAAATTCCTCAACTATCATTTGTGCCCCACTTGTGTGACTAATGGAGAATTTTAATTGGGTTTGACTCTGAGAGACTTTGTTCTTGTAAAGGCAGCGGAAGAAGATTCCCTCCCGGCAATTAAAGCATCAAAGCGAGATGATGGGCGGAGAACAACAAGTGATCATATGAAGAAGTCTTCTAGTACCGCTTCCTTTAGAATTGACAACATTTCAAGGAGTAAAGGTGCATCCAGTGATGTATCTAATAGGTCCCATGAAGTTTTAATTGGAAATGGAAGTTCTGGTAATGTTCTTCATATTGATCCTGAGGTGACTTCCTTGGAGCATGAAACACACTTACAAACTCCCTTTGCTAATCCTACCAATCCTGTGATGTCCCTGGTTGCTTTTTTGACTTCTGCAATAACACCTAGAGTTGCTGCGGACTGTGCAAGTGCTTCACTTGGAGTCTTGACTAAAGGTGATCCTAGGTTGAGCTTTATTAGCAGCCATAATGAAGATGGCTCTCATGGAGCATATGCTAACTTAGGTCATCAAAACATTCCATATGCTGAAAATGATGCTACACTAGCTTCTGTTTGTTTAGTTCCATTGACCTCGGTGCTGCTACTATTTGAGCTTACAAAGGGCTATCGATTTTTTCTTCCTCTTATGGTTGTGCATACAAGGTGGTGTTCTTTTGCACTAGCACGGGGATCTGCTGCTGCAGAAATAAATCCAAGTAAATGGCTTCTTGAGGCACTAGAACAAACCACTCCGAGATCTCTCTTCCAACCCCTTAGCCTAAAGGAAGAAGAAGTGCCCTTCATTGTCATACAAGAAAATGATGGGAAGAAGTATCTCAAGCAAAATGTGGGAGCTGATCAAATTACAATTTGGTTTGAAGAGTACACTGATGGCAGCCTAACACCCAATTCTTGGTTAATTACAAAGCGTTTTATCTTTGACCCGGGCGGAAGACATCGGGAAAATATATTGGGTTTATCACATGTCGAGAGAGGTATGGGGGGTGGCTCATTTTTAAGGGATGCAGGAAAAGCTTATAATGAGTTGAAGGAAGGAGAGCCAGCTATTGAACGCTTTCTTGATCTTAAGGTGGTACCCTACTGTGCTTCAAAATGGGCAATTGAGGGTCTGACAGGTGCTGTTGCAAAGGAGTTGCCTCCTGGCTTGGCAATTGTTGCTCTAAGTCCTGGTCTGACAGGTGCTGTTGCAAAAGAGTTGCCTCCTGGCTTGGCAATTGTTGCTCTAAGTCCTGGTGTGGTGAACACAGAAATGCTTGCCTCATGCTTTGGAAGTTCTGCTGCCCTGTATGAAACTCCTGAAGCATGATTTACTATGAAGCGAAGACCTTCATATATCAGTCCCCCAATGATTAGGTATCAGTCCTTTAAAGAATGTCTCTCTTTTGAGGTTGAAGAAAATTATCACATTGACCTTGAGGACAAGGTCAAATTTAAGGGGGAAGGATTGATACAGTCCTACTAAGAACGGTATCTTTTCACATATCAGTCCTTCAGTAGTTTTTATCTTATGAGGGGATATTTGCAAATAATCCAAGTTTCTTTTGAATTTTGTTAGGGTATTGGGGATTTTCTAGAAGCACGGGTAATGCACGTATCTTCATTCCCTTATAAAACCCAAGTCATGTAATAGAATTAGTATGATTGAATATGATTTAAGCTTCTATCTCTTCTTCCTTCTGTGTTCTTCTTCTTCCTCCTATTCTCAGTGTTCTTCTTCCTCCTACTGTTTTCTTTCTTTTCCTTAATTGATTCATGGATGTGATTAGAAGTTACGACGATCCAACGCTCAATCGGATTGGGATCGTAACAAAATCACAACAATCTTTAAAAAGAGAAGGATTTCTAATTAGTAAAGACGATCACAACTTCGTGGAGAAGAAAACCAAATGGGGGAAGTAAATAGCAGACAGAAAACTCCAAATACTACAGACTTCAAAATTTCTTTAGGATGCAGAGTTTTAAAGATAGTGCAACTTCACACGTTAGGCACTTAGACCAAGTGTTTGAAGGTATGATGCCTTGCCTCATGCTCTAGTATATAGGACAAACAAGCATCCAAGACCTACCACGAGATATGGCCAACGCTCCTAGTAGATCTATCAATGAAGAATCCAATAGACTTGAGGACTTTTTATATAATACCAACTTTGAGCTTTCATTCATAGGTTCTACTCGTTTTCATTCGTAGGTTCTATTCAATTAAGCATAACATAAGCAGCCAATTAAAATCGAGGTTGAATGTATCAATGGGAAATATTGTTGATTTTTTCTTCCCTGCAGTTTTTAGTAATCTCTTACCAAATGAATCCAAACCTCGCTTGTTCGCATCAATCTTCTCTCTTTGAGCCTTCTGAATGTCTATAAATCCTTGTGAAATTTAGTGTCTAGCATCCGTGACGATTATTTGTCAAGATCGACAATTATTGTAGATAGATAAATTGTTTAAAACATTTTATGGTTTGTTTTTCATCATTTCAAATTATGCATCAATCACTTATATCATCCCCTTCAGTTCTTACTATTGCCTACGACAATACTTTGAGATCCTAAAACATTAGCTACAACTAACACTCTACATAAAGGGGCAGCGACATGCACAATTAATTATTATTGTTTTAGACATAGAATTTTACGGATTAGTCTCCAAAATACGAAGTCCATTTCAAATAAAGGTTCACTAAACCTTCACTCAACAAGAACTTTTAAAGTACAGTTGTTTATTAGGGATAGTGTTCAGAGAGGTAGAGGCCTAAGCTCTTTGAATGTTAACACTTCTATTTGAAAGAAATATGAGGGCTACTATTAATGTGAATTTTATGTTTATAATTTGTCAATAGATCGAAGTTTTACGGCTAAAGAAGCCCCAAGAACCTAGATACAGTTGTAGAAAACCTATACAAGGTCATTAATCATTGTGTATTAATGTTATATAGTAGCACTAAGAGAATAACAAATAAATAGAAAAACCAAGAGGCCCGCTGACTCTAGACTTGGCAACCACGTTAGGGTACCAGCTGGTATGGGTAAAGAAAGTACATAAGCAAAACAGGTCTCCAATCTCTGTATTCATACTCGAGACACTATGAATTGAGAGGATAGTTCCTCAATCCATCACCCAGTCCACTATTCATTGTCCTAAATGGTGATCATCCATCACCAAGTGCTCCTTGATCTGGATAATAGGATCACAAAACAACACTATTAATTAAGATGGCAGTGAAAGACAATCTGTAAATGAGGATTCAATAGTACATTATTTTTTCTCTCTTATCATACAAGTTATGTCATCTCTCTCCAAAGTATGCGAGGAAGCTCTTCATCTATTTTTCCAGAGTATTTGCATCATTAATTTTTACAACCTACTCTATGTGGTACATAATGAAAAAGAGGATGATTGTCCTAGACTCTTAATAGCCTTAAGTTACGTCAAATCACTAAATATAGAATCTGTGTTTATGTCATTTCACATCTTTATAAAGATAGAATCTATTTCTTTGCATACAAGATGACCTATAATTAAGAAATGTACAATAACCTGATAAAGCAGATAGTAAATTTAGATGATCCCCGATGATCTATAATTATCTTTTTTGACGAATAAGGTAATGGATTCACCTATATTATTAGGACATTAACACTAAAATAACAACTCATTCAATTCAGATCAAGGGATCCCATCCGAGGAGAAGGGTGTGATTTAGCACAAAGGCCATACATGTCTCATTTCAGTTGAACCGGACCCCTCCATTTGTCTCTCTTCTTTTCATGTTTCAGTGGATACAGTAAGATTCCACTATTGTCATTTCTCGTTTCTTAGCATCAAAAGCTCCTCCTCAAACCACTTTATCATTTTTGACGGATGATAAAGGGATAAACAATTCAATAAGCTCATAGGACTTACTTACATGCCAAATCTTTGTAGGTAGAAGCAAATCAATTGGTGGCTAAATAAAACCCAATTACCCTATTCTTCCCCTAATCTATTTCTCATCCTTTTCTCAACAATCATCCAATCTAAGCAGTTTAAATCTCCGATTACGCCCGATTAATTCCGATTAATCGCTAATCGGAGGCTAAGCGATTATTTTTCTTAGTGATTTATAATATTTCAATAGTTAGCGATTTAATTGGGTATAATCGGCCGATTAGTGGTTAATCGACTGATTTTAAGTGGCCGATTGACCGATTAAATATCCTCTAATTTTCATGCTCGTTTGTATTGTTTGGGCTCAATCCGGCCAAAACTTAAATCCAAATCCAAAATCCAAATCCTTTCTGGTCCTCGCACAAACCCAAATCCGACATGTCGCTACTCTCTTCTTCCTCGCATAAACCCAAACCCAAACTGATTCTCTTCTTCTTCCTCGAGCAAACCCAAACCCGACCCGCCGTCGCTCCCCCTGCATCATTGCATACTTGACCCGACCCACATCTGCTACACCTCCTCCCCTTACTGCTCGCGCTGCTCCTCCTCCACGATTGTTTTTATTTGATGGAACCGACCAGCAAACCTGACCCAACCCATATCCAACATCCAAACTCAGCTCAAACCAAGTACTCTCTTCTTTTTTCTATAACTATATGTTCCTATTTGATAATCTCATAATAGTTTTATGTTAGGATTTAGGGTTGCTACATAATGAGTATATATCTTTTTTTAATTATATATATATATATACTAGATTTGCCCGTGGGCACGTGCCTACGACACGTCTTCAAAACGATACAGCATATGAAAAGCTTTGTAAACAGTAAATCAACAATTATATAGCTCAAGTTTGAATAGTATGACAATAATTAGTTGTAAATAAAAGTCCATGTTTTCATTAGTATATGTTGAAAAATAATTATAAATTGGGGTATAAAAGTCCATGTTTCCATAAGTGTGTGTGTCTATATATATATATATATATATATAGATAGAGAGAGAGAGAGAGAGATAAATAAAGGAGTTGTTTTGGGGGGATTTGAATTTGAGATTTGGGGGGAAACTTTTGGGGGGGAAATGTGTTTTGTGAGATTAGATGTGAGCCTTTAATTTTGGGGGGATTGAAGAAGAGCCACTTGATAGCTTTCTTTGTGTTTTATTTTATATAATATATATATATATATATATATATATATATATATATATATATATATAACGATTTTCCGATTTAATCCCTGATTAATCACTAATCGCTCCTAGACTGACTAGTTCTAAAAACCGATTTTAACTGCCTAGCATCCAATTAACCCCATATATTAACTGGCCAAAAGTCAAAACTTCGTAATTGAATAATGAATTTCGCATAACCCTCAATTACATTTTTTTTAAAAACCCAAGAATAATCTATGTAATAAAGCACAAAGAAAGCTATCAAGTGGCTCTCCTTCAATCCCTCCCAAAATCAAAGACCCAGATCCAACCTTACAAAACATATTTTCCCCCCAAAATTCAAATTCAAATTCAAATCCCCACCCAAAACAACTCCTTTATTTATTTAATTATTTCTCTCTCTCTCTCTCTCCTATTCAAAAAATACAGAAAATAAAAATTTTAAATTTTTTTAAAAAGGAATTAAAAAACCAAAAATTTTAAAATTTTAAAAACTTTAAAAATAATTCAAAAAAATCAAAAAATCAAAAACTTATTAAAAAATTAAAAATAATTAAAAATAATAATTTTTTTAAAAATATTTAAAAATTTTAAAATTTAAAAAAAATTAAAATTTTAAAATTTTTTGAAATTTTAGAAATAAAACTTTAAAATTTTTAAAATAAAATTCAAAAATAAATGTTTAGATTATTGGTATTGTAGATAGCTTCACACCTGCACTTGCATTACCATTGTATTTAGACATGCTAATAGTGGTTATGGGATTAGAGTGAGCTCTATAAAACCTATATGATAATATCCTTGCATAACTATTACAAGCATCTAAAATTGATGCTGAAGTTTAAAAAAAACTCTATGCAGTGCTTCTAACAAACTATATGCATTCCAGGTAAGTTCAAACTAATGATCAGAAAGGCGATAATTGAGCTTAAAGGTAGATATACTGCTTTCTCATATAATATGTTTGCTACTTCAATTAATTTGTTGGACCTCCAAAATTATTTTATATAATTAAACCGGGTGCACCGTTCCGAAGACGTGTCGTAGGCACGTGTCAATGGGCAAACCTAGTAACACGATAATCTCCTACAATTTGTGGGTGTTTACAGCAATGGATTTCCTAGTACAACTCAGTTTACAGGATGAATCTGAATTAAATTCAAACGTCTTATTAGAAAAAACATTGTGATCTGAGATAAGCATCAAAAGAGAAGAAGGTAATTATGTCACAACAAACATTACATATTCATCATGCAAGTGAAAAATTGTAGTAAATTTAAGAGCAAAAAGTACCGGAATTTAGACTGCAACTTAGAGATTTAATCAGAAGTGGATGAGAGTTTTACCCCAGATGAGTCATATGTTAACAATTTTGGTCTTGTTTGAATACAGAGTAAAGATAACTTCAGGTACATAAAATTGTCACCTCAAGAGCAAAATTCCTTAATTAAGGCACATTTGACACCTTTTTTTCTGGAGTTAAAGAGAACTGTCAACCTAAAACTTTAGATATCTATTGTCATCTAAGATCCACTTCAACCAAATTCATAACTTTTATGATAATCCCAATACAAATTAATGCTGATCATATTATAATCCCCCAATCAAAACAGGTGAAACCTATGAATTGGCGACCATCAACTTCCACATTGCCAAATTGTTTTCTTAAAGTTACAACATCACATTCTATCTATTGAAAACCAATAACATAAATTATCTAGTCAAAACTCTTATATCATGTGCAATCTAGTTACATACATTAACATGATTCAATGGGAGCATGCATTATTTGTCATAAGCAAATGGATATGTAGCTGAAATCACCCTCCATAATGATATTTTCATTGTAGAAACACTTAAATACCAAAAGATGCTCTAAATAACTTCATATACAACTATATCATTGGTTTCCCATTAAAAAGGCCACAGATTCACATACAGACCTTAGTCGCATTATTTCAATATAAGACTAAATTAACATATGATTAAAATTGATTCCAAGGGTCAAGTGCACAAATCCTGGCCCTTAATAACCGTACTAAAGTAGTTCACGAAATCATGTGTAAAAACAGAAGTGTTTTACCTCTACAAGTGAGCTCTTTGTCCAAGTGGCCCTATTTCGTCTCGTATTGTACTAATTTCAGCATGCAGAAATCAAGGAAGTGGAAGTGCTCTTCCATTTAACCTTAAGCTAAAATAGGCCCTAAGGCTATGCTTGGGAACAAAGTTAAGTTGGGACTAGAGTTATCTCACTTAACTTTACAAAACTCTAGTCATCCTAACTTTGACATGGTTGGAACTCATTTTGTTGTTAAGATAACCGTAGTTATCTAAATTCCACCCTTCTCTATTTTTTATTATGTTTGGCAATGCCAATACTAAGTTAAGATAACTTTAGTTGGAGGTAAAGGTACAGTAACCAAAGTTAGCATACCTTGCACCTCCAAAGTAGATTACTTTGGTTATGTTAACTTTGTTCCCAAACAGGGCCTAAAAAAGCTCTAGCAAACTCATCTTCACATGTTTCTCTTCAATTTCTATATCGAGAACATTAGCAAGTTAAAAACTTGAACTAGTACGAAAATTTAAAATTTTTTTGATACACATCGTAAGGCACAATAACTGAATATGAAGGAAATGGGATCGAGTACTAGCTGAGAAGATGGTGTATGATACATGAATAGGTGTATGTTTCAGTAGGAATGTAATAAATGTAAAGTGTAGAGGGTTTTGTGTAAAAGAGGGAGTGAAACGGTATGAGTGAATTTGAGCCATTGGATGAGGTAGCGACCATAGGATTAGATGGTGGGGACCACAGTGTAACCGCTCAACTGTTTAACTGTCTCTATTTCATTCACACGCAGTGTACATATTCCACAGTATAAATAGATCACGACGACCCATTAACGGGCATCGATCAATTGAGCGCAAACTCTCGTCTCCTTTCTAGATTATGTTAGAGCTTGGGTTCCTCTTCAAACCCTAGCTCTCTTCCTCGTCTTCGCAGTCCTAATTCTCCCAATCCTTGGATACTCAAATGGCCAAGAAAGCTTCAAAAGCAATGGCAATGGTGTCGGTGCCATTAAAGTCGCACCAAGTGGTATCAGAGCAGTTCAATTCTCTGGCGAACTTGGAAGATGATGCTTGTTTTCATCAAGAAACAGGACCACGGGTTGCTAATGGAGTTTTAGGCGGAGCTTCGGAGCTAAATTAGCAACAACAACAGCAGTTCTTGGAAGAAAGAATGGTAGGGTGGAAAATCAAGTACAGGATGTCACGATGCAATTACCATCAGTTCTTGCTCAATTGCAGCATTTGGCACATCAGGTGGGTGGTTTGGTTGTAGTGGGAAAACCTAATCAAGAAGATCCTCATCCATCAGGGTCCATTCCACCATTCAAGATTGATCGATTTTCTTTAGAAGCAAATTTCGGTTCAAGGCGTAGAAGTATGGATCATACTGAAATGGGGAAGAAGAACAACTTGGTATTGAATTTTTTTTTCCTAAACCTCCTAAATTGGATGTAAGCCCTTTTTCGAGAAGCGGTGATGTTCTTAATTGGTTGTTTCAAATCAAGCATTACTTTGACATGTATCATATTGCGGGAGATGAAAAGTGAGAGTAACATACTTCTTTCTTAAAAAGGATGTTGTGCAGTGGTGTAAGTGGTTTCTTAAGGTCAATGAAGGAGTTGTGATGTGGAGACAATTCAAGGAAGGGATTTGCAATAGGTTTGATTCGGAAATGTATGAGAATACAGCTAAAACATTGTGTCGGTTGGAACAAAATGCTACAGTCTTGGAATATCAACAAAAGTTTGAGAGGCTACAGTGTCTTGTTGATGGAGTGAGTGCATCGTATTTAGTGCAACAATTTATTAGTGACCTTAAAGAAGAAATTCAGCATGATGTATTCATGGCTGAACCTCAATCGTTGAGTGAGGCTTTGAGAGTTGCATTGAAATATGAAAAGAAGTTCAACTCTTTGAAACAAATTGGCAGAAGCTCATTTAGGCCTCAGTATAGACCTACATTTTCTCAGGGAAATACTTCCTCACCTATTCAACATTCATCATCATATCCACCACAAAAATCTCATAATGTTACTTCTTCAATTCTGAAGAAGCTGAGTCTGAATGAAATATGGGAGAGACAAAAGAAGGGATTGTGTTTTGGTTGTGATGTGAAGTTTTTACAAGGGAATGTGTGTAAAACAAAGACATATGTGCATTGAGGGTGAGTGGGATATGTTTTCTATTCAAGATGAAGAAGAGCATAGTCAGCTGCTGGCTATTGAGGATTCTGCAGAGTTGCCTAAGGACATGGAGAGCAATCAATTGTGTACTGCATTGAGTACAAAAGTTAATACTGAGTGTCTCATCTTAAAGGGACACCTCAATGGTCATGATATACACGTATTATTGGACAGTGGGGCAACTCATAAATATATTGATCCATTCATTCTAGAGAAAATAGGATTGCAGCTTTCTATTAAACAGTTGTTTAATGTGAAAGTGGCTGGGGGAAGAGAAGTAGAAGGTAGTGATTCAGGTGTTAAGATAGCTTGCGAAGGGTATGAATTTTTGGATGACTTTCTTGTATTTTCAATTGGGGGGCATGATATTGTTTTGGGTGCGAAGTGGATTAAACAAGTCAAAGAAGTAACAATAAATTTGATTGAAAATAAGCTAAAATTTTTCCATAAAGGAACTAATTGGATTTTAAATGGTCTACAACCTAGTACTACACAGTTATTAGGTGAGAAAGAAGCAAATAAAATTGCTTTAGAGACTCATCGGGGATTTGTGATGAATTTGATTTCTTCGACAACTAGTCAGTGTCCTAAGCCAACTATGCCACTAGATATGGATTCGTTGCTGCATGATTCAGGATTTGTTTGAAGAACCAAAGGGCTACCACCCAACAGGTCATGTGATTCATCAGATCCCATTGGTAGCTGATTCAAAGCATGTATGCATCAAGCCATACAGGCATTCTTTTGAGCAGAAGAATGCGATTGAGGTGATAATTGATGATATGTTAACTCAAGGGGTTATTCGACCAAGTACAAGTTCTTATTCTTCTCCGGTGGTTTTGGTCAAGAAGCATGATGGTTCATGGCGTATGTGCATGGATTACAAAGCATTAAACCATCAAACTGTTAAAGATAAGTACCTCATTCCATTATTGATGATCTCTACATGGTTCAAAAATTTTTACCAAGCTAGATTCACGATCCGGGTATCATAAAATTAGGATGAATAAAGGAGATATTGTGAAGACATCCTTTCGAACATATTGTGGGCTTTATGAGTTTTTGGTGATGCCATTTGGATTGAGTAATGCCCCGTCCACATTTCAGTCCCTGATGAATGACATATTCAGATCCTATTTGCGTAAGTTTGTCTTAGTTTTTTTCGATGATATTTTGGTGTTTAGTCACTCTTGGCAGGATCATATTCAGTATCTCAGCAAGGTTTTGGAGATTCTTCGACAAAACTAACTCATATTAAGAGATCCAAATGTGATTTTGGCCAAAGGAAGGTTGAATATTTGGGACATGTGGTCTCTGATGGAGGAATTGCAATAGACATTGGGAAGGTGACTGCAATACAGCAATGTCAAACTCCAAAGACTGTTAAAGCACTACGCTGTTTTAAATTTCGGCCGATACAGCAAAAATTTCGGCCGAAATTTCATTCCAGCTAGCTTGCCGATTCGAAATCATAGATTTATGTTTCCTATCGTTTTGGACCGAAACGTATAGATTTCAGCTGAAATTGCCAAAATATTGCCGAAATTACCAAAATATCAGCCGAAATAGATACTAATATTTTTGTGAATAAATAACTATTTTGTTTTACTTTTTGCATACAAATCTTTCAATATAGGACCTTAAGCTAAGATAATGTGAGAATTTCGTCTATATATTATTTGTGTATATGCAAAGTTAAGTAAATCTATTAACTAATATATTTTTTCTAATCAATGCAAATTCAATTTAGCTATATACTTATATTATATTCTCTTTTATATTGTTGTTAAATTCTGTAAATATTTACCGCGATTGATTCATGTCATTAGTTACATTATACAATATTTTATATGATAAATGACACGTAGAACAAACATATAATATCTTGTTTTGTAACTAAAAAAATATGTTCATTGAGTGTCTGAAATGAACATCCGAGAAGATCACATTTTCCCGAAATCTCCTCCGATATCTCCGATCTGAGACGAAACACCCCTGCCGAGAAGAGTCCGAAATCCGAGATTTAAAACCTTACTAGGGAATTTTTTGGGCCTTACTGGTTACTATAGAAAGTTCATAAGGAATTATGGGTCTGGTGTAGCTCCTCTTACTGCATTAACTAAGAAGGAAAGGTTTGTGTGAAGTAATAGGGCTCAAGAATCTTTTGAACGAGTGAAACAAGTACTGTCTACAGCCCCTGTATTGCAGTTACCAAATTTTGAAGAAACAAATGCAAAGATGGTATTGGTGTTGTACTCTTACAAAATAAGGGAAATTCAGGGGAAGTGCTTGCATTGGTCTGCCTACGAAAAGAAAATGCTTGCAATATTACTTGTGGTGAAGAAGTGGAAACAATATTTGTTTGGGAGGACCAATGCAAGCACTAAGAAGGAAGGGTTTGTGTGAAGTGATAGGGCTCAAGAATCTTTTGAACGGGTGAAACAAGCACTGTCTACAGCCCATGTATTGCAGTTATCAAATTTTGAAGAAACAAATGCAAAGAAGGTATTGGTGTTGTACTCTTACAAAACAAGGGGAATTCAGTGGAAGTGCTTGCATTGGTCTGCCTACGAAAAGAAAATGCTTGCAATATTACTTGCGGTGAAGAAGTAGAAACAATATTTGTTTGAGAGAAAGTTCATTATTCGAACAGATCATCAACCATTTAAGTACCTCTTGGATCAGAGGTTATCTACTGAAGCTCAATACTCATGGTTAGTCATGCTAGATAGATTTAATTTTGAAGTTGAATATAAGAAGGGGAGGGATAACATTCCAGGATTTCCAGCTAATAGATTATCGAGAAGTAGAGCTGGTAACGGATCCTATCGGGTCGGGTCCTCCACTACCCGGACCCGAATGCGGACTTGCAAGAACCGGGTCCGAGTCCGGGTCTGGGTCCGGGTTCGGGTTCTAGTTAAAAAAACTACCCGTCGGATCCGATAGTGGAGAATAAATATTTGCACATAAGTATTTTTGGACCCGATACCCTACGGTTCCAACAATTTTTGCACTTACATACATGAATAAATATTATATTTACACATCTATCTTCCATACTTATTTTTATATGTATATCCCTATAACCCTATTATTCAAATTTCATATATTTTGGGATATTTTTTAACGGGTCCGGATCCGGGTCCGGGTTGGTTCTATTTTGAGCGAACCCGAATTCGAATCCGAAAGTGCATCGGATCTTATTTTAGGACCCGGACCGTATAGATCAGGTCGGTTCCGGTCCAATGCCGGGTTAGGATTAGGTCCGGGTTGGATTTGGGTATCGGGTAAATGTGACGGTGCTATCGAAATGAGATGTTAAGTGCTATTTTGTGCAACTATCTTTATTAGTTGCTGATTGGTGGAAGGAAATAGTAAAGATGAATGAATTAGATAATTACTTCAGGGAGTTAGCCGCTAAGGTTGCAAAATCTCCTCATAGAAAGTTCCATCAGGTTCAAGGGGTTTGTTACAAAGCATCGAAGGTGGTGATCAGTCCCATTTCACATTTCAGGCAATTATTGATACATGAACATCATGATTCTCCTATAGGTGGACACTTTGAATATGATAAGACTTTGCAAAGGCTACGGAGGTCTTTTTGGTGGAAAGGGATCAAAGGGGATGTTAAAACATATGTTCGAGAGTGCACTACTTGCCCAACTAGCAAATATATTTGTCAAGCTCCATCAGGGTTATTACAACCCTTATGAATTCCTAATAAAGTGTGGCAACATGTTAGCATGGACTTTATTGAAGGTCTTCCTGTTTGCTGCAAGTTTTCAGTCATCTAGATGGTCGTGGATGGATTAAGTATGCACACTTCTTCCCAATACAACATCCATATACAACTGCAAATATTGTGCAAATATTGACTGCAGGGGTGTTCAAGTTGTATGGCATGCCTGTTTCGATTGTATGTGATAGAGGGGCAGTCTTCACAAGCAATCTGATGAAAGAAACACTTAAACTACATAGCACACAGCTGAAACTTTCAACTGCTTATCACCCTCAGACTGATGGACAAACCGAAGTAGTTAACAGGTGTTTAGAGACTTATGTCCGATGTTTTTGTCATCGCAAAACCAAGGAATGGAGTAGTTTGTTGTCGTGGGTAGAGTACTAGTATAATACAACCTGGTATAGCTTTACCAAAACTACTCCGTATGAGATTTTGTATGGACGGGCTCCTCCCACTCTGATTTCTTATATTCCACATACTGCCACTAATCCACAGGTAGAAGAGACATTACTTTCCAAAAATATACACCTGCAGCTACTCAAAGATCACTTTAAGTCAGCTAAGCAACGATGAAAAAGTATGCTAATAAGGAATTTTAGTTAAGTGATTTGGTGTATCTGAAGTTGCAGCCTTACAGACAGATATCAGTTGCTACAAGAGCCATTTAGAAACTTGCTCCATTATACTACAGACATTACAAGGTAGTTAAGAGATAGTTGGGGCACTAGCCTTCAGGTTAGACCTACCAATTGATGCTAAATTCACCCAGATTTTCACATTTCATAGTTGCAGATACATTTGGGACCAGCTGTAGAAATCCAGAGGTCTGTGCCACCCACTGTGTACAAAGCCCTCGTGGAACCTGAGTCAATTTTGGATAAGAGATCTGTCATCAAAAGGAAGAAGTTGGTTTCGGAGGTTTTGAATAAATGGAAGAATCGAAGTGCAAATTTTGCTTGGGAACCCTACTAGGATTTAGTGCGTCGTTTTCCTCTTTTTGACCTTGAGGCAAGGTCCCAAAAGATGGGGGGGTGGAGTTGATACACATCGTAATGCACAATAATTGAGTATGAAGGAAATGGGATCGAGCAGCAGCTAAGAAGATGGTATCTGATACATGAATAGGTGTATGTTTCAGTAGGAATGTAATAAATGTAAAGTGTAAGGGGTTTTGTGTAAAAAAAGGAGTGAAACGGTATGAGCATATTTGAGCCGTTGGATGAGGTAGCGACTGTATGATTAGATGGTGGGGACCATAACCGTTCAACTATCTAACTGTCTCTATTTCATTTAAGCGCAGTGTACGTATTTTACAGTATAAATAGATCACGGCGACCGATTAATGGGCGTCGATCAATTGAGCTCAAACTCTCGTCTCCTTTCTTGATTCTGTTAGAGCTTGGGTTCCTCTTCAAACCCTAGCTCTCTTCTTCTTTGCAGTCCTAATTCTCCCCATCCTTGGATACTCGAATGGCCAAGAAAGCTTCAAAAGCGATGGCGATGGTGTTGGCGCCATTAGAGTCGCACCATTATTCAACTTCTTTTCCTTCTTTCTGTTGATTGAGGAACAAGATGGTTTTATCCTTAATATGTTTCTCACCATTTTCTACGCCCAAATTCCCTTTTCTTCCCCTAATCTATTTGTCACCCTTTTTAAACAATCAACTAACCCCATAATTTCCCTAATTCCCAATAAAAATCAATAAACCCTAAGATTTGTGAATATAAACCCAAACAAAACATGGGTTTTAGACAGAAACCAAATTCCTATTGGAATTCAGATGATTGGAAGAATCAAATATCAGTTCAAGAATCACATCACATAAAAGAATAATTGGGATCTAAGATGAGCTTCAAAAACAAGATAATTAGAGAATGGAGAAGACAGAACTTACGTTGCAAGCAATGATGAGGCGTTGCAGGTTGGCCATGTGCTTCCTGTTCTCCTCCTTCCTCTTCTTCGCCCCTTGGTTCGCCATTCTTGGTTGTTGTCTCTCTCTCTCTCTGTGACTCTCTCCCTCCCTAAGCTTGATTTTTATGAGAGAGATGAGGGTTTGCAAGCGGGTTAAAAGAAAATGGGCTTTTATTGGTCGGTGCCTGGATATCTTACGGGCCTTAATCTATTCTTGTGAAGTTGGGCTGGACATCAAGTTATGCCAAAATACACTAGTCCAGCTTGATGGGAATCAGTCAGGTGGTTATGATTTTGTGATTAGGAACTCTATTTGGCGACTCATTATCGTGGTTAGCATTGGTATCGGGTCGGGTCGGGTCGGGTCCTTCACTATCCGGACCCGGTCTCTTACGGGTCCAAAAATTGGACCCGGACCCGGACCCGTGAGGACAGGGTCCAGGTCCTATTAAAATATTCTTACCCGTTCGGTTAGAAGCGGGAGTGTGAGCGGCGAGCGGAGGCGGCAAGTGGATGATTTAAAATAGATGAGAAAAAAAAGGCATGAGTTTTGAGTTTGGAAGAGGAAAATTTAGAATTGAAGAGGAAGGAGGGGAGTGATGAGAATAGAATATTTATTTTTATGTTGATTTTTTGGGATTTTTTTAACGGATCAGAGTCCGGATCGAGTCTCTTTTGAGCAGCCCCGGACCCGGACCCGAAAGTACAACGGGTCTCATTTTCGGACCCGGACTCGGATCCGGATAGGTTGGGTCGGTTCCGGTCCAATGTCGGATTCGGGTCTGATCCGGATCGGATCCGGATTTTGGGTATTTATACCAATGCTAACCCTAGGTCAGCTCTTAAAGCATTATTGTTTATTGACTGGGACCTATTTGTGTTAAAGGGAAATCACAATTAGTAGTGGATCAGGTTCTTGAACGTAGGGTGGGGGATCCGATACATCATGATATCCTCCAGTTGTTCGACGGCTGGCATTTTAGATTTCTTCGACATATATTTTGTGAAGAAAACAATTCTGCTGATCTTATGGCAAATAGAGGCATGATATCTTGTCATGAGTTTCTTCTTATTTGTAACATTGACCCTGAGTTTCTTGCTTTGTCGGAAGCAGATGCTCCAGGAGTGAGTAGGAGAGTATGTAGTCTACTTACCCCCCCCCCCCCCCCCCCCCCCCCCAAAAAAAAGTTATAACTCTTTTTTCTTTTCCTATTCTTAAAATTTTTTTTTCTTTTTCTTTAGGCTTTCGGAGATAGCTGTCATATTGTCATATATATTCTCGTTTATTTACAGCTGAGGCGAGTAAAAGTAACATATACACTTGATGCAAATATGATTTCTTACTTTTTTTTTCATTCAAATTTCCACCAAATATTGTCTAGAGTGGTCTTTTTAAATAGAAGAGGGTCTTGCAAAAAGTTATATGCAGTGGTTCGAGGCTCACGTAATTAAGTTCGAAAGCAAGTGAAGATTCTATTCTTTAATTTCACATTTTCCCTTTAAAAAAAAAAGATTCCATTCTTTAGCGAATTTTTTTCCAAAATGACCATCTTTTTTAAAGTTATTCCCAAACTGACCTACTCGCTGTCTCAAAAAGCGAGTTTGGTAAAAATTTCATCGCTTTTTGAGACAGCGAGTGTGAGGTTTGGATTTTTTTTATTTCTCCCGGGCCAAGACTTGCTGTCTCAAAAAGCGAGTGAGTTTTTGAGTTTTTTCCAAACTCGCTTTTTAAGACACCGAGTGTCGTTTAGGGGTTTTAATACCCTAGGCTCAATTTTTTTCCTCTCCTTATCTCCAATCTTACTTTTTCCTTAACTCCGAAACCCAAAATTCTAACCTCCCAAAATCGACCTCCAACACACAAAATTTCATATAAATCTAAATATATTCACTTACTCTTTCCCAACCCTCTCACCTTCTACTTTCAAAACCCTAGACCCATCTTCCGAAAGATCCATATTTTAGAATTTCGATAAACTTCAAGAGGATAGCAACTTCAACTCTTCCACTCATACATCTACGGCTATATCCTTCCGATTATTGTTGTGAAGGTATGATTTATATCACATATAATTTTGTACATTTTTGTAGGTTTTGTTTGTGGCTAGATAATAACTCGTATTTTCATATAAATATAGATAGGTATGGATTACGATATTCCTATTTGGTTATACTTTGGTGGTGAAATAATTCGTGATCCAAAGATAGCTTGTTGTTATAGTGTCGTTGATTCTGAAATAATTTGGGCACCTCGTACCATTACATTAGCAGAAATAGTTAAGAAAATTTATGAAGTTACTAATTGGGATAGGGCTCAATGGAATGTGAAAATTTTAGCTCGGTATGCAGCAGAAAAAGGAGATGGTCAGTATTTTATGACAGTGCCCGTATCTACTGATAATGCTATGAAGTCAATGATTGTTAGGACACTTGATCCCAATTAGTGCTGGTAACGGGTCCTATCGGGTCGGGTCCTCCACTACCCGGACCCGGACCCGGTACCTCACGGGTCCAAAAATTTGATCTGGACCCAAACTTGCAAGAACCGGGTCCGGATCCGGTCCGGCTCCTAGTCAATAAATTACCCGTCGGGTCCGGTAGTAGAGAATAAATATTTGCACTTTAAGTATTTTTGTACCCAATACCCTACGATTCAAACAATTTATGCACTTAAGTATATCAATTAATATTATATTTACACATTTATCTTCAACAATTACTTTTATATGTATATTCCAATAACCCTATTATTCAAATTCTATATGTTTGGGGGTATTTTTTAACGGGTCCGGGTCCGGGTCGGTTTTATTTTGAGCGGACCCGGACCCGAAAGTGCATCAGGTCTTATTTTAGGACCCGGGCCCAAACTCGTATAGATCGAGTCGGTTCCGGTCCAATGTCGGGTCCGGGTCGGGTCCGGGTTGAGTCCGGGTATCAGGTAAATGTGACAGTGTTAATCCCAATTGTACTGTAACCCCTATTTTCGGTTGTAGGGATTTTTTTTTGTATTTTGTAGTGTTCTCGTTTCTAGTTTAATGTATTTTGGATCTTGGACTTGTTGTGGACCTTCTATTACAATTTATTATTTTGGTATTATTATTATTATTATTATTATTATTATTATTATCCTTGTTAGCTTTTATTAGCCCAATTCATTTCCAAATCCATACTATAATCTACCCAAACCCATCTCCTTATTGGATCCTGAACCCAATTCCTAGTCTACCCAAACCCACAAACCCATATACTCCCTAACAACTAACCTAGATCTCCTCCCCCACAATCCCTCGTATCTCCAAACTCTCCACTATCTCGTAACTACCCACTATTAATTAAAACCCTTTTTCCTTACTCTCTCTCCCCGTCTCCCTCTCTCAGCCTTTCTCTCTTCTCTATTCCCCAAACCGAATAGAGCGAAACCCAACCTCTCCACCATCGAATACCCTGCCCTCGTCGACTGCCATTGCCGCTCGTCTCCTTCCTCTACCCACCACTACTCCCGAGTCTCCCTCGTCGCGCCTCTCATCCAAGCTCCTCGCCTTACATCATCGACGCAGTCACGTCGACCTCCTTCCTCGCACCTCGAGCCACTGCCTTGCCTCCTCCACAATCGAGCGTCTCGTCTTCAACCTCGCGACCCACCGCCTTCTCCACCGCTGCGAATTTCCGCCATTTCCTCCAACATCATCCTTCCTCGAAGCTCCTCCATGGCCACTTGTCCCGAGCTCCCCTCGTCCAGTCCACTGCTCGCCATTTGCTGAACTCGAAGCCTCCGTCAAACCCATCAAACCTCCGCACACACCGACATCCACTGAAGGCTTCTTCACCCATTGTCTTCACCGTCGAACACTCGAGCCTCCGTCGCTTTCTCGTCTTCCTCTGTTCCGAACGAAAACAGAGCCACCGTCCCGCTGTCGCTCCGCCGTCGCAACCACCTCAGCGACCTCCCGTCGCCACCCAGTCGTAACCTTCAGTCGCGCCGCCCACACCCAGTCGTCGTTCCTTCTCCCGCCGTCTCTCTCTCTCTCTGTCGAAGGTAGGAGACGAAGTGTGATTGGTCACATTTGTTGTTTGCTATTTTGGCTTGTTGGATTCGGTTTTGCTGTTTGCTGTTCTACCCCTGTTCCGCTGTGTGGAGTTGCTCTTGTTGTGGTGTTTGCTGTTCGGATTTTGCACATGTCTCGTCCGTGTTTGGATCGTCGCCAAGATTCTAATCTCGTTATTCTAGTTATTCGAATCTCTCACATAAAAGGCAAGTCCACTTGAACTTGTTTATTTTTCTAGTTCAAGATTATTGATCTCCTCTATAAGTAGTTCTCTTCGATTATCGTAATATTGCTTTGTATACCTTTCGTTGGGGATATCGAGGGTTTACACGAGCTAACTCGAAGTATCCTTGACTCGTGCCATTATCCACTGATTCAAACCCAAACTTGCATGCACACACGACATAAACAAATTGACTAGAACTTACATATGAGTGATATATAATGATATGGATACATGTTGATTGATTGAGATCTTAAGAATTAAATCGTGACATGATAATCTTGCCTTATATACAATAGAATATCATCTCAACTTGTTGTACTTTGATGTTAATGCATTGCATGATAACAAGAACATGTTGATTATTCACTTTGACAAATATATATGTTGACCTTTGTTATGTCTTGCTGCCTATTCTGTTTTGTACTGAGGTTTCGACCCTGTTACAATAGGAATCAACCAAAACCATATAAAAGAGAATTGTAGTCTAATGAATCTAGTTTCCATGATACTTGATGGATCTAGATTCCGAGCTGTGAGCTATGAGATATCGCAGTTTTAGTCACTACTGGTCTGTATTTTCCAGATTGCAAATTAATGAAGCACCGACACAACTTTCAATTGAAACACCATGATAACAGTAGTGTAATGACTTGAAACTCTCTAGAAACTTAGTAGACATGCTTAGGATACATTTCTAGTTTTTGTAGATTTTTATATTGATTTTACACCTAGTTTCCACCCATAAAGTTTTGACGGTAAGCTGCAGCCAGAATCGTTAACCTGTAAAGATTAGGATAATTGACCTAGTTACAATCAGAATTAATTAAAACTTGCTGAATATAAATTGTATCCCTGGATGTCTAGTTTACTTTCCCTTTTGACAGAGTCAACTTCCGAGTTATAGTTTGTAAGTTACTGCTGTTTTAGTACCGCTGTCTGCCTTTTTTATATTCACAATTACTTGTATATTATCATGCATTGCATCATTTTGCTACATCATTATCATCGCATTGACACTCTTATACACACTTGCATGATCATGAATGATATAATAAAATATTAAACAAGCTGGGGTTAATAAGTAATGGATAATCTCACAAAATGTACTCGGTAGGGCCCTTCTTGTGTACTTGTACTATTGAAATGGAAGGTGGAGAATTACTCGTGAACTTGTGAACTTGTTATCTTGTTACACCGAGTACACGCTCTGTAGATTCCACCACTATTTTTAAAACGTACACTGTTTTGCGTGCACCGAACCTGTGGTATGGGACGCAGTAGTATGTACACTAGATAGGAAAATAAAATGCTAATAAACCTAAGTTGACACTTGTACACTTGACCATTGTTTATTGACATTATTATTGCTTTTGGACTTTGATCTTGCTTCATATTTCTTGATGTACCATGAACCCTTACTCTTTGCTTTTCACTACTTGCTCTCCATACTTGCTCTAAGGATTTTTTTTTCTTCACTCTAGTTGATCCAGCTACAGGTGCACAAGGAGATTTACTAGGAGGCATTGGTGAACAGTTCTTCTAGGATTGGAGTAGGAGCTGCTTTAAGATAAAATATCTTCTTCCATGCTATTCTTTTATCGCATTGTTATTCCTTTTGTTGAACTTTGTATCCCGAGCTTGTTGACCCGTAACTGTTGTTTATTTTTCCAGTTGTTGGTTATTATGTTGACTACTGCATGTTTTTATCTCAGTTGTTGTTTATGTGATTATAGTTATCTGCATGGTTGTGATTATTTCTTTCATGTTGTTGAGTTAAAACTGGTACAGTTTATGGATGATGTTAATATCATTCGGTGGGCTTTCATTACGGACTCGTATTTCCGTATTTTAAGAAGCGGGGCGTGACATGTACTTGGTCTGCATTGGAGTTATTTATTCAGCAAATCCAAATTATGAATGCTTAGCCACATGATAATCCTATTTCAAGCTTTGTACGAGACGTACCGATACAGCATATGAGGTCAACCCTGTCCAAACTTCACAAGCAATCCCACTGTCCCCACAAGAAGACACGTTCACAAATACAACAAGCCCAAATTCTACAGATGTTGAGTTGCCACGTCAACCTAGTCAGATTCATGACTATATTCGAAAGGACACTTTATTTGAATTATTTCAAAATGCTACCATTAATAACGACCTATTAGATGATGATGAAGAAGATAAAGAAACGGACGATGAAGTTGATTAGAGGGTAGAAAATGATGATGGGGACGAAGATGATGAATATGCAAATGTAAACACAAATGAGAGTAGGGCTAATGAAGTGAGAGCTACTGATAGCCATGTTAATGTTAACGCTCATGTTACCGAGGAGATGACACAAGGTACTATAGTACATCAAGTTCCACAAGAGTCGTCTGGTCCATCCAATGTAGACGAATTGTACATTAGAAAGGAGTTTGTAAGTAAAGAGTCAATTCAGCAGACTATGAAGTTATATTCTATCAAGAAACATCGGGAATTCGTCATATTAAAATCTATACTGGCACTGTATACCGTTAAATATAAATTGGTACATAGGAAACGTAAATTAAGGAGATGGTGCATATTTTCTCAGTAGTAAGTGAGGGTGGCTGCCCTTGGAGATTACGAGCAATCGTTCCAAAAGGCGAGACAAATTTCATGGTGAAGAATATAGTTGGGCCTCATACTTGTACGAATTCCACGTTGAATCAGGACCACTGTAAAGTTGATTCTAAACTTGTTTGCAATTTGATTGTGAGTGTGGTGAAGTCTGAGATAGGTTTAACACCGCATGCCATAATTGAGATAGTGAAACTACAATATAATTATCACGTTTTATATAAGAATGCTTGGATTGCAAAACAAAAAGCAATTGAGCGGTTGTTCGGTACCTTCGAAGAAGCATATACGAAGTTTTCTTTTCTTCTATCAGCAATACAAGTAGCAAATCTAGGAACCGTTGTCCACTAGAATAAATATCAGTCTGGTCCTAGCGAGGAAACATTCAAGAGAGTATTTTGGGCATTTGGTGCTTCGATTGAAGGTTTCAAGTCTTGCAGACCTGTTATTAGTGTTGACGAAACTCACTTGTACGGTAAGTACAAGGGTTGTTTATTAATTGTTATTTTTCCGGATGCGAATGATAGCTTATTTCCCTTTGCATTTGCATTAGTTGATGGAGAGAGTATAAATACTCTGACATGGTTCATGAGTTGCATTTGGTATTTTGTCACTGATCGAACTGAGTTGTGTGTTATCTCTGATCGTCATGCTGGTATTTTGTCTGCTATGGAATTGCAAAATGGATCTTGGAATGAACCTAATGCATTTCATCGTTATTGTATACGTCATTTCGCTATAAATTTCTTCAGTAAATTTGGAAGCAAGGCAATATGAAGAAAAAAGCAAAAATTATAGCGTGTCCAAACCAACCCAAAAAGGTCAATACCAAACTTGCTGAACTTGAAACCATCAATGTCGAGGCGGCTAATTGGTTGAAAGCGAAATTGGTTGAGAAATGGGCACTTTATGCAGAAATGGGCACTTTATGCAGATGAAAGTCGACGACACGGCATAATGACTACGAACCTATCAGAAGTCTTCAATTCAATCTTAAAAGGTATCTGTAGTTTACCGGTAACTGCAATTGTGGAGATGTTCTTTTATCGTCTAAATTCTTATTTTACTACTCGTCGACAGGAAGCCAATAAGCTTTTATCTGAAGGGAAGATTTTTGCTCAAAGAGTATAGGAATTGATCGATATTCGGCGTGAGAGAGCAAACCGACATGAGGTTATAATGTTTCATCATCAACCAGGAGTTTTTTCTGTCAAAACAAATCTACGCATGATAGGTGGAGAAAGGAAGGGTAGGAACTTGCACAGTGTTAACTTGGGTACTAAAATATGAACATGTATAAAATTTCAACTATATCATATTCCATGTTCTCATGTATTGGCAGCTTGTGCATATCGTGCAACCGATTACAAGTTTTTTGTTGATAAATTTTACTTAGTTATTGTATTAGCACAAACATGGGCTCCCCTCTTTCATCCAACTCTAGATCCAGCATATTGGCTTACTTTTGATGGACCACGACTCGTAGCTGATGCAAGCCTGTGACGTTCAAGAAAAGGTCGACCAAGATCTACGAGAATTCGCAATGACATGGATGCGAGGGATAGGTCTAGCAGAGGTACGGGAATGAAATGTTCAAAATGTGAGTTGCATGGACACAATAAGCGGCGATGTAGTAATGGAGGATCTCGAAACTTTTAAACCATGTCAAATTCCAATGTGTTTGTGTTTGTTTTGTCTACTTTGCAGTAGTTTGTAGTTGTTGTATTATGTGATGTGGACTTTCAACTAATTTATTTGCGTTTAATTTTGAACTATAATAATTCTCATTTGTTTCAAAATCATTGAAAGTTTAGACATTGTGAATGAATTTGTAAGTCGCATGATGTTGGAGTACATATGAATGTACAGGGCAGACTGCATATGCAGCTTGAAATGGATTTTTTTTCCCTGAACTCGATTTCTCAGAAAGTGAGTCTGGTTTAAACCTCATCACTTTCTGAGAAAGAGAGTTTAGAGTTGAGAGATTTACAGAGCCTGACTAATCTCTGGAAATTTCTCAACTCAATAGTCGCTTTCTCAGAAAGCGATTGAATTTTGCCTACAGCCGTTTTCTGAAAAAGTGAGTGTAGGCAAAACCACATCGCTTTCTGTGAAAGCGACTGTGGTGTTAAGAAATTTTCAGAGACTAGCCAGTTCGGTGTACAGGAGTAGTTAGTATAGCATCTAAAGTAGCTCCTTCGCCCACAATATCAGCTTGTGCACGACACGATGTAATTATCTTGCGTGCAAAGTCCTTCATTGGTTCTGCGACATTACTCCTTAACACAGCAGAACATTTTTTCGCCTGAATCCAAGTCTGTGCCATCTACACAACAAGAAAAGTTACAATATTAAGTGTAGTGCATATGTATATATAAACAAAAATTTTAGAAAACATTAAAATAAGACAACAAAACTTAATTAACTTGCGATTTTACGAATAGCCGAAGCCTTCGGTTGGAACATAGAAAATTTCACTGAATGGTCATCTGCTGGTTCGGCGACTCGTCGACGAATCGGGACTTCTTGTAGAACCCCGTATTTTTAAAATATTATTTTTAAAGGTTTATAAATGACTAAAATAATTTTTGGAGAATTTATGAATATTTTTTATGTTCCAACCGAAGGAATAAATGACTAAAAAGCTTTAGAAGGCAAGGAATAACCCTTAGCCAATCCCACTATATTAAAATAGTGTTGAAGGACTGGGGATACAGTGATTGCAAAAGGTTTAATACACCTTATGATAATACCAAAAAGTTGACACCTAACGATGGTGCAACAGTGAGACAATTAGATTACTCTAAACTTATTGGGAGTCTCATGTATGTTATGACATGCAGTAGACCTGACATAGCCTTTGCGATAGGCATGCTAAGCAGGTTCACTAGCAATCTTAGTCAATTACACTGGAATGCCCTTGAGAGGCTACTGGGATACCTAAACAGTACTCAAGAGTTTGCTTTGTGCTACTCTGGTTATCCTTCAGTACTAGAGGGATACTCTGATGCATCGTGGTGCTTAGGAAATGGTGACAGTAGGTCCACTAGTGGTTACGTGTTTACACTAGGAGGAGCAGCTATGTCATAGAAATCTAAAAGACAACCTGGTCTTGCCTTTTCATCCATGGAGTCAGAACTCTTTGCGCTATCTTCTGCTGGTGAAGAAGCGGAATGGATAAAAGAGCTATTGTTAGATATTCCTTTGAGAAGGTTTAGATTAACCACTCTCAGTCTTTATTGTGACAATCAAGCTGCAAATATTGTAGCTAACAACACTCTCTACAATGGTAAGAGACGTGTTGTGAGCCTTAGACAGGCCAAGTTGAACTATCTCATTAAACAAGGGACAATTGCCCTTATTGATGTACGATCAGAAAAGAATGTGACTGATGCCTTTACAAAAGGACTAAGTAGAGATCTAATTATCAAAATTGTGGGGTAAATGGGGTTAAAAACTTTTGAGGATAAGTTTTAACACCCTAGTCATTTTGATAAATTAGAATCCAAAGTTGAGAGCCATAGAGTAGTTCAAACTTTAAGCATTAATCTTGACAGTTGACATGCTTTAGATAATTAGAAAAGTTCTATGTATTTATTGTTGATATATTACTTCATTCCAAATTTGATGATGTTATATATGTTTCAAAACTTACATAAAATTATCTTTTATTCCAAAAGAAAGCATGAAAATTTGTCGATGTGTTTCCGATATTTAGAACTGTTGTTATATCATTCCAACTTTGATGATATATCTCTTTTATGGGGTTTATGTTTCATTCCAATCTTGATGATTCAGAACTTAACCATAATTGATCTAACAATTCTATCATTCCAACAGGAAATACAGTATAGTTCTTGTGTAGAAACTATAATAGTTCTTGTACTTTATTTTGATAAAGATACTTGATTGTGATGCTTATGATGTACCTTTGCATATCTATGTTGAATTGTACTAAGTTCTTTAGCATGAACTAGATACTCTTATACATTTCATTTGAATTCTAAGAGAAGCGACTCATGAGATTTCTATGTGTTATGTTTGAAACAGATGGCAGCAAAGGCAATGGAAATAAATCAGTCAACTTTGATTTTAAAAATGATGATTTGCTCGATATGGAGGAGTAGACACAAAAGAACTCGCAAGAATAGTTTGTCAATTGCTTGGAGAAACTTCTATTTTAAGTTTAAGACTCTTTATTTGATTGAGCTTAAAACTTTTCGTTTATTTTGAAGTTTATTGTTTGGTTGACTTGAGATTATGATTTTGCTTTGTTGGTTTAGTCTTTGTGAACTATTCATTTATGGTTTTAGAACTATTTGATTATTTTGGTTTAGTCATATTTGAACTATTCAAGTTATAATTGATTTAGTCTATGATCCATGTTCTTTATGATTCAATAATGTTTGAATTTTTGTGATCCAATATTATAACATTGCTTAGCCTAATATACTGAGAATATAGGAGGAGATTGTTGGATGTATATGTATATTCTCATTATAATAGGATAATATTGTGTATATTATTCTATGGGGCAACACGGGTCTACACGTGTTATGTATTAATTTTTGGAACGGGTTGAGTGGGCTAAAAGCCCAGTACCCTAAACCCAGTCTAATCTCTATATAAGCTGGTCTAGAGGTAGTGCCCAGTGACATTCCAATACTGATAAGCAGGGAATAATATCTTAAGCGGATAGAGATTAACCCTAACCCTAATTTCTCCAAATCACAACTAACATTAACCAGATGAATGATGGTGTGTTCTTTTGGAGGGACTTCCTCAAGCTCACTTGCCAACCCCTCGAGAGTGCTCTTCCTTATTGGCCAACATCTCCCATAGACTTGAGGTGAGGCGTTCTTCGTTCAATCGAAGGGCACAATTTTTTTGCTCTAATTGAGATTCCTGTGTATATATGTTACCATGAGTAGTACTTTATTATACTAGTTAGTTCACATGAATGCACGTAAGAGATTAAGAGACTAAGTGTGATATTGAAACTCAATCTTTGACAACTGCATGAGATTTTAAATAAGTTGTTAATAATCTATATAACTCCGACCTAAAAAATGTGTTGTTGAAATTTATTAGTATATAGTTTTTTTACAAAATTCTGTCTTCAACTCTCTAATTATAATGGAAGAGCTAGGTTTTGATGTGTCTTTGATATATATATTACAAATTAATGATAGGCATTTAATCATTAGTTTTGCGGACTTTGCAATTAAAACATAATAGTATGTCTGAAGTGGAAGTTTTGCGGAATTAGCAGCAGAGCTAGTCTGATCAAAAGCTTCAACACTCAAAATTACAACGTCAAAGTTTCACTTCATTTTTTCAACTTCAACAAATAGTTAAATATTAAGTCAAACTGATCATATCTTGCCCAAAATAAATAAATAAATAAATAAATAATCATTGAATAGATGTACATGCAAGAAATTATTTCTTCATTATCTTTCTAGGTGCAACTACACCAAACTAAATAACTTGTTTTTAGCTATAATGGCTAGGGCTTAGAGGGAATTCACCAAACCACAGAGAGTATAACGTTAGGAGATGAGTCGAAGGACAAGTAGGACATGCAAAGGAGCATACATGAGCTTGCAAATTAAAGCATACATGTGAAATTAAATTCTATATAGTTTTTGGCACCAACTGTTAAATGTTGCATACTCTTAAATATGGAGCAACAAATCACCCCAATACAGTACTCAGTTCTAACAACTACGGATATGTACGGAGGAAACAGATATGTAAGAAGGAGAGTTATCTTTTATAGAAAAAAAAAATGCAAGGTGACAACTTATTTCATTAATCTAATATTATAATAGAAGAGTTGAAGTTGTCATTTATAGATAAACAAATATGTGCATTACTAATTATATAAAGGATGTCTCAGGACTGAGAGCAGACTATGTTAAAATTTTTACCTTTAAAAAATATATTTATTAAGATATGCACCACACGGATAAACTACCAGTAAGATATAATGACAGATAAATACCGGAAGTGCATAGATGGACTATGCAAGACTTATTAGGTATTCATTTTGTTTCACTGCTAGCTCTACTTGCTGCTCATTTCTCAAATTAAATTTTGATGATGCTAAAGGGCTGACTATATATGTATATGCTTGCAAACTTACTAAATCCGTATAACCAAAAAAAAGTTATAGAATATCATTAATGCATATATGTTTCAATTTGCAAAGTTAATTTTCTGATGCTTATTCTGAGAGATTATTGTTAATTAGGATATCTGTGATATACTGAATTTTTAATTTTGAATGAAGTAATTTAGCTGCAGACTTCTCAACTAAGTACAACTGGCTTGTGCTCTAATTGGATTTGCATTATCCGATGGGGAAATAATTAAGTAGTAATAGTATAGGTTGGTCTAATTTAATTAAGTTCGTAGGGCACCCCAATATGTACAGAGGCCCTAAAGAGTAGAGATTCTGTCCTTTCCCATCGTGGGTAAAAAGACTTGATGAATTTTCCCAGTCTCCTACCCATATTAAGGAATACTGGACCATCAATTGATTATTTTACTCCCAGTAGTTTTTATGGGTCTGTGATACCTGCCTATGCTTCAAATAGTAAGAAGAAATGCCAACTTTTCATTTAGATTAAGCTAAATTTAAAATAATAAAAAACCGTGAACTATATATCCTTTCTACGTAAAACCGCTTGAACTTTTTTAACTCAAAAAATCTCCCTGAAATATGTTTTCAAGAAACATATTCCCAACGGCGTAAACTTTCTGCTAAGTAATTTACAGAGAACATTAGAGTTGATTGAGGTTTTTTGATAATAATGCGAAAGATGTATGACGTTTTCTGAACCAACTTGCACAGATAAATGAGGTAATTATCTAGCTAATACAAGCAGAAAAGTTAGATGTGATTTTTGAAAAAAAACCCGAGAGGAGTTTTTTGAAAATATACTTCATGGAGTTTTTTTGTGCAAAAAAAAGTTCAAGACGGTTTTCCGCATGAAAAGGTACAGTTTAAGGGTTTTTTTTTTATTATTTAAATTTAGCCTTTAATTATCTTAGAATCTTAGCTAGCTTTTAGTTAAGTGTATGACGGAAAGCTTGCATTACATATGCTTGTGTCTCATATATAGTATAAAATAGCTATGTTTCAAAAAAAAAATCTTCGCGTGTTCAAACTACTTTTTGCCGACTTCACAAATTTTCTTGTTAGAGCATCTACTACGGTTCGTGCTCTATTTTAACTATATGCATATTTGCTTTTAGCATTGTATCGATTCCGTCACTATCGTGAGAGCTATAATTTGCAAAAAAAAATTGTAAAATATATAGACGGAAGAAGATCCTCCGTCTGAGATCTTTATTATTATTTTTGTTTTAAAAAAAATCCAACGGGAAGATCTTCTTCCGTCCGGTTTTTTTTTTTTTAAAAAAATATCTTAAAAATTCTCAGCCGGAACAAGTTCTTCCGTTTGGGAATTTTCTGTTTTTTTTTTTTTTTGGGTTTTCACTTTTGTCTTTTAGGAAAAGGACGAAAAAAGGGAAAAAAAAGGGAAAAAAAAGGGACGTCCGTCTCTTTCAATTTTGTTTTTTTTTTTTTTATTATGAAGACGGAGGAACATCTTCCGTTTGATAATTTTTTTTTAAAAAAAATTAATAAATTCGATAGACGGAAGATCTTCTTCCGTCTATTCGAATTTTTTATTCTAAAGAATTCAAAATTTTTAATAGACGGAGGATCATTTACCGTCTTCTATATTTTCCAAATGCTATTATACTCTGCTATATATGGCCGACTCTTGTTCACTACTCTGCTATAAACTAGGTTTATAGCAGACGATAGTGGCGTAAAATTTTTCAAAATTTCCATTTTTAAAGTAAATAGCCGACGATAGTGGATGCTCTTATTGTGGAGATATTTTACAACTGTTGATTGTACTCTGATTAAATGTACTCTGATTATATATATATATATATATGTGTGTGTGTGCAGGGACAAGGCAGTTTCATACGCAAAGCAAATGAAAGAGCTGTTCTTGCTTATAGTTGGGGTCGTTCTTGAGACTCTGGGTCTCAGTGGCAAAATTGTCCAAGAATTCGACAATGGCACACAAATTATAGTTGTAAATTGTTATCCGGCCTGTCCGGAGCCTGACCTAACCCTAGGGATGCCACCTCACTCCGATTACGGCTTTCTCACGATACTACTACAAGATGAAGTCCATGGCCTCCAGGTCCAATGTCAAGGGGGGAGTGGGTGACCGTCGACCCAGTCCCCAACTCCTTCGTGGTCAACGTCGGAGATCATCTTCAGGTCAAACTCTTGATTTATAATTTAATTTAATGTTTTAATCCTAGCTATATGAAAGTTATACATGTGTATACACATGTGACATGGAAAAAATATTGTGCATATTTATGCCTAGCATTTAAATACATTAGGTTGTCAAGTCAGCCCGAGTACAGTCACTATTGTGACAGTGGAATTTGTAAGGGCAAGTCTAAGAGCATCTGTAGTCGTTTTCTATAAATTTATCCATATATCGATAAATAGAAATAGATATTACGATTCCGCTGCACTCGTCGTAAGCTATATTATAGCAAACAACTATTTAATATTAAGGGACGGGATACGAAATGCCGTCGGAGGCCAAAAAGTGCACTAGTGCAGGCGCATGTCTAGGACGGCACATGAAGTGCCGTCCGACACTAAGCCAGAAAACTATACTTAATTAATAGTTACTAATTAATTATACCTAATTAGTAAGCATAGCTGCACATGAAGACTAAGCATAGCTGCATTAATTGCACATGAAGACTATACTTAACTGCATTAATTGCACTGCATTAATTGCACTGATATTAATTGCGGAAAAATTGAAACGGACGGCATATCGAATGCCGTCCGACGCCGACAACAGTGTTTTGCACGAAACGGACGGCTCTTCGACCACCGTCGCTGACTTATCGATAAAGCTATTTCCTCTCTCAAATATAGCAATGCACTGTAGCTATTTATCGATAATATCGATATATAGCAAACGACTGCAGCTACTTTTTCAGCTATATATCGATATTATCGATATATAGATAACGGCTACAGATGCTCTAATGGATACGATAAAGAAGCTCACAAGAGGAAAGAGTACAAAAATTCTTAAAAATTGCACTTTAATGGTGTCCGACTTACCGGTGTCACAAGATGCAAGATGCAAGAAGAGTGGCCAATTAGAGCATCTGTAGTCGTTTGCTATATATCGATAATAACGATATTTGGTTTAAAAAACAGCTGCAGTCGTTTGCTATATATCGATATTATCGATAAATCGCTACAGTAGATTGCTATAAATGAGAATCGATATAGCATTTATCGATAATTGAGGGACGGCGTTCGAAGCGCCGTCCCACGAAAAAAATTAATATTTTAATCGTCGGACGGCACTTGAAGTGCCGTCCGTTTGGAAAAATTGTATTTTATCCGATTTTTTAAACGCCACAAAAGGAATTAAAAAACCCATAAGTCAAAAGCCACATATCCCGGACGGCACTTGATGTGCCGTCCGTCGAGTCCGTCGAGTTTTAATAAAAAAAAAAAATTTCGTACGCATCTGAGATGCCCAAAAAGCCAAATCTCATAATTCTTGCCATAAGATGCCAAAAAAGATGCCAAAAGATGCCAAAAAATTTCAAAATGCACTCAGATGTCTTGGACGGCATGTGCCGTCCTAGACATAAGGCTTATATATATATATATATATATATATATATATATATATATATATATATATATATATATATATATATATTTGGTTCAACGGACGGCACTTCATGTGCCGTCTGACGAATGGGACCCTTTTTTGTGCTTTTTCACCACCGACGGCACTTCATGTGCCGTCTCTTAATATTATATTATAGATTGCTATAAAATAGCTTTCGACGAGTGCAGCGGAATCGAAAATCTTATTTATATTTATCCATATATGGATAATTTTTCCATAAACGACTACAGATGCTCTTATAGCTACCCCTTGTTAGAATATAAATATTAAAACCCTCATCCTTACCAAAACTTCGAAGTTTTGGTCCATCGGTAGGGTCATTAATATGGTATCAGAGCCCATCAGGTCCGGGTTGCGGGTGGAGGCACGGGGAGTTTTGCGAGGGGCCATTAGAGGAGGAGGAGGAAGAAACCCTAACCCTAAATATAATCGAAGTTGGGGGAATGGAGGCGAACGAACGTCAAGAAACCCATCGTCAACCGCCGGAAACCCAAGCCCACCAAGCTCAGGGCGAATATCACACCTGGGACTGTGCTGATTTTGCTGGCCGGGAGGTTTATGGGGCAGAGAGTCGTGTTCTTGAAGCAGTTGACTTCTGGCTTGCTTCTTGTTACTGGCCCCTTCAAGGTTAATGGAGTGCCCCTTCGCCGTGTTAACCAGTCATATGTCATTGGAACATCTACCAAGGTTGACATTTCAGGTGTTAATGTTGAGAAGTTTGATGACAAGTATTTTGCAAAGGAAAGCAAAAGGAAGCAGAAAAAAACTGAGGGAGAGTTCTTTGAAAGCGAGAAAGAGGAGAAGAAGGGCATCCCCAAGAAAAGAAGGATGACCAGAAGGCTGTGGATTCACAGCTATTGAAGGCCATTGAAGTTGTTCCAGAGTTGAAGTCTTATTTGGGTGCCAGATTCACACTCAGGGATGGCATGAAACCCCATGAGCTTAAGTTTTAAGCTTTCGATTATCTCCTCTATTAAAGCTTTAGTTTTTTTTTCTCCCTTCCAAAGACTAGATGTATCCTCATTTGAATTCAGAGGAGAGAGAAACGGTTAATTTTGTCACTAAGGTGTTTGTGATGTTTTCCTTTTAAACTTTCATGTTGTTTTTGGCGTTGTTTGTTCAGGACTAGTCCTCGTAATTGATATTTGTGATACCAAAAAAAAAAAAAAAGATGGCCCTCAACCTGCGGGGACGTGTTAGAATATAAATATTAAAACCCTCACCCTTACCACAACTTCGAAGTTTTGGTCCATTGGTAGGGTCTTTAATATGGTATCAGAGCAACCCAGGTTCGAATCTCACCGGCTGCGCAATTTAAATGCGGATTAAAAAAAAAAAATACCGCTGCGTATAGTCCAGGTATTGGCCCAAAAAGATGGCCATCAACCTGCGGGGGCATGTTAAAACCCTCATCCTTACCAAAACTTCGAAATTTTGGTCCATCGGTAGGGTCATTAATACCCCTCTTGCTGGCCGGCAAGAAAAAAGAAGAGAGATAGAAAAGAGCCATGTGTGCTTACTTCAGCGCACAATTATTTTTCATTATTATTATTTTATTTATTATCATCTGAAATTATTATTATTATTATTATTTTAAATCCAACGATTCTATGGTGTTCAATTTTCTTTATAAATATTATAGCGGTTATATTTCGGTTGCAATAGAAATAAATATAAAATAAAATTAAAAGTAAAAAAAATATTTGTGATGTACAAAAAAATATTACTTTGTCATAAAAAAATGACTTGTAATAACGAATCTTACCTGCGAGTGATGTCACAGGCGGCCAAACTATCGGACGTGTAATAAGGTCCCATGCACAGGCAATGCGGCAGCTGAGCATTAATTAACCTTAAAAGCCTTGAAAACTTGGTCATCCTTGATTTGACATTGACTTTGAGATTAGTTTTTTTACCATTCTTAAAGTATGCTTAAAATCTGTCAGCATCGTAACTATTTTTTCAAAAAAATCATGTCAGATAATATAGCATGTTAAGAGTATCAACAATGGTGTTTCTCATTTTTGTTAAAAATGACACAAACAAAAATGACACCTACAGTAGTAGCAAATAGCGATACATGCTGCAGTAGTTGTTTGCTATATGTTTCTCATTTTTACGTCGGATGGTACAATATTTACCGTCGCGCAAATTTTTTTTAAAAAAAAACGAGCGACGGTATATGTTATACCGTCTCATTCGTTCAAATGAATAATTAAAAATTTTAATTACTTATTAACTATTTAAATATGTTAATTAAACAAATTAAATAATATAATAATAACTAAACCTAATTAAAAACTAACAATCCTAATTAAATAAACCTAACCTACCCCTAATAAAGCTACAATTCAAGGACGGTACAACATGTACCGTCCGAGAATTTGTGGATTTTTTTTTTTTTTGATGAAATCTAGCCGTTGGATTAAAAAAAAAAAAAAATTAAAAAAATATATAAAAGGGAAGGACGGGGTATCTTCTCCCGGACGGAGTATGTTTCCCGTCCGACCCTTTTTTTTTAATTAAAAAAAGAAATTTTTAGACGGTATATGTTTTCCCATCTAACTCGATTAAAAAAATTTAAAATCGGAGCGACGGTATATGATATACCGTCCTTTATAATTTGAGAATTGGTATTTCGTTTCTCATATATGAGAAACCAGTATAGCAAATTTGCTATAAAATGGTAAAATACAAAACCAGTGCAGACATCCGTTTCTTATAAAATGACAATTTGCTAATTATAAAAAACCACTGTGGATACTCTAAGAGCATCCACGGTCCATGACGGTCGTGTTCTAGTATTTGAGAATATACTAAAATAGTAAATAGCAAAAATCGAATTTTGCTGCAATCGTAATTTGCTACAGTATGAGATAGAAATATTAAAAAGGGGGCTTGGGACGAAACATTTTGTTTTGTCTGTTTTTTTTTCCAAAGAGTTAATTAACTAATTATTAGGTATTAAAATTGATAAATTAAATATTAAAATATATATTAAACTACCTGATTAATCACTAAACCTAAGATTAACCTAGGCTAAAAACTTGCCAAATGGCTGGAAGTCCAAGCCATTTTGGCTTCAAACGGGACAACATGTCCCGTTTGTCGATTTTTTGCATTTTTTTTTGTTTAGACGATACATATTGTACCGTCTAATCATTGAAAAAAAAAAGGATCATACGAAACAACATGTTTCGTCTGATCCTATTAAAAAAATTTAAAAAAAAGGACGGAACAACATGTTCTGTCCCCTATAATTTGGAAATCGCTATTTTGTTTCTCATATCTGAGAAACGACTGTAGCTATTTTTATCAAAATATGGCAAAATAGCAAACGACTGTAGCAGCTCAATTTTAAAAATATGAGAATTTGGCAAAAATAGAAAACCACTATGGATGCTCAAAGACTTGTATAAGTAAAGTAGAATTTTTAGTATATAACTGACATACAAAAAGGGAGTGTCTCTCGTATGCTAAGTCTCCTGCTCCATAGACAATTCATAACGTTGAACTTAATTTTCATACTATAAATATGTACGTAAAATATTAAGAATTTTCAATATCTCTAATCTCTAATATTATAAAGAGAAAGTTAGGGTTGTTATTTATAGACAACTATTCAACCATCAAATCTGAACCAATCATTTTTAATTGAGAGTTATATTAACCATTCATTTACTCAAATAGCCTCAAAGTTTAAATTTATTTAAGACATAATTATTTATAAAAGTGACACTCATATAATATAAAAGTGTGTGCCGCTATGAGTAATTTGTAAATAGTATGTAATTAGTATAGGGAGGTCTCATGTTCGATGTCAGATTATGTCTTATTATTTACTATATATATATATATATAAAATGAACATACATCGCACGTACAGATTACTAGTATATATAATTTATATTAAGTGGGTTTGAAGCATTCACTTGCTTTCAAGTGGTTGCAGGTTAAATAGTTTTTCCACAACCGAATATGAAATGATACATGGGCCTTCATTATTTTTACATGCATCATTGAATTTAAAAATTATGATGAGCAAACTGCATCATGAATGAAGGTTGAAGTCCCGACTGATTACATTTTAAGTTGAAAACTAATAATGCATGCCACCTTACCTATCATCAGATCAGCCTTCAATATGGACCTAACTATTAGACCAATTCACTTTTTCCAGATTTTCAGCAATGGGAGATACAAGAGTGTGGTCCACAGGGTTCAGGTCAACTCTTCAAGGTCAAGAATTTCTGTGGCCTCCCTCCATAGTCTTCCTTTCGACGCCGTGGTCAGCCCATGCTCGGAACTGGTGGACGAGGATAACCCTAGGCTTTACAGGGGCACCGATTTTGCGTCCTTCTTAGACTATATTTCTTCTCGTGAGACCAAGCAGTACAAAAACTTTTTGGAATCTAGGAAGTTGACCACGGAGACGGAGTGCAGACCTAATTAGAAGTAAACTCCTCATTTTGACTTTGCATGGGATCAAAAAATGCATGTTTGATCAATGTCAACTGCCATTATAATGTAGTTAGTAACAGTCATGATAAGAGAAAATAGGTAGATTAATTACAAATATATGAAGAGGCCAGGGGGATTTTATTATGTGATGTGGGACTGATAGCAACTAGGCCTTCGATAATTATCAGCTATGATCACTTCGGCTCATCGTATATTTCAAGAAGATAAACCCAATTTAATTTGGTATTTAATTGATTGTTGGTGATCAAATGAAGATGAATGATACATGTATCATATATATCTACTACTGTTAACCGGAGAGTTTGTCATAAAGAAAATATTTTAAAAATATATTTTTGTTACACAACCAAACAAATCGGTATATTGCACGTGCAACTCCAAATCTATTTATCAACACGTACATCGTACGTACAAATCAAAGCTTTTTTCTTCTTAATTTTGAAAAAAATTACGTGTTTCACATGTTTAGCTCCATTTTTTTTAGAAATTAGGACATTCATCATGCGTGCTAATTACTAAACAAACATGTGCATCGCACGTGCAAGTTCAAATCTATTTATTAACACGTACATGCTATGTACAAATTAAAGTTTTTCCTTCTTAATTTTAAAAGAAATACATGTATCGCCTGTTCAGCTCCAATTTTTAAAAAAATTAAGACATCCATCGCACGTGCTAATTACTACCGACTTACGTATATCACATGTTTAACTTCAACTCTTTAGCAAAACATGCATTGCACGTGAAAAATACTAATATGGAGTCTGCCAGTTATGCAAACCCTAGAAATCTTGAGCTCTAATCTTGAGCACACAGATGAGTAAGGGGCATATAAAGCCCAATGTTTCTAA
Organism: Hemerocallis citrina; assembly: GCA_017893485.1. Classification (NCBI taxonomy): domain Eukaryota; kingdom Viridiplantae; phylum Streptophyta; class Magnoliopsida; order Asparagales; family Asphodelaceae; genus Hemerocallis; species Hemerocallis citrina. Next base: position 209,305,340 of record CM030367.1, on the reverse strand, counting down.
AGCCCAAAGTTACAAGAGTGGGCACTTGGGAACCATCAAAATGAAGCCCAAAGTTATTTAATGCAGGAAATCTGTGAATTGGAATGCAAAATAGTATGGGCCTTAGAATTCTAATTTAGAGAGAGGAAGAAGTTTGTTAAGCTGTACACAAAAAAAAAGAGTCGAAGCTTTGGAGGTCGACTGGTCACGCGTTTAGGATGTTAAGAGTTCGTGCTATTTCAAAGGTGTTGCATCAATTAATGGAGAAATAGGTTCATAATTCATAGCTAAAACAAATTTTGGGTTTGCAGAAATATTTTAAAAGAAACTCCTTTTAGCAAATATTAAGGTAAAGCCTATGAATTTACTGAGACATAAATCTTGGGAGTTACACAGTTCAATACTGATAAAATTATAGGGACAGAAAGAAGGAAGGAAGGGATGGTTATGAGCATTGTCACAAATTCAATGTTCGGCTATAATTCGGCAAGGATTTAATGTTCGGAAATCGTTAAATATCGGTAAACTCGGAAATAATTCGGAAAATGTTGGGGGAGAAATAAATATAGAATTCAACATATATGTAATACATACTAGTAGTGTCCATCACTATATTTAAATAGATGAATAACAAATTAGTTATAATAAATTATATATAAAAAAATATTGACAATAATGAATTAGGAAAACATAACTATGCATCAAATAATCATTGGAGTATGAATCTCAATGTTTTAACATTCAAAAATTTTATGTTGATACTAAAATTTTCATGATGACCACTAAATTTTATATTCTTAACTTTATTGTCACTCGAATACCACTCCAGCAGTGACTTTTCGAACTCCATTCGGTGACGCTTTGTCCGTACAATACACCATAAACGACTTTCCAAATCACTATTCTAATAACGACTTGCCTATCCACCATTCGGGTGATGAATTGTCCCTTCTCTAACCCGAAACGATAAGCTCATTCACCGCCATGGTGGTAGTTTTCCCATTCGCGACATCGATGATGATTAGCCCGAATACCCTCTCTATGATGGTTTAGCCATCACCAGACCCACAACGGCTCCACATCTCTCACCACAACATTAACTTACTCAAACTCCCAAACTAGCGACGACTCGCGCATCAGCCATAACAGCGACGACTTGCACATCTAACATAGCAGTCACATTTTGTACATCCACCACCATATCGACAACCCGCACATCAACCCTGAACGATGTCAACAAAATCATACACCGCTTCGGTGAGGATTCGCATGTTCACCAACAATCGATCAATGAAGATCTATTTTAGGCAACTCAAAATGAATCCTTAAATTAAATCAAGAGCCCACATCAAAGCCCACAATCACGCCCACCAGCCCCCAAATCTAATTTGAATTTCAAAAAAAATAATTTGAAATTCAAATTTCATCAAAATTTCCCTGTCCCACTCCCCAAATTCGATTTGAATTTCAAAAATCTATTTGAAATTCAGATCTCATCAAAATTTTTCCATCCACATTCCCCAAACTTGATTTGAATTTCAAAAATCTAATTTGAAATTCAAATCTCACCAAAATTTCACCCTCCAGACTTCCCAAATCTAATTTGAATTACAAAACTCTAATTTGAAATTCAAAATTCAACCAAATAACTACCTCCACATTCCCCAAAATTCCACATCGGCATTTACCACGGCCGTACCGCGTCTCCCACCGCTACACCTCTACCCCTCAACAGAAACCTCGTCATTCTCTCCCTCCGAGCCAGCCCCATCGCCAACGACACTGTCACCCGATGACATCCACTACCATCCCTCAATAGCAGCCCCAACAATGTCATCGATCTCTCCCGTCGAGCCAGCCCGAACGCCAGCGATGCCATCACCCGAAGACAGCCACTTCCCGTCCTCAATATTGTAATATCCTAAAATTTTATTTTTTATAAAATATTATTTTTCACGTATTGTGCACGTGCAAACTTCATGTGTATATTATTTATTTTATTTTATATAAGATCTCATTTTAGTATGAACAATTATTTTCCTTAATTTTTCTAAAAGCCTATTTCTAAAGCCTAAAACACTATTTTATTTGTTTTAGCCCACTTTAATTAATTATTAATTTATTATCTTGGCCCACAAGCCTAAGCCCACTAATTGTGAAGCCCACCAATTTAATAAATCAATTAAATGGTTACACTTGTCATGTAGAGACAAATAGTGAACATTTTGATTAATTAAATTGTATAAACTTCTACATAGGGGTACTAGGTGGCACGTGCGAAGCACGTAGTATGCAATGCACACTATTGGTAGGCCGGGTTGTGCTAGGAGAGGTGGAGAGTGTGGTTGTGTGTGCATGGGTAGTTACTTTGTGTGTGGGTGGTTGCTACAACTTTCTCTCATATCCTAGCCCTCCATTCTACAACTATCCAACAAATCCTAACCCTCCAATCTATTCTAAAATTAGTATAAATACCCCCCTTCCTACTTGTATTCTACACTAAAGCAAATATTAAAAGAGAACATTATATAGGAGATACATATTAGTGTGTGTTACCGCTGATTTCGGTGTGGGGGTAAACAGATGAGATTTGTGAGTTCGAGAAAACCTGAACAGCGGATCCAAGCCTTCTGATTCCTGCCGCAACCTGCAAGGAAGTGCGAAACACCGGGGTTGATCCCGGCGACGCACCCTCCGACGCTCTTGTCAGTAACCAGTGGTGATTAAAGAAAGAGCTTAAGGTGGAAAAAGAGGGATTACCCGGTCACAGTGATAGAGGGGAGGTATTTATAGTCGCCTGGGGAGTGATTAGGGACCTGATTTCCTGTATAACTGCCAGGAGTAAAATCCTCACAGTCTGTTTAGGAAACTAACCCCCTGATCCCCGGTGAGAGTAAATCAGGCCCGTTGACTTGGTCAAATCAGTGGCCCTGATTTGTCTCTTGTTGGTCTGGGTTCGCTTCGGGTCGGGACCCGTACCCAATTGGAGTGGACCCGTTCGTGGGTTATTGGGTCTGTGAGAAGGAGACCCAGTACCCGCTTTGGATCCACTTATATGTGAAATTACCATTTTACCCCCGATCTTCAAGATTCGCACCCAATCTGGACGGTTCCGATTTAACCCCATTTTTAGCCATATCAGTGTGTGAGTGTGAGTGTATGTGTGTACACCCCCATTAGAGGCTGGCTATCACTACAAGAAGGAGCTCTCGGTTTTTGGCAAGAAGCAAGGAGGAGGAGTCGTGCATTACAATCTAGGAGGAGAAGACACTCTCTCGCAAATCTAGGAGGCTCTAGGATATTTTCCATTGGTTTTCTTCAAAAGGTAGGTGTTTCTCATGACTTCTAGACTAGAAAGCATGCTAGAAAATGAAATTTAATTATTATTATAAGCTACTAGTTGAAATAAAATACATGCTTGTTTAATTAGAAGAAAATTGTTAATTAGCAAATGTGTTGATTGATTACTAGAGTTATTGCCTATGAGTAAAAGTGTATGTTTCTCATTGTTATGACCATTAGAATGCATGTTGATTATATTAAATTACAATTATGTGAAATTCCCCATTGCTATATATTTATCTTGTGAAAGATTTGAATAAATGAAAAAGAATGTCCTTTTGCATACGAATAATTGCATGTATCAAGTGTAGATTAACTAATAAAATGGAAGTTTTTACTCACTTATAAAGTTGATTTTGTGCTCTAAAGATAACATAGTTATCAGTGCGTAAGCAAACATCATTGTAGTGAACTTTGTATGAAAAATCATCTTTGTTTATGAACAATTATGTAATAGTTTTCAAATGACGAAATAGTATTCATAAAATGCAAACTAAGGCTAACTACATGTTTTAAAGGAGTGAAAAATACATTTCAGAATACTGGTTACAGTTAAACTAAATGTAGTTTTATTCTAGACATTTTTTGGTTTTCAAAAAGAGAAGAAAAAGAACTAAAAACATTTTTTGAAATTGAAAACCAGTAGCTCAGTCGACCGACTATTGAAATAGTCGACTGCCTTCTTCATTTTTTTTTTTTTGAGTTTAGAAATCATCGCAGAACAACCGACTGGTCATATGTGACAGTCGACTACTCTGATTATGTATTTTCGAGCTTTAGAACCTTGCAGACTAGCCGACTGGCCATATGCGACAGTCGACTTCCCCGAAGTTTCAAGTAAATCCGTAATAATTTTTGTGAGAAAATTTCTATGATCGGTGTCCTAGAATAAATAAGAATTTGAGACTGTTTTACAAAGGAGAACTTATTTTAATTACTAACTTTCTTTTTAAAGGAAATCGAATGGAGTGTTTACGAAGTTTAAATTGAAATTTTTTGGTAATGAGAACTTTGAAAGGTGTGAATTGTGAAACCAATTGAAAATGTGAACTGTGGAATTAGTATGGATTGAAATAGAATTATGTGGGTTTATAAACTAGCGAATGTGACGTGTTGCATTTTCATTGTTATGTATGATATTTTACTTGTGAAATTGAAATAGTTGACATGATGAGTTATGAAAGATGTGAATACATGAATGCTATGCTATTGAAACATGAATTGTGATTAATCATGAAAAAAAAAAATCTTATGAGTATGACATTGTGATTATGAGTTAAAATTGAGAATTAGGGTATAGCCAAGCTTTATACTAGCAATGAAAGAATTGTGAAATGATGTTTTGAAATGAGAAGACCAAGGTTGGGTCATGTGAAATTAAATGAATAAGACCGGTATAGTGGAAGTGCTACACTCTAAGAGTTGATTTTTATTCATGATTCAATTAAACTAAGGATTAGATACATAGTGAAGATGTGATGAAAGTAAGAGAAAAACATTGAGTATGAGGGCCATTGGATTGGCAGCGTGAGAGTATTCACAGGATGTCCCATGATGAGTCATGATAGGGCGTGGATACTGCTCCAAAGTACCGTCCCGGTGGCGATACTCGTGGGGTGTTTGACGACTGCGGGTGGTGTCATGTCTGTGGTAGGAGCTGAATTACCACAGGATGCCTGCATGATGAGTCATGTGTCAGTGCGTTGGGATTCCCTTCAGGGTGCCTAGATATGAGTTCGTAGGTCAGAAAACATCTAGGATACTTACCATAGTTACAGTAGTAGATTAAGTCATGGCGAGGGATTGAACCCTACAAGATGAAGAACGATTAAGGACTTGACCTCGGACCTATGTAGTATGGGCTGCATAGACTCTGAATATATGCGCATTAGTGTCATATAATATAAATAATTACATTAAGGACTAAGTGCACATTCACAACACGACATAAATAGGATAGTCCCCTTTAGCTTTGTTTGTGACAAATTTGTGTTTGTTGAGAAATGAGAATCAATATACTGTTTCTGGCATAGAGAGAATGACCGTGTATAATATTTCATCAATTGAATGAATTGACGTGCCCACAGTTTTATATGCAGGGTAAAGATGCTTGACAATTGAAGTATACATGCTGCGCAAGACTATTTTAATGTTGTTTCATGTAATTTAATGTAATATTGCTTTCGCTGTGATAATGTACAAGTGTAATGTAACTCTGATAAAAGAAAAGTTTTTATTTCCTTATAAAATTGTACGAAAGAAGTGTAAAGATCCTGTGGATCTTGAATTCAGTTGTATTTTGGAATTCGGGGTGTTACAATATCAGCCCTGACGCAGTCGTCATTCTCTCCCACCGAGTCAACCCCGATGACAACATCTCCCAGCGACGGCAGCAACTCCCTCTCCCTGCGGTGCAGCTCCCGCACTCGATGCCAGCCCTCTTGTTGTCGATCATCCGCCATCCCAAACCAACAACTCCAAAAACCCTCTTCTATTCATCCAATCAGTGACTTCGATGAACACATCACCACATCACCGCGGGGGGGGGGGGGGGGGGGGGGGGGGGGGGGAAGGAGAGTCCCCCCTGCCCCTCCCCAATCGCCAATTGCTATCTCTCTCTTTGTTTCTTGATTTTTTTGGGGGACCTTCTCTCTCTAGAAAATCTAAATTTTATGTATTATACGTGTACTTTGTGACTATGATTATGAGATATTGGTGAATACTAAAATTTTGGTTCATTGTGCATTCACTCATCAAGTTGGCTATGTCATCCATAAGATGCTTAAAACGGGTCTCTCAACAAGGCATCACACACTTCTAAGGAATGTCAGATATGGTAAGAACTAAGAAGGTCATGACGCTAAACCATGATATACATGCTCCATGGAATTTTTTCCCAAAATGACCCTTTTTATGAAAGTTTTGCCCCAAACGACCTGTTTTTTTTTATTCCATAAACGCCCTACTCGCTTTTTGAAAAAGTGAGTATGGTATAATCCATCACGCTTTTTCAAAAAGCGAGTCTTAGGTTTCAGAAAATTGGAAATCTAAGACTCGCTTTTTGAAAAAGCGTGATGGATTATACCGCACTCGCTTTTTCAAAAAGCAAGTTTTGGCCTTCTTTGCCCAGCAACACTCGCTTTTTGAAAAAGCGGGGGTAATTAACCCACACTCGCTTTTTCAAAAAGCGAGTGTCGTTCTGGACTTAAACCCCCCACCCCCAAAACAGATCTCACTATTCTCTCTATTCTTTCTCTTCCTCTTCGCTCGCGAAACCCTAACCCATCTCTCATCTCAAATTCGTCAAAGTACCATCGTAATTTGTGGAATAACCCATAAAATTGCTTTGGACAACTTAAACCCATCTTCCGATAGAGGTTTAATTTGTTGGAATTTGGGTATACTTGAAGAGGAGAGGAAAGCAACTTTATTGTGAAGGTATGATGTTTATTGCCCCATTATTTTGTTAATTTCATTAGGTTTTCTTTATGGGTAGATAATAACTCGCTTATTGGTATAAATTAACTTAGGTGTGGATTTGGAGATTCCTATTTGGTTATACTTTGGTGGTGAAATAATTCGTGATCCAAAGATTGGTTGTTGTTATAGTGTGTTGAATCCGAAAATAGTTTGGGTACCCCGTACCATTACATTTGAAGAACTAGTTGAGAAAATATATAAAGTTACTAATTGGGATAGGAATGAATGGAATGTGAAAATTTTAGCTCGATACGCAGCAGGAAGAGGAGATGGTCAGTATTTTATGACAGTGCCCGTACCTACTGATAATGCACTGAAGTCATTGATTGCTAGGACATTTGATCCCAATTGTGCTTGGTCTGCATTAGAGTTATATATTCAGCAAATTCGAGTTGTGAATGCTCAGCCACATGATATCCCCAGTGCAAGCTTCATAAGGGTAGTACCTACACAGCAGATGAGGTCTAACCCCGATCAATCTTCACAACCAAATCCAGTATCCTCACAAGAGAACACCTTCACAAATACAACAACTCCGGATTCTGTAAATGTTGAGCTGCCACGCCAACCTAGCCCGGTTCCTGACTCTGTTCCAAATGACAGTATATTTGAACTCTTTCAAAATGCAGTCTGTAACAACAGCTTATTAGACGATGATGAAGAAGAGGAAGAAACAGACGATGAAGATGTTGATAGTGGTGAAACTGATGACGGAGACGAAGATGATGATGTTAGTGGTGCAAATGTAAATCCTACGAACAACAGTTCTAATGAAGTCAGAGCTACTTATAGCTACGGCAATGCTGACGCTCATGTTACCGAGGAGATGGCTGAAGGTGCTAGAGTACACCTAGTTCCACAAGAGTCGTCTGGTTCGTCCAATGTAGACGAATTGTACGTTGGACAGGAGTTTATAAGTAAGCAGTCGATTCAACAGGCAGTGAAGTTTTATTCTATCAAAAAACATCGTGAATTCGTAACTTTGAAATCTACACCGTCACTATACACTGTTAAATGCAAAATGGCACCTAGAAAACGTACCATTGAGGAGATCGTGCAAGGCCCCCCCGAAGTAAGTGATGGTGGCTGCCCTTGGAGATTACGAGTAATGGTTCCAAAAGGCGGGACGAATTTTGTGATGAAGAAGATAGTTGGGCCACACACTTGTACGAATCCAACGTTGAATCAGGATCACCTTAAAATTGATTACAATATTGTTTGTAATCTGATTGTTGATGAGGTGAAAAAGGATACCGGTTTATCACCGAGGTCAATTATTGAGATTGTTAAATTACAATATAATTATTGAGATTGTTAAACCTACCTCCACACGTCCCCTAGTCCGTGGCATTTTTCAAAAAATAAGAGTATCCTACAATGTGGAGCGAGCAATCATTATTAACAATACCAAAATATAAAACCAAGAAATATAGAACACATACGAACATCTATAACTATTATAATGGGAGAGTTGAGGTTCACAAACAAATAAAATTAGGATATTACTTCATATAGAAATCAATTTGAAGTAAGGATATCCTTTCGTTTCAAACTCTTAAAAAGACCCACTACAAGATTTGAGCACAATAAGCAGGTAATGAAGTTTGGTTACATATTGCAATTCATTTTAGCAAATTAAATAATCACAGAAGCAAAATTATGTGAAATGCAAATACAACATACCTAAATATAGAACACGTGCATTATACTAGTTTTGATTACTAATAGTTATATCCTAATTTTACTCACAAAATCTACATTTACTCACAAATTCTACAAATTCTACATTATACTGGTTCAATTCTACATTTACTCACAAATTACAAATTCTACATTCGACTACCACCAATGTGATGCATAAATAATTCTAAATATATATACAACATTAGAAAATATAGAGTTTGAGAAATATACCTCAATCTTCACACAAGAATTGAACCACAAGATACACCCCCAAATCATTCAACTCCTTTTTGAGGAACGCCACCGAAATCACCACAAAATCGAAGGAACCAGCAATATCAAAGTGGGCAATTGGACTGGAATGAGATAATGAAGAATTTAGGAGTTATTCGACAGCTAAATTGATGGAATAGGGCCTTAAATCGGAGATTTCCGACGATGGGTTAGGGTTTCGCGAGCGTAGAAGGAGAAAGAAAGAGGAATAGTGAGATCTGTTTGGGGGTGGGGGGTTTAAGTCCCAAACGACACTCGCTTTTTGAAAAAGCGAGTGTGGGTTAATTACCCCCGCTTTCTCAAAAAGCGAGTGTTGCTGTGCAAAGAAGGCCAAGACTCGCTTTTTGAAAAAGCGAGTTTGGTATAATCCATCACGCTTTTTCAAAAAGCGAGTCTTAGGTTTCCAATTTTCTGAAACCTAAGACTCGCTTTTTGAAAAAGCGTGATGGATTATACCACACTCGCTTTTTCAAAAAGCGAGTGGGTCGTTTATGAAATTTAAAAAAAAAACAGGTCGTTTGTGGAAAAACTTTTGCAAAAAGGGTCATTTTGGGAAAAAATTCTGCTCCATGCTGATCTAGACTTGCTTGATACTGATGTCCCGGTTATTTAGAAGGAAATGAAGTATTCTATTTTTAGTTTTTTTTTTATTGTACAGTTTTGAAGGATTACACTTTTTTCAATTGTTGCTTGGCGAGATTATATATACGAGTAAGCCAATAAGATGGATATTCTAATTACGGAGTTGAATGTTAGGCAAATGTGGCAACATATATATGATTATCCCGTAAGAGCATCCACAGTCATTTGCTATAATTTCCATTTTCTCAAAATATAGCAAACGAATCGAAAAGTGCTGCTGCAGTCGTTTCTCATTTTCCCATATTTTGAGAAAGTTTCTATTTCCATTTCTCAAATATGAGAAACGAATTGAGCTTTCTCATATTATAAAAGACGGGGTATGATACCCCGTTTGTTCAATATAAAGTTTTTTTAATCGTTTCAAACGGACTATCATACACCGTCCCATTAATTTCTGATTTTTTTTTTTTAAAAAGTGGACGGACGGGGTATCAAACCCCGTCTCTCCCTTTGTTTTTATTTGTTTTCTTTTTTTTTTTTTTTTTTTTTTTAATGAAACCAACACTCAGGATTGAACGATAGGAAAAAAAGAAAAAAAAAACAAAAAAATGTGGGACGGGGTATGATACCCCGTCCGGTTTTGTAGGAGCATTTAATGCTTGGCAGGTATTAATTAGGAGTAGTTTTAGTATATTAAGTAAGTTTAGTTAGTATATTAATTAGGTTTAGTAATTTTTATATTATTTAATTTAGTTAATTAATATAGTTTAAGTAATTAATTTTTTTAAAAATATTTGAAACGATCGGACGGGGTATGATACCCCGTCTCTCTAAAAAATAGAAAAATTATAGCAAACGACGACTGCAGTGAACGATCGTATTTGCTATTACTGTAGCTGCCATATTATACCAAATGAGAAAAACGACTGTGGATGCTCTAAATAACAGGGGTATCGATCTTGGCAGCAAATCAAATTAGTGAGTTACGAGTTCTCTGATTCTAGAACTAACATGTGGTAGTTACATGTGTGCTAACTTAGTGTAGAGGAAGTTACATATCTCCAACCCAGCACCAAAATGGCGTGGAGATGCTCTTTGGGCACTGGAGGCGTTCCAATCCAGCGCCAAAATGGTGTAAATGACATTCTGTGAACAGTAGCACCCCAAAACTGGCGTACTACTGTTCACGATCGCCAATTTTATTTTACTTTTTTTATTTGTAACTTTTTTATTAAAAAAATCTAATTGTTTAGTTAATTTTATTTTTTGACCTCATTTGTATAATTTATGACCAAATAAATTATATTTATTATCAAAATAGAAAAAAAAAGTTATATAAAAAGTAGATAGACAAGAATATATACAGAGAATATTCACTTTTTGTGTTAAAATTTGTATTATGGGTTGAAGATAAAGTTACTGTTTGACGTAAAAGTTGCACCAAAATGGTGTTAGGGTTAGAAATGGGCATGTAACTGAAGATCGATAACCCTCCATTCTCTCTCCTAGTGATTCTTTCTTGTCTTTACAAGAAAATCGATTTTGTGTCCTTCTTATACTATATATCTTCTTGTGAGCCCAGGTACAGAAAACTTTTTGGAATCTAGGAAATTGACCAAGGAGATGAAGTTAAGAGCATTCCCAATCGTTTTGTATAACACCCCCCCCCCTCCCATTGGCAATTTTTCAAAAAACACCCCCCAACTGATCGCTATCCTGCGGGCTTCATTCGGCAAATTTTGTGCGAAAGCAAAATGAAATCGCATAAATGCGGTTCCACTTCTCGTCCCGCAAAAGTCGGCCTGTCAAGGACTTCTCAGGACCAGGAAGAAGATGCGATTGGGAGAGGAGGAGGAGTAGCTCCATCGCAGTTTGGGATACTTTCTCCAAGAGATGGAGACATCACAGCTTTTGGTTTAGTTGTTGTTTTGTATTTTGATGTAGCTTGTTCTTGGCTCAGACTTTGTATCTTAGGTGTGTGATTTTCGATATTGTTCGCCTAGGGGCTGCTTTTGTAACTTTATGGACTGTTTCGTTAAGTTCTCTTTAATGAAGGGATGACTTAGTCATCTTTTAATCCAAAAAAAAAAAAAAAAAAAAGTGGCCCCCATTGTTTCTTTTGTAAAAAAACATCTCCTTTAATTATGAAGATTATTTAATGAAATAGAATATTTGTTTGTTTGATTGATTTAATTCTTTAAACTTCTTTTAAGTTTGCTATTTATAGACAATAATAGACAATAATTATACTAATTTTATTTTTTCAACGAGATCTTTAAAATCAGATCAATGTTATATATCTTCCTGATTCGTTTTAAGTGTATAAAATAATAATATGAATCAATAATTATACTAAAAAGAAATATGAATTCATCAATAATTAGGAAAGTTAGTCATACAATTGCTCATGGGATATCGTAGGGGTGGCATTCAGGCCTGGCTGGCCTAGGACCGGCCCTGCCTGCCCAAACTCGGGCTTAACCGGGGCCCGACCGGAGCTACAGTGCGGTCCGGTCTGGTTCGGAAAAGACGAAAAAAGCCTGGTAACCGCCCGACCCGCACCAGCTCGGGACCGGGTTGAACCGGTCCGAGCTGGTCCGCGGGCCGACCGTTGCTGTTACCGTTGGGATTTTTTCTTTTTCCAGAATTTGTATTTAATAATTAGAGTTTGTAAAATTACCAAAATACCTCCCAACGGATTTATACTAGCTAGTTATTGGGGGTATTTTGGGAAATTGAAAATTTATATTTTCTATATATACAACCTCATTTCATTCAATTCTCTTCACAAATTCACTCAATTCTCTCTACTATCTCTCAACTTTCTCAACCAAAATCAACAACATTCAACTACTCTCTTTCAAGATTCAACAATCAACAACATTTAACTGATCTCCTTCAAGATTCAACATCAACAACATTCAACTACTCTCTTTCAAGATTCAACTATCAACATCAACCAACAACATAAGCATCAACACTACAAGTTTCTCAACTCTCTCTACCTTCATTCTTCAACAAACATTCTATGCTAATACGGTATTTTTGTATTTTTATAATTTTTAGAATTCTTTTTTTTTTGTTATCATTTATTTCTCATAATTAGATTGGGTTTTCTTGTTCTTGTTCTTGTTCTTGTTCTTCTTCTTCTTCTTCTTCTTTTTAGATTTTTTTGGTAAATTGGTAAACATACATTAGAATAACAATTTTATAGTTATTCTTTTATTTGCTTTGTAGAAAAATTTTCATAACATACACTACAATTAATTTTATAGTTGTTCTTTTATTTGCTTTATAGAATAATTTTCATAACATACACTACAATTAATTTTAAAACATATACTACAATTAATTTTCATAACATACACTAGTTTATATGGCATCTAACCGATCACGTGGTAGATATAGTAGCCAAGAGTCCACTAGTAGTCATCGCATTCCTACCATTCCTCTTCCATATGTAGATAGTGAAGAAACACTTTACAATTATAATACTATTCACGATATTCATGAAACACACACGGAACAAGTAGAAGTAGAAGTAGAAGTAGAAGACATGAAACCACAACCATCGGAACAAGGCTCATCTCAATCCCGTAAAATAAGAGGGATCAAATCCGAAGTGCACATATTTTTTGACTTTGTCTCTTCACAAAATGATAAAAATGTACGATTAAAAATTTGTAAGAAGTATCAAACATCGTATAAGTTTAAACTAGGATCGGAAATGGGTACACTTCAATGACACTTAAGTAAACGTCAACCTGAATTTTCTAAAGACACCCTCACACAACAAAAAATACACCCTAAGACCGGCCAAATAGATAGTCATAACTACGATCACAATCTCGTTCGTAGAGAAATGGCTAAGTTAGTAATTAGAGATGAATTACCTTATTCATTTGGTAAAAGTAGGAATGTAGAGACCTTTGCACAAACCGCATTAAACCCCATTATAAAAAATTCCTAGGAATGTAGTAAAGGGTGATTCACCGTGATTGTAAATTAGTTTACAATGAGGCTAAGAATTTTTTAGTAGCAACACTTACGTCACTAAATACTAGAGTTTCTTTAACATCAGATGGGTGGGTAGGAGTGAACGGCGTTTCAATGATGTGTGTAACATGTCATTGGATAGATTCTGGTTGACCACTTCAAAAGAGGATAATTTCATTCGGATTTGTTAGGTACACACATAAGAGTGAGATAATTTTCACACACATCATGGAAGCATGTAACAATTTTGGTATTTTTGATAAAATTTTTGCTATTGGTTTTGATAATGCCTCTAATAATACTAAGGCAATTGCTAGTTTGCTAATTACACTTCATTCTTTAGAACCGGAAATTTTTCATGTTAGGTGTGTTTGCCATATTTTAAATCTTTGTGTACAAGATGCACTTAAATATAGACACGATCAAATTGAGGCAATGAGAAATTGTGTTCATTTTATTACGTTGAGTGGTCCAATATATCAAGATTTTTATGATTGGTGTCAACTTAGGGGAATTGTATTTAAACGTTTTCCTAAAGATGTTAGACATCGTTGGAATTCAACTTTTGATTTATTAAGTGTTGTTCTTCACTATCATTTTAATCTTAGAGAATTTTGTATTGCAATGGGTATGCAAGATTGTATGTTAGATGATGATTTTTGGTTTTTGCCGATAGTTTGTATAAATTTTTAGAACCTTTTAATGATGCTACTTTACAATTTTCAAAAACATATATATCTACATCTAGTGGTATTTTACTTGCAATTGTCACTATGATGATAACAATTAAATATTTGGTAAATGACGCTTTTATTGGAGAAATGGTTTATGCCGCTTATATTAAAATTTTAAAATATTTTCATCCCATTCCTATGTTATATTGTGTAGCTAGTGTAATGAATTTCATGATTAAGTTAGATGGCACCAAAAATCTAATTGAGATTTTTTATACTTATGCTCCACACGAAGAAATAAATGATTTTGACCATGTTGTTTTCATTACAAAATTTCAAAATGTTTTGAATAGTTTATATGATAGTTACGATAGAATTTATTCATCTAACACTACACAAACACAAAATGTTAGTTCTTCTTCTTCTTCTATGTTATCAAAGGGAAAGGGTATTGCCACTAGTAGTGTTTTAAATCTCTTAAAATAAAAAAAAACAAGAACCAATTCACCAAATGAGTTGAATTGGTATAATGCACAACCTCCCATTGATGATGTAGTAGATGTGTTTTCTTTTTGGAAAACTAATGAACATATTTTTAGTATTCTTTCTCGCATGGCTAAAGATTTGCTAACGGTACCGGTGCCAACCGTTGCATCGAAAAGTGCTTTTTCTCTTGGTGGCAGAATTATGAGCCCGAACAGGAATCACTTGATGGTAAAGAATTTAGAGATGTTGGTATGCGCCGAAGATTGGATGAAAGCGGAAGAGAGGAATCAAGACTTACAAGAATCATAAAACGGATCAACAAGTAGCGACAAGTGAAGAAATAGTAGAATTTAATTTGTATAATGTATTGTAAATAATTGGAAAATTTTAGGGGGATGAGATTCTATATTTAGGTTAAGTAGAAGTGCACGACAATATCCCAATGCCTTCTCTTCAATCTAAATAAAGACCATCTCGATCTCTAAATTCAAATAATTCCCTTGTTTTGTAATTTTATCTAATTTGTATGAAATTGTATTCATGAACTTGATTTTATTTAACATCATGTAATTTATCAAATCAATTAAAATTTGGTTTTAATTTCTTTTATTTATTAGTCCATTACAATTGTTATGAAATATTGAAATTAACATTTAATACTTGATCTTTCATCCTCCTAATTTTTTTTATAAAATATACACTAATTAAATTGGCCCGGCCTGCGAACCGGCCCGGCCCGGCCCCCACCCTAGGGGCTGGGGGCCAGGTCCGGGCCAAGATTTTCGCAAAGAGGCCCGGCTCGGACCGGCTTGCATATTGGGGGAGCCCGGTCCTTGTTGGCCTGGGCCTGGGACTGGGCAAAGCTCGGGCGGTCCCGGCCCGCCCGGCCCGAATGCCACCCCTAAGATATCGATGGTTGCCGATGATGCAACCCAATTTAGTCAAATTTTAGCTAGACACAAGAAATTTAAGGACAAGGAAGTGATTTTGAACTTCTGAACAAATTAATTGCTCATTTGTGGGAACGACACAGTGCTAGTACATCAGGTATTTAATTGTTAATATTTTTATAATTTGAATAAGGTGATACTCTTTTTCCTACGGGGTTTTTTATCGAGGCCATCAATAATTGTATTACATTTTTCTTAGTAAGTGTATTAATTATTTCTAAGTAATTGTATTATTACTTTTTAATTATTTGTATTATATTTTTGCATTCAAAAAAATTTCTTTGTGCAAAAGAAAAATTACAAACAAAATATTTGAAACCAAAAAATGGAGTACTATTGGAGCACCCCATTTAAAACCACAAACCAAAATGACATATTCTAATGAATATACCACAATGGAACCCAAAAATGGGGATGGGGATGGGGTTACATTGGAGATGCTCTAGGACCTAATTAATAGTCAACTCTGTTGGGTTTATGTTTTGCATACTATGTTGGATAAGAAGACGATGAGACGATGGGGGAATCGAGATGATCGGAGACGGAATGGAAGTATGGGGAAACAGTCAGCAGTAGTAGCAGCAGCAGGTTGCGGTCGACCGTCCTGGGATGCGGTCGATCGAACACGGTGCTAATGGATTATTTGGGTCGGGCCTTGGTGATTCATGAGAAGCCCAACTTGCTCTTCAAGTCAGATCATACGGCTCTTATCATAGGGTTATCTATTTAGGAATATCCAATCGCTATTGTATCAAGATATCTAACTAGGATTTCTGTGGATCTCTATATATTGTTGTTATTGGACTCCATTGAAAGCCAAGAGAGAGAGAGAGAGTACTTCATTGAAAGGGAGATTGAGTGGATCTCTAATTATAAACAACTAGTACTTGCTAGTGAGGCTTAAGAGATAATAGTCGTGATAATTGTAATATTCTAGTATCTTCTCTAGTTGAATAACATTTCAGATTTCTTCTTCCCCGGATTAAGGTGAAAGTCCCAACCGGGATAAACTTGTGTGTGTTTTGATGTGTTTGGTATGATCTAGTATGTGCTTGATGGTTTGTGTTGATTGCATCGAATAACTCAACAAGATCCTCAGTCAGTAGTTTCCTTGACAAACTTCTCATTTCAATCTTGTTGGATCAAAACATGCACGTTTGGAAGAAGTCAGCTGCTAGGCCTTCGATGTTTCTTCATTAATTATTGTGAGTTATCTCTTCAGCTTATCTTATATTTCAAGAAGATAAAGTACAATTTTGGTATATAATTGATTGTTGAAATGAAGATGAATGAATCAATGATCGATGTATAATGTACTACAATTTTTTTTATCGTTAAACGGTAGGTTGAATACCCTCCGCATTTCATTAAAAAGACTTTAACAAAACATACAACCAAAAATAAGGCTTATGAATTTCAGATCCCAACATGCTGGGTCCTGTAACTCATACACCCCAATCAACAAACAAAAAATACAACGAAATCTAATCCTACTGATCGGCCGACCTTGTCAAAGTCAATCTCTCGTGCCAATTTGAGCTCATTCTCTCTCAGTCCCTCTCTTGTACACCGTTTATCCACTCCGTCGCTCGCACGGACACCTCTGTCGTCACCAGCAGTGATCCATACCTCAATTGTAAGCACCATATGAGAGACTGCAGACACTCCACCAATCTGACAACTCCATGTACAGATTGAGTCCTTGTTCTCATTCCCTCGCTTGACCCTCGTTGGCTTTCACTGCCACCTCGCAATGAAGGCTGTCCTCTCCCCTGACTGTTCAACAGACACCACCACCCCCTCCAAGCCCCTTGACATGAGAGAGACCTTAGGCACCCCTCGTTTGACCTGAATAGGACAAAGTAGAGCCCAAACTATAAAATTGTCAGACTACCGTAGCCCCATCAACTATGATACATTTAGCTGCTAATTGTAAATCAGTTGTAATTAAGATATTTGGGAAAATTTTTGGATATTAGGGATTCCTCTACTTCGCCTCTCTCTCACACACACCACCAGAGCACCACACTCGTTTTTCTCAACTCCACGTCCCAACATCAGACTCACACCCAAAATTCCTCTACCCTCCTTACTCCTCACCTTCCTACGTCGAACCAAAGCCAAAGAGAGTATACCTACCACATTAAGCTGCTGCAGGATGAAGCTGCGTATTCGAGACCCCCCACTGCAGATAGAAGCTGCATGATGACCACCGACTGGTCAGAACCCACACCCCACAGAGATCGACGCTCCGTCGAGACCCCCTGTTGTAGATTGAAGCTACATGATTACCCCCGAATGGTCATAACCCACACCCCACAGAGATCGACGCACCGTCGAGACCCCCCGCTGCAGATTGAAGCTGCATGATTACCCCCGAATGGTCAGAACCCACACCCCACAGAGATCGATGCGTCATCACCACGATCAACTCCATGACCGACTCGATGACCCAAGACCAAGATTCCAAGACACCCCGGCCGACAATGGCGACCGAACCCAAGACTTTGCCGCCGTGGTTGGAAAAAACCCCTGAGGCCGACCTCTGGTCCTCTGGGACTGTAGAACCCCGTATTTTCAAATATTATTTTTATATTTGAAAATGAATTTAAATTTATTTTTGGAGATTTAATGAATATTTTCAGAAAATTATCTTTGGTACACGTGCAAAACACGTGCAAATACCTTTTGAGAAGTTTGAAAAATTAAGTTTTCTTTCTAAAAAATCATTATTTAATATTTGATATTTAATTAGTATTTTTCCAGATTTTTCTGAAATTAATTGGAACTATTTGCAATTTTTGAGAAAAGAATGACCTTTTTGCAAATTTGACATTTTTAGGGGTTTAAGTGCAAAATGTGATTTCTGGACGTTTTGAACAGTATTAATTGAGATTTAGAATGTATATTTTCTTATAAATCCTAATTTAGATGAGTTTTGATGGAATTTCCAAAGAACGATCTATATATGTAAATTGTATTTTGGAAATGGTTGTTTTGCAAAGTTGCGGGTAAAACCCTAATTATCAATCCGGCATATATAAGACATTTTTCCCCCAGCCTTCATTGCTGATAAAATACTGAATTTTGAGAGATTTATTTTTGGTGGAGAAGGAGACTTTGGATCTAGCAAAAGGAGGATTCTTTTCGTGGACTTTTCTCAAATTCTAAGGTGAGAGATATGAAAATTGTTGTGTTGTTTGATTTATGTGAGATATATAAAAATTGTTTTGTTGTTTGATGTATGTTTTGTTGTTTGATTTGATGTTTTGCATGAAAGAAACTTGTCTTGTTGTGGATCTATGTGTGCAAGTATCATTGATATATTGATTTGATGTTGTGAACGATTTAGATCTAGTAATGTGGTATGAATCAGGTGAATAATTGTGGATGGAATAGTAGATCCTTATTATAGAAAATTGTGTTGCTAAAAGCATGTTGAGATGTGTGTATGAACATCTGGACATTAGATTCATAATTCAAATTTGATTTAGATTTGTGAAAGAAATTTAGATCTTGTAAAACCCTAATAAAAGAATTTGAGATTTAGAACTTGAGAACTTAAATCTTGACATATTGATGTTTTGAGTGATATATACATATACCTGATGAAGATTCGTTGAGGTTTATTATTTTCCTGAATACGAACTATTTTCATAACATTGATCATTAGAAAACTTCAGATTTTGATTTTTGTAATCAGACCTAAACTTTGAAATCTGTAGGCCGACAGTCGACTGGCCTACTGTGCAGTCGATTGGTACGAGCCTGATACTTTATTTTTAATCGTTGAAAAAGTTGTTCTGGACAGTCGACCTAGCTCATAGGCAATCGACTGTTCCACCGAGAAAATTATTTTTTGTTGTTAAAATATTAGTCCTTCTGGACAGTCGACCTATAACCCTTTAAGTCGACTTATATACTTAGAATATTTTTGAGAAGATTATTGAAAATTACCTCGGGTAAGTCGACTGACCCTCTTGTAAGTCGACTGTTATAAGACTTAGTTTATTTAGGTAAATTTTGGGAAATTTGTCCTCTGGACAGTCGACTTATCATTAGTCTGAGTCGATTGGTACTGAAGGATCTTTGTGAACTTTAGTGCTATTTCGAATGATTGGTTCTTCAGATAATTCAGTCTATACTTGACATTCAGTTCAGTATTTGATTAAGCATTTGACTTTGAGATATTCAGTTAAGTATCAAGTTTGGGACTTTTAGTTGAGCCACTTTTTTTAGTGGAACTTTAGTTTAGACTTTTGAGTTTGAGTCTCTAGAGGTGTGTGACCCTAGTATACCGGTGTTGAGTATTAGTTGAGGCCCACTGAGGCATTTCAGTTATTGAGTTTGAATTTAGGCCGGTAGGGTATATCACTCTAGGAGATTCGTTAAGTAAACAATTAACCCAAAATGATAAAGACAGGCACTAGTGGTGATATGATGAACGGGAACATGAGTCAAGAACCTCAGTATGGCTTTCGGTGTGGGATTTAATCTCCGGAATTATCACAGTAGATTATTAGTGGTGTGGGATATGTCTCCGGAATTATCACAGTCTTGTGGTGTGGGACAATCTCCGGAATTATCACGGTAACTACTTGTAGTGTGGGATTGATCTCCGGAATTATCGGAGTCGAGGTGAAGCACATGTGGTAATCGTGTGGGGACGTGTCAATGTTTCGGTGTGGGATTTAATCTCCGGAATTATCACAGTAGATTACTAGTGGTGTGGGATATGTCTCCGGAATTATCATAGTCTTGTGGTGTGGGACAATCTCCGGAATTATCACGGTAACTACTCGTGGTGTGGGATTGATCTCCGGAATTATCGGGCATGAGATACTATCCATAGTTTATCTTTATCTCGTAGTAGTCATTGTGTTAGGAGTAGTTCATAACGCGGGGATTGAACCCTATGAAGTGAAGTCGTTAAGGGCTTGCACCGAACCTATGTAGAATGGGATGCATAGACTTCGACAAGTACGCATTAGAGAGTCTGCATATAAACTGGTGTTTTCTTGACTTGGTTTTATGCATGTGGTTTTCTTGTTTTCCACACATGACACTTAGCTTAGTACCACTTGATGTTTTATGTTATTGTCATTGCGTATTTTCTATATTCTTTTAGTACTTGTTGTTTAAGAATTATGAGTTATGACCTTTTATGTTGTTGTTTGTTTATTTTTATATTTCTCACACCATTTATGGCTGACCCCTTTAGTTTGGGGGTTAGAGATCCTCTCTAGCCTCACATGTTGCAGGTAATTGCTTAGAGTTGGAGATGGGATGCTTAAGTTGGTTTTGAGATATAATTGACTCATAAGAGATTTGTGTAAAATTTGTAATAGCATTTGGAGATAATTTGTGTTGTAAATGAAAAGAAAATATTGAGTTAAGTTTGTTTTGAATTCCGCTGTGTATTGAAAATGATTTGCTGTAATAAAATGTTGAAAAATTTAGTGGTGTTGTTTATGTTTAATATTATGTTGAAGTGGATCACTGGGAATGTGCCACGTATTTTCTAAGATATCATATTAGAAATTCGGGGCGCTACAGGGACCGACCCATGGCCTCTGCGACCGAGGCCAAGTTTTTGATGCCGTCAATGGAACCACCTCCTGAAACTAACACCCTTTGACAAACAAGATTATCTTGTCTTGTCCTTGATCCTGAAACTAACATCGTTTGAAACCAACCTTAATTATCTTGTCCTTGATCCTGTGTCCGGGGCTGCCAATGGTCGTCCTTCCATTGTTCCACAACTGTTTCATTTGATCAAGAGCACCTTCAAATAGAGGCGCGCGTGAAGTGGGAGGCTAGGGAAGTAGATCCACACCAATTGTCCTTCCTTCCAAAACCTCATGGATCGACTTCATGTTGCCGATAGTGAAGGAAGCGCTTGCTAGAAAGACCTCTCGATTATTATTAGTAATCTTCCCTTTCCAAAAGCCAGACTACATATGTACCCCCAAAAGCTTCCAAATCCATTTCCCTAATAACACGTGGTTCATATCTTTGAGATTGAGAACCGCGAGACCTTAGCCCTCTGCGATCAGCCCCTAACACATGTCGGCGCCGCCTAAGCTTCGCTGGCCCTCTGCGAACAACCCAAACCCACGACGACCGACCCATAACCGAAGATGAAGATGAACGGCAGCTGGTGGTTGATTATTAGGAACGGAGGAGGAAAGATGTGAGTCGGCGTAATAGATGAAGGAAGAGAGAGAGGAGGGGAGAAGGCGGACGTGGAGGGGGGAGACGAAACCTAGCCGCCGCCCCCCCAAGTTTCTAGATCTAAGGTTACTCTTTTTTGGGGGTTTTTTTGGGAGCTTCTCTCTCTAGAAAACCCTTTTTTTCGTGTAATGTACTAAAGTTGTGCAAAACCTAGAAATCTTATCTTCAGTAGGATATATGCAGGGTGGGCCCTGAGTTTACAGGGGCCCGAGGCGAATTCCCGATATGCCCCCCCATACAAAATTTATTTTTAAACAAAAGTTGTTAAAAAAATTTTTGAATTTTTTCCCTACAATTCTTATAAACCAATATATATTAAGAAATAAATGGAGATTTAGAAATTTGAGAAAAAAAATTCATACATATCCAAGTCCAACTAAAATAAGCTGCCTAAGTACTAATTTTAAAAACAAAAGCCAAAAAATTTTAATTTGTGGACTCATAAAAAAATATTCCTTGCAAAATACGTATATATAAATAAAAAAAAATAAAATTAGGGTCTCTAAAATTGCAAAAAGTTTGGGGGTCCGAGCCTCCATTGGGGGCCGGCCCTGGATGTATGTAACGATGAAAAGTGAAAATGGGTAAAGTATGTGTCAAAGGTGTTTTTTTTTTGATGAAAATGTGTCAAAGGTGTTAAACTTAGTAAAGTCATGTGAAATTCACCCTTTATTAGTTACAATATGATGAAGAATGTGTTATATTGATTTATGGAGAAAAGTTTATTTCAATAAATTATAAAAAGTTTACTTGCTTTTGGAATTTTCATGTAGGTGGCTCATACCTAATGGAGTTATAATAGAATTTATGTTCACAATTCCAACTCTCAACCTCTGGCTCACTAGTTAAGCTAACCCACTAATTAAGTAGACCTAGGTAGTGTTCTTTTTCTCCACTTATAAGTGATTTACCTCTTGTAAGAGGTGGTCACAAGAATTTTTTTAATGTTCTTTTTTTTACCTCTTATAAGAGATTTCTTTCAAAATTGCTTCTAAACCTAAATGGCTTCTACTATTCTCTTTCAAAATCTTAAAAGTCTTCTATAACTTAAAATGACTACACTACCCCTAAATTAATGATACCCTTTCTTTCCCACAGCACCTTATTGAAAATCCACAGCACCTTATTGGAGTGGAGTGAGCTGATGATGTTCCAACAACAAGAAGAAAAAAAAAAGATTTGCATCTAGTCATAACAAACAAATTGAGATCTGACCCAAACTAAAAACAACACACCGATACAGGAAAAGCATTTCGGATCACATACAGCTTTGACCAAACAGGCCTTTTGAATCTTTGCTTCTTAAAATTGAATAAATGAAAAAATAAGGTCTTAAGCAAGATATCGATACAATTTCCTGTCGGTCTTGTCCCTCTCCAAGAACTCCCGCTCAATCAACGACTCAATTCTCTTCTTGATAACCACAGGATTTGGCAAAAACCTCGACTGCAACTGCTTTGTCACTTTCGTCACTATATTATTGTGATCCAAAACTCTTCTCGACTTCATAATCCTAACAATAGCAGCTTCAATCTGAGGCTTCCTATCCTCCTCCACCCTCTGTCGCGTCTCCAGCTTCTCTGGCTCCGACTCTTTTTGAGCCACCACCGTCCCTATTTTCACCTTAAAGAACTTGCTAGTAAACTTATCGTTGACAACAAAAACATCATCCTCAGATATGTCTTTACTCATTGGATCTTTAGACAAAACATTCTTACCCTTCACACAAGCAAGAGATTGAAGACATCTCTTCAGATCAGAAGCTGGAATTTCTGTGGCTTGTTCAGTCTCCTTACAACTCAGCTGCTCAGAAGAATTAAAAAGCATTAGAATACACATTTGGTAAGTGGAAACATTCAGTTCATGCTTTTGGTTCTTCCCAAAAGTAGCTTTAATATATATATATATTTTCTTTCAAAATCGAATGAATCAGTGCTTTTGCTTCAGAAATATATTCCTATCAGTGCATACTATTTGCAAACAACAGCAACATCATTAAAAAGATAACATTTCATCGGATTATATAAATAGAGAAATTATATAGTAAGGGTAAAAATGTCTAAAAGTAGAAAAAATGCTCTTGTAAGAGGTGAAAAAAGAACATAAACCTCTTATAAGAGGTACTTATAAGAGGTTATTTTTATATAAAAGAACACCTCAAAAAGAGGCTCTTATAAGAGGCTCTTATTGTAAATCTCTTATAAGAGGTCACCTCTTATAAGAGGCAAAAAAAAGAACAGTCCCCTAGTGATACTTGCCTACTAGCTACAATTATGTTAGTTGTACTAGTAGCAGTACATACACGTACACTTCTTTTTTTTTTCTTTGTTGACAAAAGATGACTAAAGTCATCACTTCATTAACGATTAATTAACGAAACAAAGAAGTTCCCATTTCATATTACAACTTTCAATACTCAAACTCTATTGAAAAGCAAATATGAAGTTTACAACCAAAATAGACAACATAAAGTAAAGATACGGATACAATCATCCAGTTTTCAATCCTGCTGCTTCAGACTACTCCTCATCAAAGCACTGTCTTTTATTTCCACCTGTCATAACAGTCCAATCGTGAATAAGGGAATAAATCTTATGCAGCAGAAAAGAAATTCTATAATTAATCTGACGAAAACAAGAATCATTTCGATCACGCCACAAGCCCTACATAGTGGCAGCTACAGTGATATCCCAATCTGATCTTTCATCTTTCTTAATTCTATCTAATCTGATTGTTCCCCAAGCCTCAAAACTCGATCTAGAACTCAACGTTTCCCCAAATCTTAGACTCACTATCTGCCAAATTGTTCTAGCTCTGGGACAACTGAAAAGCAAATGATTTGTGTCTTCTTCAGCATGATTGCACCTGTCGCAGGTAGTAATATTTATAATCTTCCTTTTTTTTTAGTTTGACTTTGTGAGGATATCATCATTCGTAACTAACCACAAGAATATTTGGATCTTCAATGGCACCCCTGTCGTTTAGATAATGTCGCACTCCTTATATCGCAGACCCCGTTATTTAGCCACTTATTCATAGATTTAACGGTGAAATTTGACCTTGAATCCAGATTCCACCTTTCGTCTTCGATAACATTAGTATAATGATAGGACAACAGTACATACACACCCAACTAATGGCAACACCCAAACCAACAACAGTACATACACACTTCTTTTCCTAAGAGAATTATAATGATAGGATCCACAAGTTTCATTAAAACGAATTTTATCGCTTTTTTTACTCTCTCAAACAACATCAGTATAGTCTATGAACATTAATATGCCAGAGACATATAGGCTTGAACCTTGGCCTCCTAACCAGAAACAAGTGATTGATATATAGTTATGCTACTGTACTACATGCATTTAATAAATTTACTGTTTTTAGTTATAGATATTTTTGTTGGAAACAATAAGTCCAATTTAACTTATTTATCGATCTAAATATTGGGGGGAAAAACTAATTTATCTAACAAAAGGGTTCTAACTAATTTAGATCTTAGAGTGTGCAATAAAATATCACAGTCAAATGAGCATCTTTGAACAAATTTTCCCTAAATTAAATGCACCTATAATTTACTTCAAACAATTCTTTTCCCATAAAACTGACACTGAATGCAAGCAAAGTCACCCACAAAATACAGAGCAACTCTTTGCCCATCACCCTCATTGTGGCGTCTCATTTAATTCCCAATTCCTTGTACAAATTCACAAGACAACAAATACCAATTTAGATATCTACACATAATAAGTTCATAACTCAACTTTGTTAATACTGATTTGGGAAAATTAGGATTAGGGTTAATCTCTAGCAGTTTAAGATATTATACCCTGCTTATCAGTATTGGAATATCACAGAGCACTACCTCTAGACCAGCTTATATAGAGATTAAACTGGGTCTAGGGTACTGGGCTTTTAGCCCACTCAACCCGTTCCAATAATTAATACATAACACGTGTAAACCCGTATTGCCCCATAGAATAATATACACAATATTATCCTATTATACTGAGAATATACATATACATCCAACAATCTCCTCCTATATTCTCAATATATTAGGCTAAGCAATGTTATAATATTGGATCACAAAAATTCAAACATTATTGAATCATAAAGAAATGGATAATAGACTAAATCAATTATAACTTGAATAGTTCAAATGAGACTAAACCAAAATAATCAAATAGTTCAAAGACCATATCAAAACAGAATAGTTCACAATGACTAAACCAACTAGAGAAACTGTCATAGTTTCAAAATCAACCAAAGCAAATAAACTTCAAGAACAAAATATGAGTTTTAAGCTCATGAATATAAGAGTCTTAAACTCAACAGAAGTTTTATCAAGTAAGTGGTAAATTTATTCTTTCGATAAATAAACCAAAACTATATCCTTGCAAACTGCTTTATGTTTACTCCTCCATTTTGAGCAAACCATTATTCTGAAATCTATGTTGACAGATTTAACTCCTCCATCTTTGCTAGCTTATTGAAGACAAGAATATCAAGAGACATATCTCTAAGAATTCTAGCAAATTTCATAAAGTATCTGGTTCTACTAAAGAACTTAGTACAATTCAACGATAGCTTAGCAAAATGTAACGCAAGCATCACAATCAAGTTTCTTTAACAAAATAAAGAACAAGAACTATTATAGTTTCTACACAAGAACTATACTATGTTTCATATTGGAATGATAGAATAGTCAAATCAATTATGGTTAATTCTGAATCATCAAAATTGGAATGAAACATGAATCCATAAAAGAGTTATATCATCAAAATTGGAATGATATAACAACAATTCTAAACATCGGAAACATATCGACAAGTTTTCATGCTTTCTTTTGGAATAATGAGATGATTCTAAGTAAATTATGAAAATATATAGCATCATCAAAATTGGAATGAAATTATATATTAACAGAATTTACATAGAATTTTTCAAATTATCTAAAGCATGTCAACTGCCTAAAATTGATGCTTCAGTTTGAACTTCTCTATGGCTCCAATTGGATTCTAAATCTCAAAACAACTTGGATGTTAAAGCTTTTGACTCAATAGCTTTTAACTTCATTTCCCCCACAGTTTTGATAATTAGATCATTTTCAAGTCTCTTAGCAAGAGCATTAGCCATACTTGTCGCAATTGCACTTAATCTGTGAGAAAGTTCAACTAGGCTTCTTTCAGCCTTAATTTACTCCTCTTACTGTTATAGAGTGAGTTATGAGCTACAGTGCATTATAGCTTGATAGTCGCATAACAGAATAGAGAATTTACATTAAACTTCTCAAGTGGATGATTAGCAATAAGTCATTCAATCCACTCCGCCTCTTCCCCTGCAGAGGATAACACATAGAGGTCTGATTTTTTGGATGAGAACTCAATACTTGTTTGCCTATTAATCTCCATAATTTTCTGCTCCTCCTAGTGCGAACACATATCCACTAGTTGTCGACTTTCACTAAACTTTGAGTAGCACAAAGCAAACTCTTGAGTACCACTCAGGTATCTAATTAGCCTCTTAAGGACACTCAAATGTGTATGGGATTATTAGTGAGTCTGCAGATCATACCTACCTCAAAGGCTATGTCTATTCTAGTGCAGATCTTTGTATACACGAGACTTTCAATTCTTTTAGAATGATCTACCTGTCTCATAGTTGCACCATCATAAGGTGTCAACCTTTTATCATAATCATAAGGTGCTTCAAAACACACTTTCAATCACTATATCCCCACTTTTGAAACACATTTTGATTTGATGAGTTTGACTAAGAGTTATCCCTTGCCAACTGAAAACTCACCCTTATACCTATGGTGTCCACAGTACCTAGGTTTTCATGTTGAATTCTTTGGATAGCACAATCTTAACTTCATTTGTAATAGAGAGGTCACTTCCAAGAACATGCATATCAACAGAATAAGTAAATAATAGTCACTATATTTGACATACCACAAAGTTGAAGGCACTGATCTGAATTACTTGATTCATATACTAGGCTCTTTCAAAAATTTGTCAAATTATTTTTTTCGTTGGCTATACATATTTTAAGAACATACAATGATTTTACTATATTGTAAATCTTGTTCACTAAACATATTAGTTCAAAACTTTCCAGTACAAAACTGTTCAGTACAAAACATCAAGTACAAACCCTTTTAATTATCCTTTATGAATGACAAAATTTTCAATAGATGTTAGGGTAAGAAGAATACTTATTGTAGCAATATGACAAATATGTGAGTAGACATCAAATAAATCTACCCCATTTTTCTCAGTCAATCTGTTAGCTACTAAAAAGCATTAAAATTACTACTGAACAATCAAAATTAAGTTTCTTCTACAAAACCCCACTTACTTACTATAGTTTTAGCCCCTTTCGGCAGATCAACTAAATTAAAATATTATTGTATGATACAGAATCATCTCATTGTTTACTAAAGACTATTCTTAGCTCATTTGTCATTCAAGTTTTCAAATGTCAGTAAGGCTAGTTCTTGATTCCAACTGTGAATCATTGAACATGTCTGTAGGACTAGATTATTTCATACATTTATCTTTGATGAACATATCCTTAAAGAACTTTGCAAGTCTAGATTCTTCTAACACAAATTAGATAGATCCAACATCTGTCCACAGAGCTACATTCTGCACTTTCTAAGCACACAAATATTTGTTGTAGGTCCTACTTTAGGCCTTCTAGGGTCATGTACTCTAACAAAAGTATCACAATACATATTTTCACTTTAACAAAATTGTTTGTGTTTTTATACCATGATTTACAAGGTGTATTCAATTTAGAGTGTAGTAATACATTAGAGATATGATTAACAATACAACATCACTCATAATTACACAAGACAAACAACAGTCAATAATATAGAATTCAACATTTCACTAAGTGTTTGATTCTAACTTTTATCAATACCATTTGACTGTTGTAAGTAGAGCGCCCTAGAGATTATGCCCAATGCAAACTTCTCTAAAGTTGTTAAAACACATTCACCACCTCTATTAAATCTGAACCCTTGATTTTTAGCATTTAACTATAATTTTTAATTCATTAAGAATAACAAGTGCTTCATTCTTCATATATATGACAGACTTATATTAATCAACTACAAAAGTGATTAAAATACTTCTGACCAACAATTGTCTCATCTAGTCACAAAGCTACTGAGATCACAAATATCAGAATATATTGACTCAAGAAGTTGTGTGCTCCTAGAGACCATACTAAATAATTTTCTACTGATCATAATCTGAGCACAACTTTCTTATTTGTCATATTTTAATGGAGGGTCATTTAGTAGAGTTATGAGTTTTAACAAGAACAAACAATTTAATATGTAGTTCATAGTGATTCTAAATTTCAAAACAACTTGGATGTTAAAGCTTTTTACTCAATAACTTTTAACTCCATTTCCCCACAGTTTTGATAATTAGATCACATTTCCTCACAGACAATTGAATATATAGTTCTCAAAACCTAGCCAATTATGTTATGTTCAAGAACACAATTAGAACTATTATTATTAATTGTCTCATTTGTTAAACTCAACTTATACATGCGATTGACAATATATGCACTTTATAAGAGTTAAACTCAACTTATACAAAATCACATTTTACAAAATTATTTGCTTTCTCTAGTGATTCTAACAATGTCCACTTGCTCAAACACATTGAGCGAAGAGTTCTTTTCTCTATTCGTTCTTCATCATCTTCATGACGCTAAATGAGATAATGACTAACATGCAACAATTCAACTTTGCACACACAGTACAATGAACGAGTAAGAACAAAACGTAACTAATGGAGTCATATCGTACAGTAAGAAATGCTCTCTCCTAAGTTACAGACATTTGTTATACATCTTATACATCAAAAATTTATATTTATTTTATTTGAGAAGCAAATATATAATCTCACACAAACTGCAAACAGTGGATTTGTCAAAATATCTATACACATAGTATGATAAAACACTTAACAACCCTAAAAATGCTAGTTTTTAAAGCGAGAATAACTATGATCTAAAACTCTCAATCATATGATCAAACGCACAAAACGTTAACACATTCATCACATGAAAAATACTAAGAAAATTAGAGTAGATCATACCGACACTTCAAGTTAGAAGTGTTTTTCCAAATTCGATGGAGAAGCCTGCGTAGTGCAGACTTATCATACCGTGATGTAAATCCATCGTCTTCAACTCACACAGTTTGTAAGTAACTTTGAAGTTCCTACATTCATCAAATCTTTAAAGATTAGCCAATTAAACAAATTATTATCAGCACAATCTAATTCACAACAATTTAATTTCGAGATTCAATTTTATAGTCAAAGACTATAATTTATCAAAATAAATATTTGATCCATAGCACGTAGCCAAAGCAGTTATTCAGATTTGTATTTAATTAAACAATGCTTAATACGGTTTTGAACTTTAGCACTTAGCAACAAAATTCAAACAAATAATTAAATAACAATTTAAATTTGGTGAACAACTTATCTTTAATTTATATCTGCAGCAAATCCAATAGGTTGTCTCTACTGGTTAGATCAAGATTTGATTCATTTTGACTGGATTTGGATCTGATCCAACAGTCCAAACACCAAACAGCAATCTCCAACCAATAGAGTAGCTATTGGACTGGATCTGAATCTGGATCTGCTCCAAACATCCGAACACAGAACACCATAATTCACCAATCGAAAAATCAAATTTTTGGATCTGAGTAGTCTCCTTCTTCTCCTTCTATCTCACACAAAGATCAATGGATATGAAGGGGATAATGAGCAGCATAGACCAGACGACTGGCTTCGTCGACCTCCGGCGGCTCGCGCCCAGCGACGGCAGCATATGAGATCTGGGTTCTTGGCGGTGCTCGACTTCGAGAATCGCGACCAAAGAAGGGAAGAACCACACCGGCGACGAGGCACTGTATTAGCGACGACGGACCGGATCTGGAACTTCGACGACGACAGCAAACAAGATCTGCGACGACGACTGCGATCGAGATCCTCGACGGCGACTGCGATTTGGTTCAGCGACGACTGCGGTTGCAGTCGTGATCGAAGGTGGTGACCTCGACAGTCGACGGCGGCAGTAGTCTTGGTCGGAGGTGAGATGTAATATCTTAAGATTGTTAATACTGATTTGGGGAAATTAGGGTTAGGGTTAATCTCTAGCCGCTTAAGATATTATACCCTGCTTATCAGTATTGGAATATCACAGAGCACTACCTCTAGACCAGCTTATATAGAGATTAGACTGGGTTTAGGGTACTGGGCTTTTAGCCCACTCAACCCGTTCCAATAATTAATACATAACACGTATAAATCCGTGTTGCCCCATAGAATAATATACACAATATTATCCTATTATACTGAGAATATACATATACATCTAAGAAACTTTCCTTACACGATTTCTGTTCATTTTCCCCTTTGAAAATTAAACCATAAAAGTCCTGTGTCTCTTTTGCAACCTAGCATTTAATACAACCCAGTTTCTGGGTTTTCTCTCATTGGCTCATCAATGGCTACTTTTTCTTCCTCTTCTCTTCTCCTCTGCTTTCTTCTCTCCCTTTGTTGTTACTCTGTTACTGCCATTAGAACCTTTGATGGCTCTGAACAGTGGGGTTATGTTCAAGTTAGGCCAAGTAAGTTCTTAATCTTGTTCTTTATTTTCTTATTATTCTCAACATGTACTGACTGTTTTTAACAATGCAGAGGCACACTCTTTCTGGTGGCTTTACCGGAGTCCGAACCGGGTCGATAACGGGCGCACTCCATGGCCAACTGTCCTCTGGTTACAGGGTGGACCAGTGAGTTCTCTAACATTTTTTTTTCTCAGTTGAATTCAGTACTGAGTTACGTGTAACAAAGTATTGGTTGTGCTTTAAAAAGGGTGCTTCTGGTACTGGGATAGGAAACTTCCAAGAGATTGGGCCATTAGATACTGACCTCAAGCCTAGGAATTCCACATGGTTGAAGAAAGCTGATCTCCTTTTTGTGGTAAGCAAGAATATATATAATCTTCTTCTCTTTCTGATTTTTTTATAATTGTTTTTAAAAATAAAAAAAAATAAAAGAAATCTGAAGAGGTTGTGAACTACTGCAGGATAATCCAGTGGGAACTGGGTACAGTTTTGTGGAGGATTCGAGTGCATTGGTGACAACTGATGAGGAATCTGCAAGTGACCTGACTACACTATTGAAGGCACTCTACAATTCAGATGAGAAGCTTCAGTCTAGTCCTCTGTTTGTTGTAGCTGAATCTTATGGAGGGAAGTATGCAGTCACTCTTGGGTTGTCGATTGTTAACGCGGTTAAATCCGGGGAATTGAAGCTCAAGTTTGGAGGTAGAAGAAATTTCAAAAATGAGAAGAAAAAAAAGTTATTGAATTTTATTCAAAATGAAGTAGAGTTCGTATTTTTTTTTTTTTTTTTTTTTTAATGTACAGGGGTTGCTTTGGGTGATTCTTGGATCTCACCAGAAGATTTTGTGGTCAGTTTTTATTAGTTGATGTCGAAAAATATAGTTTCGAATTTGAAGAAGAAAAATTCAGGTTAATTTTATACTTGATGCAGTTTTCATGGGGGCCTTTGCTTAGAGATGTTTCGCGAATTGATATCAATGGAGCCGAGAAAGCAAACAAGTATAAATCGGCATACAAGTTTTTTTTTGTGTTTTTTTTGGTTTTTTTTTGTGTTTTGGATAACGTGAATAGAGTCAAAAGACTCCAGCCAGATATGTTAAGAATAGAAGTATAAGAATATTTACAAATAACAAAAATTTTACACGGAGTAAAGCTGTAAAATGAATTTTTAATTTTTATTAGTATTATATATATATATTTGAAATAACACTTGATGTGTGTCTTCGATCTGTTATTAGCTTGGC
Organism: Hemerocallis citrina; assembly: GCA_017893485.1. Lineage (NCBI taxonomy): Eukaryota > Viridiplantae > Streptophyta > Magnoliopsida > Asparagales > Asphodelaceae > Hemerocallis > Hemerocallis citrina. Next base: position 209,272,738 of record CM030367.1, on the reverse strand, counting down.
CGTGAAAATCAAGCAACAGATAGCTAATGGGCAGTACAGTGATGCAACAAACACTTGGAGCCATCTTGAAAATGTGATCAGCGACAATACTAACTCTGTGGTGAGTATTCACTTGGTGCCTAGAACTTAATGTTTAGATTATGAATTCTGCATTGAATGTATGATATATTTTTTCAGGATTTCTACAATTTCCTGCTGGACTCTGATCAGGATGTTATATCAACGGTAGCATCTGCTACATTAGGATTGGCAGGATCTATGGCTAGGTACTCGACTTATCTGAACTCCAAGGCGGATTCTAATGGTGATATTGATGAACTCATGAATGGTGCTATTAGAGCGAAGCTAAAGATAATTCCAAAGAATGTGAGGTAATTTTTTTCAGTTGGAGAACTAGCTGCCAATTAGCAAATATCTTTAATGAGTCGAGCAAGACTACTTTCAGGAGTATCACAAATACTCTCACCGAGCATAAGAACAAGTTAGAAACTCAATTCTTCACAGTTCAAACAAATCTTACTCTAACACCCTAGTGATTACATTTCGTAGGATTACATTTTGTTGTATTTTTGTTTGTTGGTTGGGATGTATGAATTCCAGAACAACCTGTTGAGATCTGAACTTCATAAGCCTTATTTTTTTTTTTTTTTTTTGTTAAATTTTTTAATGAAAGACGGGGGGCAATTGCCAACCTTTTACGATAAAAAAGAACACCTGGTGATTACAAAACTAATGCCTTAAAATTTTACAAGTACATAATTTGTGATCAAACTTATTTTTGAGAATGTACATAAGATGTGGATGATCAATTCAGAAAGGTCAATAATTCATTTTATTAAAGTATGAGTACTATTGCATTTCGGTGCTGCTAAACTTACAAAACTTGTTTTTCTCTATTTTTTTTAAAAATTTTGTTGTTGTTGTTGTTGTTGAAAAATTTGTTATCTTTGGCAGTTGGGGAGGACAATCTGATTTGGTCTTCACTGCTCTTGCCAGTGATTTCATGAAACCGAGGATTGTTGAGGTAAGAGATTCCTAGTAAGCTTCAAAATGATTGATTTATTGTAGGAGTAATTGGTTTGTATTTGAAGTGACTTTTAATCTTTGAGTAGTAACTGAAAGTGGGCAAATCAAAATTGGGTACAGGTTGATCAGCTCTTGTCACTAGGAGTAAATGTCACTATCTATAATGGACAGGTATGCTATGAATGAATGAAATCTTTTTCAATGTTCTATGTGTTTTTTTTTTTTTTGGAAACACAAAAGATTGTAAAAAGATCCATCTATTTAAAAATTAACGAAACAATTAGGGAGTTCAGATAGCAAAATACAATAACTTAACCGATCAAAAGGAACGAGAAAACCAACCCAATAAGCTTCACAACCGCGGTTCAAAACCTAAAAAAACTCCCTAGTGAGGCAGCCGCCTCAGGGCCCGATTTTTTTGCAGTTCAAAATCTAGAAAAACTCCCTTGTGACCTTGTCCAATATTTCTTTCTTTCAATAGTTTACTTATTCTAAGTCAATGAAGTCGAGGTGTTTGAGTCATCACCACTCAAAGTGTTGCCCAGATTCATTATCGATCTCACAAAAAAGTGTGTGCACAGAAAGAAGGAGAAAATTCTCTCTCTCTCTGTATTCTCCCTTAATTTTGGTAAGGGAGATAGATGTTTAAGTCCACTCAAATTGCTTGGAAAGAGAACAGCTAAGAAACAAAGACTTACAACCCACACTATGTGGTAGTAATTAACTATAATTTTCTTTATAAATTATCCCTAAATATTTCGAAGAAATATTTATATTTATAGTTAAAGATTAAAGAATGATATATATTTTTAATATCATAAAAATGGTGGGGTAACCTCGGCTTCATTAAACAGAATTTAACGAAACAATACAACCAAGTTAAATAATGATATATAAATATGATATTTGTAAAGTAATTAGTATTTTTTTCTATATATATATGAAACTGACGCTCTAGAAGTACTTTGAGCTTCATTTCCTGATCTGTACTTTTCCCCATACCATAACATAGTTTATTTATCTCACTGTCTTTTCTTGTGATCGCAATTGTAAGGTTGTGAGCTATATCAGAACTACTTAGAGCAAGCAATTGAATATTATTAAATTAGTAAGTCAAAGAACATAGGATAATTTTCACAAAACCACCCACAACTTATGGGGTTTAGCACCCTCATCTTTTTTTGCCGTCACCTAGGCCCCCCTCTTTAGCTTCTCGACTATAATGACCATGCTGTACTGTAACGGGGTTCCAAATAACATAATAGCCCCTGACTAATCTGATGCTCTTCATAGCACGTGTATGACCTAGTTGTGGTAAATAAAATAAAAAATAACACCTTATCTTTTCTCTTCTTACAATTTATACCCTTCTTCCCTCTCAATATATAAAGGGATCGAGTGAGAAAAAGTGTGGTAGATTATTGATCTTAATTCAAATAAGATAAGCAGTGAATGTAGCTTGATGACGGATAGATTTGACATGAAATTCTGCAGAACTCATCACGTGTTCTCAGATGATAGCTTAAACTCATTCAGGAGGTCTAAGTGATAAGATTTTGTAAAGGAGAGAGTGTAAGTGATGATAAAAAAAGATGAGGGTGGTTAGGTGCTAAATTCCATAAGTTGGGGGTGGTTTTGTGAAAATTATCCAAGAACATATGCTCCAACCTGTAAGTTGGTCTTGGAGATTCGTGACCAGCACTGTCACATTTACCTGGCATCCAGACCCGATCCGGACCGATATTGTACCGGAACCAACCCGAGTCTAGACGGTAGGATTAGGGTCCGATGATTTTGGAACCGATCGGATCCGGCCCGACCTGGACCCAACCCATGGACCCGTTAGTAGACTACTAACTTATTTTTTAATATATTAGAACAAGACAGTTGTATGCGTTAAATTTTTTTACTTTTTTGATTGAAAATAATGCTAATATGTTCATATAACTTAATAAAGAGTGTGCAATCATTTCATTTACTCTCAATTTGCATCTCATAATCTTTATTTTATAAAATCAACTTACTTTTATTCATTTGTATATGAATTAATTTTATTTTCATTTTCAGTATGTAGCTAATTCATGTGGTATTCTAATGAAAAAAAATATGTTAGGAATTTGAATATTGAAAAATTTTTGTAAACATTGGAAAAAATTTATCGCCGTACATTATTAGACCCGTTGGGTACTCGGGAACCGATTGGACCTGAATCGGACCCAAAAAAATTAAATAGACCCGGACCCGGATCCGTTGCCATAGGACAAGGTCCGGGCATCTCACTACCCAGTGGCGGAGCTTAGTGAGGGCCCGGGGGTGCCCGGGCCCCCCCAGAATTTTCAAAAACCCCATTCACACAATTGAAAATTTTATAAATCCTTTAAAAAATTATAATTTAACCACCATGAAAATTAAGTTTTATTGTTTGCCCCCCCCCCCCCCCCCCCCCCCCCCCCCCCCCCTATAAATTATGAAAAAAATTTCTATTTTTTTTCATATAATCATAGAATTTTACATTGGTCCTCCCAGTTAAATTGTTCTGGCTTTCGCCCCTGTCACTACCCGACTCGACCGGACCGATACCAGTCACCTCCCCATATATCCTTCTCTCTTAGTAAAATTTGTCTATTAAATATAATTTACAATTTCTAGGGTTGATTTAAATGAGGTCAATATTAAAAAATTCTTATTTTTATTTTTTAATTAGGCCAAGTTTCTAATTTGTTGAAAACTAATAATTCGGTCTAGTTTCCAACGAAAATTAATTTAACAAGAGCCTATTATATTTATATATGACTACAATCATTACATCAAGAACCCTAATAGATATTATAGTGAAAATAAAATGGGACATATATGATTGAGATTCTTCACCTAATAATAATTTGGTTTGTTGGTCCATGCACGAATAATTTGGTTTGTTGGTCCATGCACGAAATATTCTCCATAAGAAAGTGAGCATTCTAAAAGAGAGAGAGAGAGCCCACCATTACTTTATAAGAGGAGTAAATTGTAGACCATAATATTGGCTTCACATAGTCTGAATCTCTGAATCTCTGATTATTCTCTCTCTCTCTCTCTCTCTCTCTCTCTCTCTCTCTTTGTCATGATGTTTTGACTGGAACAGAGTTTGCACAAATCACATGTTCAACAAGAAGTACTAAGATCTGGATCTTACAATTCAAGCCAACAATGAGGACTTTTAAGTTATAAGATATATACAAACTCATCAAAGACACAAAAAGACTTGATTAAGAGCGGCATTAATGATCAATTGGACTTTCCTGCCAAACTTCCAAACATGCAGATGACTTGTCTTAGTTGTCTAATGCTAGCATTGCCACCATCACATGCGCTGGATTATTTGACCAAGAAGGAATTGATTTTTTTTTCTTTCTCTAAACCCTTTTTTTGCACATGATTTTCAAGTAGCCACTTTGACTTTTCTGAGTACTTTTAAACTTATTACAGTTGAAACTATTTTTGGAAAATCTATTCTGTTGCCTATGTCAAACTAAATATGTTTGGATGAAAATACAGCAAATTAGAAGCTCCATGTTACTACAGAAACAGAACATTGTGATGGAATAACACTGTACTTTAATTAATTAGAAGGAGTTCAGTTCCAATAAGAACAATGGTATATTTCATTAAAGAAAATACTATTTTTTTCGGGAAAAAGTTTCCATTATCTGTCTTGCATAAAAAGATGGGGTTTTAAAAAGTATCTTGGGTGATGAGGGGTTTAACATGTAGGTATATAAGAAGGTCAAAGAGTCTAACTGAAATCTTGATGAAGAACAGGGGTTTTTAAAAAATCCCTAGCATGACAAACATTTACTGGTAAAAAGGTTTAACTTTTTGCTTTAAATAAAAACAATAAACTGATGCTTTTATGATCTGAGCTGAATATCCTTGGTTTTACTTGCAGCTTGATGTGATCTGTGCAACCAAGGGCACAGAAGCTTGGGTTCAGAAACTCAAGTAAGAGCTCCAATTCCAGTTCAAATTAATTTGTTTTTAATATAACTTTAAAAAGAAACAAGAAATGTTTTCCATTAAAATTCTTTTTCATGTATATTGTTGATGTCAGATGGGCAGGACTTAATACTTTCAACAACTTAGACAGACATCCTCTCTACTGCGAGGGTGGTGATAGAGTTACAAAAGCATTTGTCAAGTCCTATCAGAACCTACATTTCTACTGGATCCTAGGAGCAGGACATTTTGTAAGTTTTTTTCCTCAAAGAGTAATTAACATATTATGCCGTAATGTAGACATAATTGCATAATAATTCCATATCCTAATGAACCCTTGTTACTATATTAATTGCTCACAATTTAGACCATTAAGTGAAGAAAGTAATTGTAAGAAGAGACTAATTAATTATCGAGTTTATAATAAGAGGACACATTTTGAGCAATAGGTAATGTGATGTCTGAATTCATGAAATTTGGCTTTGTTTCAGGTGCCAGTTGAGAACCCTTGTGCTGCATTAAAGATGTTGGGTGAAATCACTCAATCTCCTTCTTCCTCGTAGACTTGTTCAGAAATTATTCAGTCTCCTGCAATAACTGCTGCCTCTAAAATTGATACATACACAAAAGAAAAGGCAAGGAATTAATTGTCAGTACCAGCATTCATGTCAGGAAAAAGAAAGCTTCCTGATATTTTATTTTCAGACATTTTTTCCTGTAAGTAATTAAATGTTATTTAAAGATTAAAGAAAGAGAGGAAAGATAAAAAAAAAACACAAGAAGAAAAAAAGTTGGAAAAATGTAGAGAATTGTAACATAAATGTTGAGCTTAGCAGAGTGAATCTGCATTTCATGTTGAGAATTAATTTGTGCTGAGTTTTAACTGTGATTACTGTTCAGTTTATGTACAACTGTTTCTCTGATTAGTTTAATTTTTCAGATATGAAAAGGAGTATCTCGTGGAGTTCACAAATTGACATTTATCCAACTCAGTACATCAATGTTTATGGTATCTACTTCTTAGTATTAAGTTTTATAAAATATGACATTGATATCATTAGAAAAATCTGTCTTAGATTTTCACTGAAATTCATAACATATTAGAGTTTGTCGACAGTGTGTTTTTCTTAAGTTGCATTTACAAAATATATTTTTGAAAATTTCTTAAATAATATGTACAAATTATGTACTTAAATTTTGGATATGAAAGCCTTCGGAGATTTGGTGGCTAATCCTAGCTAGTCAGTTATATTGTGAAGGAGTTAGTTTAGACATCAACATGAAGCGCATTAATCTAAACTTGAATGCTTCACCTTCATCACAATGAAGCAAGCGCATTCTAAATTAGCATGCTTATTCTCTGGTACCCCATCCCAGTGATAAATTAAATAGTCTTTTGCGAAGGAGTTAGCTGTTTTTTTTTTTTTTGAAATAAAAGTGACCGTAGTCACCGATCTCATTAATGAAAGATTAACGGGATTACAACAAAAGTCCTACCTCAAATCATACATCATTCTGTGCACGTCGGCACCTAATACTTCAATTCTATTACAGCATACCAATTGAAATAACCAAAATAATAAAGCAGAGTTACAAGTCCTCAGACTCCCCAAAAGGTAATTGTCGTGCCGGGTTACATCTATCTCTTTCAGGCTCTGCCCCAATAGTACTTGTCAATGTTCCCCGGCCCTCTCCAATCACTCTGTCCCGTCTACTCTGCTTCTCTTCTTGGAACCTGTAGTACCGGTCCAGTCATGTATAAGGAATACAATTTTGCGCAATAGAATATAAAATTGACATCTAACATTACGAAAGCAGAAATCATTTCTATCCCTCCAAATGGCCCACACAATCGCCCCAGCGGTGATATCCCATAGTGTCTTTTGTTCTTTTCTAATATTACTATTTCTCCAGTCCCCCATATGTCTTATATACACTTTGGCGTCTCTACCGTGTGAAAACCCAACCCAATAATTTCCCACACTAAAGCGGCTTTCGGGCACTGAATGAAAAGATGGTTAATGTCCTCCTCCTGTAGATTGCATTGTTGGCATGTACTGTCTATCATGATATTACGCTTCCTTAGGTTCGTTTTGGTCAATATCGCGTTGTGGAGGACAAGCCAAGCGAAAGCTTTCACCTTACTTGGAACCGGCGATGTCCAAATGATCTTCGCTTGATTGTTTCTGATTCCTCCGTCGTTAAGCACTCCGTATATAGCCGAAACCGTGAACATCGTTGTTTTCCCTCTTATCCACTGTCTACCATCTGGGACCCCTGCCATAGGCCGATCTGCTCCTTCCAACAGTTCTTTCAAATCTCCCAGTTGAGCCTGTCCCCTACTTGATAGGTTTTGTTCGTCAGTAAGTCTCCATCTTCCATTCGTCCATCTTTCGTTGACAAGGTCCTCCCCCTTGTCAACTTCGTTAGCAAGGTCTGGGAATAGCGATGTAAACGTGTTATCCCCGTACCATTTATCCATCCAGAATCTAGTATTCTTCCCATCTCCTATTTTGCAAGACGTGTTAGAATGGAAAGCTTCTCCCAGTCTTTCGATCCCTTTCCATAAGAAAGAGGCATTGCCATGTCTGCTCCTTCCTCCAAATCTAAAGATTTTCCGCCTTCTATATCTCATGAATGAATTGCTCCACCACGCTTTCCTTTGTTTGTGCATCTTCCACCACCATTTAGACAGCAGAGCCTTATTCATATCTCTGAGATTGACAATCCCCATTCTTCCAAACTCCTTCTTCTTGCACACTCGATCCCATTTCATCAGCGGGATCCCCTTCCCAACCCCGTTTCCTTTCCACAGAAATCGCCGTCTGCACCTATCAATTCTTTTAATCACCCAGGTGGGGATCTCATATATGGACATGAGGTATGTTGGAAGGCTGCTGAGAGCAGAGTTGATTAGCGTGATCCTACCGCCCAATGAGAGAACCTTTCCTTTCCATCCAGTCAGTTTCTTCTCAACTTTTTCTATTAAGGGCTCCCAATCCTCCTTTTTCATTTTACCCGGTCTTATAGGTGTACCTAGGTAGCGCATAGGGAATTCTCCCTGTCCGCATCCTATTAGAGATGAGGTGAACTCAATCGGGTTTGCTCTGTTATCACTCAGACACACTACACTACTCTTTTGTAGGTTTACTGCCAATCCCGACCAGTACTCAAAACATCTCAGAAGGACTCTAATAGATAAAATTTCCTCCACTTTGGCCACCCCGAACAATAAGGTATCGTCTGCATACTGCAAGATTGATAGTGGTACTCCTATCCCTTTTACTTTGACCCCCTTGGTTAGCCCTCTTTCTATTCCTCTTTTATTCATCTCTGTCAGACCGTCGGCTACGATCGAAAATATTAGTGGCGACAAAGGATCTCCCTGCCTGAGGCCCCTCTTGCATCTGATTTCCGCCCCACTCTCTCCGTTGACTTGAATAAAAGATTTTCCGTTCCTCACACATGTCTTCATCCATCTCTTTCATTTTTCTCCGAACCCTTTAAGGTGGAATGCTTCATCCACACAGTCTCATTCCACCGTATCATATGCCTTTTCGAAGTCTAGTTTAAGCACAAATCCATCTATTTTGTCTTTGTTTCCACGGAAGACCACTCCATGCGCCGACGCAATACTGTCCAAAATATCCCTCCCTTTAACCAATCTGCTTTGCGACGCATCTACGATGTCCACCAGGTGTGGAGATAGCCTGTTAGCCAACACTTTGGTGATGATTTTGAACGAGCAATTAAGGAGACTGATAGGTAGTAGGTCCGTAACCCTAAGGACCTCTGCCTTTTTTGGGATGAACACCACATTTGCGTAGTTAAGTCTATCAATCTGAGTCTCATGATCGTGGAAATCTTGGAAAATATCTATGAAATCCGTCCTGATGATGGGCCAGTAACAATTGTAGAAGAATATCGGGAATCCATCAGGCCCAAGAGCCTTGTCCTGCCCCAGGGTTTTGATAGCCTTCAAGATTTCTTCTTCGCAGAAGGGCCCCTCCAAGCTCTCGCATCCCTCAATTCTCGACTCGCTCCACATTTCGCTGACAAGTTGACACCTACTCATTCTCTTTTTTCCTAATAACTCTTTGTAAGAGGCGTCTATATGACTTCTAATAGCCACACTGTCCTCCGTCCAATTTTTGCCTACCATTAATCCCCCTATATGGTTGTGTCGCCTTCTCCCGTTAGCCACCTTGTGGAAGAATGTCGTGTTTGCGTCCCCCTCCCTTTACCATTGAATCCTGGATCTTTGTTTCCAGAAGCATTCCTCCCTCTCCCCAATAAGATGTAGTTCGGCTCTACATGATGCTAGTTCTCGAAATTCATCCTGTTGCAAAACTCTGTCTTCCTCCATGGATTCCAATTCCTGTGCCCTTATGACCAGCCAATCTTTTCTTCTCCTGTTCTCCTTATTTTCTTTCCTAGCCCAACTTCGAAGGCTTTTCCGTAGTCTTCTAAGTTTGAGAATCCAGTTTGATATTGCATCGCTTGCGAAGGTAGGTTCTTCCCAAGACATCTGAACTGTTTTCCTGAGATCCGCATTGAATGTCCATGATTTTTCAAACCTAAATTACCGAGTTTGTCCTCTTGTCTCTCTCTCCCCCTCCAAGATTAGAGGAATATGATCTGATGTGGACCTCGGGGTTGACCTCACTGATGCCAGAGGAAAGAGGTCCTCCCAGTCCGTGGACACCAGAATGCGATCTAACTTGACCAAAGTCGGCTTAGCCTGCACGTTAGACCAGGTAAATCTTCTGTCGTTCCCTGGATGTCTATGAGATTAAGGTCGTCGATGGTCTGGTTAAATCGTTGTCTGTCTTTTTCCTCCGGACCCCTCCCTCTATGTTCGCTTCTAAATCTTGTGAGATTGAAATCCCCCCCAATCACCCATGGTCCAGCCCATGAGTGTCTGATAGCTCGAATTTCCTCCCAAAATTCTTCTCTTCGATTAGAGTTGCATGGACCTTAAACCGTCGAGACCATATGTTCCCACCCATTCCTTTTATGCCTAATCCTAATGGTGATCGAGAACTTCCCACCCATACCTAAGTAGCGCATGGTGATCGAGGAGTTAGCTATTGTTACCTTCATCACTTCTAAAGGCTGTTAGTACACGAGTTTACAGTTTAAACCCTCACCTTCTAGTATTTTGAAAAGGGAAAAATACAACAAAAAAAACACCCAATGTTTGAGTTAGATACAAAAAATACGCACATGTTACCTAAAAATACAAAGTGGAGCCAAACCGTTAGTTTTCTCCATTAACTCCACTCTGATCTCTCATCTTCTGACTTAGCTTTAACCCGTTTGACTTCATACTAGATTTTTAAAAACAGTAAATTACTAAAATACCCTACCTTAAAGGGTATCTAGTATGATATTTAGTAAAAGGGAATGGTGTTTTAGTATTTTAATTTTTTTAAAAATCCAGACAACGGATCAGAACGGGCCAAAGCTGAGTCAAATGAGAGAGAGCGGAGTTAACGGATAAAACTAACAGGTTGGGTCCAATTTGTAATTTTAGATAATGTGTGAGTATTTTTGTATCTAACTCAAACGGTGGAGGTGCTTTTTGTATTTTTCCCTTCTGAAAAATTACATTCTTTATATATGTTCTTCAGAGCTTACACTTTTAAACTCTCACCTTCTAGTACTTTGAAAAATTACATTCTTTACTTTTGTTCTTTAATTTCGTATTGTATAACACTAGTTTACATATGAAAACTCAAGCGGAAGCGGCAGCCGCTACTATCAATAACGACTCCTTGGTGGCGGATGTTTGGCGTAATAGAAAACTCAAGCTAGAGGTATTTGATCGATTACCGCAGAAAAGTATGAACCAGCTAGAAAATCTCAATATGTTTATACAAACGGAAGGTCGGTATACCACTGAGGGGGAGGACGAAAGATCCTGGAATCTTGATGTATCCAAGTCCTTTCAGTATCATCTATATACAAATGGCTAAATGATGGAGGACTTAAATGTTGGGAAGAAAACATTATATGGAGTATTAAGGCACCTCTGAAAGTCAGTATTTATTTGGCTTGTGATGAACGACACGATTCTTTCAAAGATCAATCTACAGAAAAGAAATGTGCAAATCGACGCTACTTGTGTCAGGGATTTCTACCGAAAATCTCTCTTAGGATCTTGTTAACTTATTCGATGCAATCAACACAAACTGCCAAGCACATATGAGATCATACCAAATACACCAAAGCACACACAAATTTGTCCCAATTGGGGCTTTCGCCTTAATCTGGGGGAGAAGAAACCTAAGATGTTATTCAACTAGAGAAGATACAAGAATATTACATTTCTCACCACAACTCTCTCTCAAGCCTCGCCAGCAAGTACTAGTTGTTTACAATTAGAGAATCACTGAATCTTTCATTCAATGAAGTATTATCTCTTCTTGACTCTCAATGGAGGTCAATAACAACAATATATAGAGATCTAGAGAAACCCTATTTTGATATCTTGATATAATAACCATTGGATATTCATAAAGAGATAACCCTACGATAAGAGCCATAAGATCTGACTTGAAGAGCAAGTTGGGTTTCTCACGAATCACCAAGACCCGACCCAAATAATCCATCAGTGCCTTGTTCGGTCGACCGTACCCCAAGGTCGGTCGACCGTCCCCCTCTCGGGAACTTCTGCTTAGTAGGGCGGTCGATCGACCCCAAGTTCGGTCACCGCAACTCCACCTGTTGCTGACTGTTTTTCTTACTTCCACTCCGTCTTCGATCATCTCGATTCCTCCATTGCCTCATCATCTTCGTATCCAACACAGTATGCAAGACATAAACCCAACAATCTCCACCTTGGATTGCATACTCATGAATCCACACCTGTGTGATTTAAAAACCTTCTAGACTCTTTTCCTTCTCTTCTTGCAAACAACTCGTTTAGATGGCTTCCTCTGCTAGTTGAATCTATCTCCACCTGTTTTTCTCCAGCTGTATGCCTCCTTCAAGGGCACATCCCAGTAAATGTAATCATGGAGGTGCCACCCTCCACATGATCTCCACCTACCTCAAGGCTCTCTCCACCTTCCGACGATATTCGAACGTCACAGTCTCGCTCGGATGATTCTAGTGACGGCATACTAGATGGTGCTTTGGAACAATGAGCTTCGAAACACTTGCGCAAGTTTTTTTGTTCCTCCAAAGCTGGTAAAGGTTGTGCTGACCCTGCTCAATCCCCCTCTCACCCTTCATCTCCTTACGATAACTTTCTCAAACTGAACGAACTCCACCTGGATCTGTGTATTTGTAGTCCCGTGCTTCTAGAGTTCTCATGGATATAAGGCTCCTCTTCATTAAAGGAATATACATGCCATCCTCTAGTATGTATCCCCTTGTGTCTGTCATCTTTGACTCATTTGTTTTCTCACCCCTTACTCACAAGTCTTGTCAATCTTCGTTCTCACACAACGACATGAGGCAAACTTATAAGTAGAAACCATTTCCCTCTAGGAGCAAACTTGAGAAGAACTAAACGAATCAAAAGAACAACCAGAATTCACATCTAAGGAACTTAAAACAAAAGCACTATTTAAGCCATCACCTGATTCAGTGGCACTAGATTTGGCACCCCTCTGACTCAACCGCTTGCAACAGTCTCACATGTAATGCTCAATCCCTTTGCACTGGTGGCCACAAACCTTACCTCTACATACACTTTCCCATCCAATCGAAGTACAATCCACCTCAAGCAACTCACAGAAGTTGACGTCGTTTTTTGACTCTCCTTCCTAAGTGCATCCTCCTCCAACCCTTCGATCATACCTGCTATGAAAAACTTCTTCTTGGTAGATTTCTCATCTAGCACGATTATCATGTTGGATGGATTTGGTAGTAAATATATCGAGTTGGAAACCTTTAGATCATCTGCATTGAACGCCCTCAGTTCAGATAACTTTATATTGAACTCCACTACATGATCTAGAAGAGCGGTATTTTCCTTCATTGAGAAATTCCACAACTTTCTTCGCCGGTACATCCGACCCTGTATTGACGATCTCGAGTAGTCAATTCTGAATCTTGCCCAAAGACTCGTCGCGCTTCTCCTGCACCTGACTTCACTCATCGAATACATACGAATTAAATCCAAGGCTTCTGAATAAATCTCCTCCCAATTCTCCTGCTTTGTGCCGATTGATCTCCCTTTATCTCCTTATAGAACTAGATCCAAGTCATGTTGAACCGATGCTTCATGTATGTCCACCTTCAATAGATTGAGGTTGATATTGCCTTTGAACCGCTTGATCTTCTTGATCTGATCTGCCATCTTCTCCAAGGAACTCGAACAAACCCTTGAACCCGAAGCTTTGATACCAATTGTTAAGGATTTCTACCGAAAACCTCTCTTATGATCTTGTTGAGTTATTCGATGCAATCAACACAAACTACCAAGCACATATGAGATCATACCAAACACACCAAAGCACACACAAATTTGTCCCGGTTGGGGCTTTCACCTTAATCCGGGGGAGAAGAAGCCCAAGATGTTATTCAACTACAGAAGATATAATAATATTACAATTCTCACTACGACCCTCTCCCAAGCCTCACCAGCAAGCTAGTTGTTTACAATTAGAGAATAACTCAATCTGTCCTTCAATGAAGTACTCTCTCTCTCTTCTTGGCTCTCAATGGAGGTTAATGACAACAACATATAGAGATCTAGAGAAATCCTAGTTTGATATCTTGATACAATAACCATTGGATATTCCTAAAGAGATAATCCTACGATAAGAGCCGTAAGATCTGACTTGAAGAGCAAGTTAGGCTTCTCAGGAATCACCAAGACCCGACCCAAATAATCCATCGGTGCCGCGTTTGGTCGACCGCACCCCAAGGTCGGTCGACCGTCCCTCTCTCGGAAACTTCTTCTTAGTAGGGCGGTCGACCGACCCCAAGTACGACAGATCGCAACTCCACCTGCTACTGCTGCTGACTGCTTCCCTTGCTTCCACTCCGTCTTCGATCGTCTCGATTCCTCCATCCGCTCATCATCTTCGTATCCAACTTAGTATGCAAGACATAAACCCAACAACTTGTTCCACATGTCATAGTGCTGACAAGGACTCAAAACACCTCTTATTTACCTGTCCTAAGGCCTGTCTAGCCTGGAAAGTAGTAAGGCTAGAATTTGGATGTTTAGAGAGCCCTAGATCGAATGCAAAGGTTTGGGGTCATTGGAGGGTAGAATTAGTCAGGAAAGAGAATAGAAATGCATGGGATATTGCTGCAGTAGCAATCATGTGAGGTCTATGGCTAAACCGTAATGATTTGTGTTTCCGTAATATCACATATAGATTTCCTGTCACGATGCATAAAATCTTTTTTTTTTCATTCATGATTGAGCAGGGTACGCGGGGGCGAAGAAGCGGCTGCACATGGAAGAGGAGGAGTAGTTGGGTACTCTTGCGAGAAGAGGATGCTCTTAATCGCTTATTAATTGTTTGTATCTGTATCTATAACTCTCTTTATGCATTATGGTCTACAGTTTGAGATGTTATGTTTTGGTTGTAGGGTTATTGAGTATCTTGTTGTAAATAGCTCTACCGTGTTTCGTTAATTTTTCATTAATAAAGCGATGACGTGGTCATCTTTTAATATATAAAAAAACACTAGTGTGTGTATGTGTGTGTCTGTGTGTCTATATATATATATATATATATATATATATATATATATATATATATATACTAGATTTGCCCATGGGCACGTGCCTACGGCACGTCTTCGGAACGATACAAAACACGAAAAGCCATGTAAACCGGAAAACAATAATTATGTAGCTCAAGTTTGAATAGAATGACAATAATTAGTTATAAATAAAAGTCTATATTGAAAAATAATTATAAATGGGGGTATAAAATCTAATTTCTTAAAATTTTAAGTGTGGAAAATAATGAAATTTAATTGTTGAAGAAATATTTGCTATTAAAACTCTGAAATTTTACAAAACCGAAATCTTAAAATCAAAATTTCTAAGTAAATAAAGAAAGAATGGGAGAGAGAGTTAGAGAGAGAGAGAAAGAGAGAAATATGAAAAAGTAATGAGAGGAGAGTGATAGTAATAAAGTTGAGTTTTTTAGGGGGAAAAATTTGGTTTTGGAGTTTGAAATTTTGGAGGAAAAATGTGTTTTGTGTGGTTTGATATAGGCCTTTGATTTTGGGGGAGATTGATTGTGAGCCACTTGATAGCTTTCTTTGTAATTTATTATTATTATTATTATTATTATTATTATTATTATTATTATTATTATATACTCTCTACTTGGAAAATTACTCGTTAAGCTAGTTACATGTTTGTCACCCTGTTTTATTATTAAGGGATTAACAAAATAAATCCAGAGTACTGGGCTGAAATACAAACTACAAACATGCAGTAAAACATAGAACCTCCAGTCATACATAGGAGGGTGGGATAATATAACCAAAAAAAAACCTTGCAACCACATGACCAGTACAGATAACAAGCGGTCCCTCCAACAAAACCCTGGAGGGTGGGCTGTTAAACTGATAGTCGGTATCACCTCGATATCGTACTCGTTCACCTAGAAGGCACTGGTAACACCAGAAATACTAATACTAGTCCCACGAAAAGTTATTTCGGTCAAACCAAAACCCCGGGATTGAGCACAAGTCAGGTGATTTCTTAGGCATCAGGACCCTTCTTGGGCCCTAGGGATAATCTCAGAACTCTACTAGACCCCATACAGGCCTAGTGGAATTTTCACTATAATTGCAATGGACCCCATCTTGGGCCCAATCACAATGCTTGGTCCAAAATAAATGTTCGTACATCAATTTAGCTCCGTGCGTTGCTCCCATGGCACGTGCACCTGAAGCGGATCAGGCAGAATTTTAGCATCTAAACTCTTTCGAATTTCAAATTTCAAAAGAGCATAAAAGTTGAAAAATTTTTAGTGTCAAATGCAGATATCCATGCTGCAGGCCCTATCAAACTCATACCACATTATCCTTTTGCACACTTTACCCATTTTTTCCTTAACTCACCTTTATAATTAAACATCAGTAGTAATTTACTCATTCGATGCACGTTTTAATAATTTCAAAAAATAAAAATAAAAACTCTGACGTAGAGAGAATTTGAACCGAAAACCTCCTTTATAACTCACCTTTATAATTAAACATCAGTAGTAATTTACTCGTTCGATGCACGTTTTAATAATTTCAAAAAATAAAAATAAAAACTCTGACGTAGAGAGAATTTGAACCGAAAACCTCCTTTATATTAATTATGTACATGCATTGCACATGTTGGTAGAATGACAATGACAAATGGCACTAAGTCTTTCTCCCATTATAATATTAGAGATTAGAGATAAACTCATTCTTCTATCTCTTTCACTTTTAAACATCATAACTCTCCTACCCCACTCCCTCATCATTCCCTTTCACTCGGTCTAAAACTAGAAAGAAAAAATAATGGTTTTAAACATGTATGCCCCTAACAAATATGAAAATATTATATATATATATATATATATATATATATATATATATATAGAGAGAGAGAGAGAGAGAGAGAGAGAGAGAGAGAGAGAGAGAGAGAGAGAGAGAGAGAGAGAGAAATCTTTGGTTGCACACTACTTGGTGAGCACTCCGTGAACACTCACAAAATAGAGCACCTATGACAAATCCGAACCGCTTATATTGTTCTATATACCTTAGATAATCTAACAATAAAAAATCAAGTAATTTGAAGTTCATTTGTCCATGATTTACATCATCACAAAATTGTATGGCTGAAAATTCTAACAGCATGATGGATGGACAAATGAACTTCAAATTACTTGATTTTTTATTGTTAGACTATCTAAGGTATATAGAACAATATGAGCGGTTCGAATTTGTCATAAGTGCTCTATTTCGTGAGTGTTCACGGAGTGCTCACCAAAAGTAGTGTGCAACTGAAGGGGATTCACTCAAATTATTCTTAACAATATGTGTCACATCTCTTACTTACAACTAGCTCTTGTTAAAAGAACTTCAAATACAGCAACTAGATGTAGAATGATCAGTTTTCTTTGATAGATTTGATGTAATTTGCCATCGAATCTTATCAATTTCAAATACATGTTATACGTAAAGGCAAATATTGGGGATAAATAATTTTTTAATGAAACATGGGGGTCAAGGTCAACCTTTACGATAAAAAAAACTATTGGAGATAAATATGAATGAGGCTCACATTATTAGAGGCACTAGTTTTACTTATGCGATGAACGTCTTAATAAATATTTTTTAAAAAGTAAAAACTCCGACGGTGTGAGGACTCGAATCTAAGACCTTCTTCATATTAGTTATATACACGCGATACATGTAATTTGGAATGTTTACAAATGACAATTCTTCTTCTCCTATTATAATATTAGATATTACTACTAATTTACATGTGCGATGTACGTCTTACTAATTTTTTTAAAAAAAGTTAAAACTCCAACGTATTCTAACCTTGAACCTAAGATGTCATACATATTAGTTATGTACGCGCGATACACGTAAGAAAAATAACAACTTCAACTCTCGCATTATAATATTAGAGATTATTAGAGATTATTAGAGATTAGAGATTAGAGATACATGAAAATACACATTTTTAGGGGCATAAATGATATTATCATATTATTAGGGCTATACATGTAAACACACGCACACACAAAATGTAATTTCTATTTCTGAATTGCAAATTGTGAATTGCGAATAGGTACAGGTCGGGTTCCAGTCAAACCTAGCCCCTTACACACCCACCAAATCCGAAAATTTTGCCGTACTGCCCCACTTTTTGAAAATATTTGGCGCTTTGATTCACTTCCGAAAACAATTAGCGATCTGCCCCTGTTTAGGACACGTCATCATAAACCGTTATTGGAAATAACAGCATAGGTTATTTACATGCCGTTATTTTCAATAACAGCATCTATATTTAAAAAAAGTGTCATGCTGTTATTTTGAATAACGACATAGGTTATTTTATTTTTCGACAGCTTATAGTCTTCATTTAGAAAAAAATTACAAGTGGGAAAATCTTATAACAGATGTCGTTATTTCAAATAACGGCATTCTCAATACTGATGCCGTTATTTGGAAAACGGCATCAGTTATAAATTTTTTTCATAAAAAAGTAACTTATTATTCATCCTCTTTGACGAATAAGTTAATTAAAAAAAAAAAAATTATAACTGATGTCGTTATTCTAAATAACGGCATCAGTTATAATTTTTTAAAAAAAAATTAACTTATTATTCATTTTCTCTGTTTCCAAACAACGGCAAGAATTCATTTATATATAACTGATGCCGTTATCTCCAATAACTGCATCAGTCATTCGAATGCTGTTATTCAGGATAACGACATTATTTATAAGTTTTTTTCATACTTAGAATTTTTTAAAGTTAGAAGATTCACACATGTAAAAGAAATATACGGATGCCGTTATTCTAAATAACGGCATGGAAAAAAAATGTAAAATAGATGTCGTTATTGGAAATAACGGTATGTAAATAACGGCACGTAAATAACCTATGCCGTTATTTCCAATAACGATTTATGCTGACGTGTCCTAAATAGGAACAGTTCGCTAATTGTTTTCGGAAGTGGGCTAATTGTTTTCGGAAGTGGGTCCGAGCGCCAAATATTTTCAAAAAGTAGGGCAGCACGGCAAAATTTTCACCAAATCCATCAAAACAGAACAAACAATCTCCACCAATCACAGAGCAGCTCCAAAATTCCATCACATGACCGTTACTCTCTCCTTCCCCTTCATGTCCTCCTCTACTTTGGGATTCGTGCCACTACAAACCCACTCACCGACTCACCCACCGCCCATAATCTCAGAGCTTCCTCTTCCAATGGCAAAGAACTGAAGGAGATTGAGGAGAAATGCAATATTTGGAAGCAATGGTAATACTTGACGTGTTTTTTTTTTACTTTCGGTTGAACTTTGAGATTAGTTGTAGCAAAAGTTTGAAATTATGAAACATTAACTAGGAATGTTATGACACTGAGTTAGCAATTTTCCCTGTGCCGAACTAGAGAGATGAATGTGTCCCTTCTTTGTAGCATTTCGGCGAACAGTTGGAAGGCAACTGAGTTTTGTAGTAGTGGTGGTAGATGAAATGGCTTACAATGCTCCGGTCAACAATTTAGGAATGAGGAAAGGATTAATGATTGTGCTCAAAATTTGGAGTTTGTTTCTTAGATTTCGGCTATGTTTGAGAACAAAGTTAAGTTAGGATAACTGGAGTTCTCTCTCATAACTTTAAAAAACTGAAGTTATCCTAACTTTGGAGTTATCTTTCATAACTTTAAAAAACTCAAGTTATCCTAACTTTGGAGTTATCTCTCGTAACTTTAAAAAACTCAAGTTTCGTAATTTTGACATGTTTGAAACTCATTTTGGAGTTAAGATAACTATAGTTATCTTCCCTCAAAAGGTGAGAAAATCATAGGTATCTAAACTCCACTCTTACCTAATTTTCTTTACTTTGAAGATAACTTCAAAATGGAGGTAAGAGTGTGGCTATCAAAGTTAGCATACCTTGTAACTCCAAAGTCAAAATAACTTTGATTGTCTAAACTTTATTCCCAAACAGAGCCTTCGTTATTTCTTCGTTGAGAATTGTGTTTCTTGCATTTGCATGTTGATGTAATTTGTTGGTATTAAGAGGTTTTAAAATGTTTTCTTATTAAGTCTTTATTGTAGAAAGAGTGATAAGTAATAATTTGATATGACAATTGAAATCGAGTTAATGCAATAAAAAGGGTGAAGTGTACAAAAGATATTGTTAGAAAATAAATACCAAAATCTCAACTTTTTCCACAACTTTGGGGTTCTGGTCTTCTGGTAAGTTGTTTCACATGGTATAAGAGCTATTTTGATTATCCCTGCATACAATCCAGGTCTTGGCCACAAAGATGACCTTCAACCTGCGGGGACGTGTAGGAAGATTTTAAAACTCAGGATCGGGAGTGGGATCGGTTTTTCCAAATATTTGGATTGAGATCAGGATTGGTATCGACCGGATCTGTAGTATTGAATGTATGTAACGAGTGTTTTTGATCAAGCATTTTTATTAATTAAACAAACATAATATGTTTCTATAACAAAATTATTTTAAAAATTATAATTAATATTGGAAAAATGATTTGATGAATTTAATAATTATTTTTGCAAATTTAATATTTTAATTACAAACTTGAACATTTCAATTAGTTTCAGAGAATTATTAATGTAGAATAAAACTAAAACAATAGAAATAGGCAAACCAAATTTTACAAATTTTATTTACATTTAGGAGAAAATATATAATCTAAAACAATATAAAAAATATATTATTAATGTAGAATAAAACTAAAACAATAGAAATAGGCAAACCAAATTGTACAAGTTTTATTTACATATAGGAAAAAATATATAAGCTAAACATAAAATGATGTTCATTAGGAAAAAATATATAAGCTAAAACAATATAAAAAATATATAAGCTAAACATAAAATGATGTTCATTATATTACATCTTCACTGCTTGGATAAGAGCATCTATAGTCGTTGAAGGTGAAAATATGAATATATGAATAAATGGAAATAAGAATCGAACTTTTGCTGCACTCGTTAAAAGCTATTTTTTAGCTTTCTATCGTAAAATAATAAGCGACGGCACATGAAGTGCCGTCGGAGGAAAAAAAAATTAAATAAAGCCGAAGGGAGGGACGGCACTCGAAGTGCCGTCTGACACATAAAAAAATTCGTCCTCGGAATGCAAAAAAAATTACAAAAAAATATAAAAAATTACAAAAACATTTCAGAAATTACGAAAAAATTACAAAAAATTACAAAAACATTTTAGAATTTACAAAAACATTTCAGAAATTGCAGAAACAAATAAAAAAATTGCAAAAAACTCCGGACGGCACTTCATGTGCCGTCCGACATTATCGGAAAGTTTCGTAAATAAAAAATTACAAAAACATTTCAGAAATTACGAAAAAATTACAAAAACATTTCAGAAATTGCAAAAAAAATTTAAAAATTGCAAAAAAAAATCAAAAATTACAAAAAACCTCCGGACGGCAGTCCGAGGAATTTGGGTTGGAAATTTTTTTTTTTTCAAAGGACGGCACTTCATGTGCCGTCCGATAGGATTTGGGGTGTTTTTTAATTGGAAAAAAAAAAAAAATCAAGGGACGACACTTCAAGTGCCGTCCGACGGGGAAAAAATTATTTTTTCGGTGGGACGGCACTCGAAGTGCCGTCGCTCAAATATGGATATTTCTCAGATCGATTCTCATTTATGGCACACGACTGTAGCGATTTATCGATAAAATGGATATTTGGCAAACGATAAAATAGATATTTGGCAAACGAGTGCAGCACGTTTCTCAGCCAAATATTCATTTTATCGATATTTGGCAAACGACTACAGATGCTCTAAGAGTATCCACATGAAAAAAAAAAATCAGATGTTGAAAATTTTCAATCATAGGATCGGTGGGTTCGGGTTGGGATCGGGCCGATCCATCTGATCCAATTGATAACTTGGCCGATCTCCGGATCTCGGAGTCATCTCGCCGATCCCGAGATTTATGGGTTGTATCGGAGATACCCCTTGAAAAGCGATCCAGATTGGCCGGATCGGATTGGACTCAGCCGATCTTTAAAACCATGCGTGTTAAAATATAAATACCAAATCCTCAACCCTTTCCACAATTTCCGAGTTTTTGTATATTCATAGCGTCTCTCACAAATATCGTGGTATGGCTCATTTGTCTTGGGCCTAAATGTCATGAAAGTTATATGCATTTAACACAAAAGTTTAATTAGTCATTGCTAATTCAAACCAATTAATTAACCATTCGAAGGGCAAAAAACATTGTATAACAAAAGAAAATATGGATATGTAAACCACAATTTTAACCGTTTTAATATAAGGAAAGGAAAATTCATTATATGTGCATATCGTGAACAGTTATAGGATACACAGGTTCCAAAAACGTAACAAGCTGGATAGTGACTTAGAGCATCTCCAACCATACTAGCTAAAATGGCTAGCCAAATTGTTCAAATAGTGTTTTTGCCTAGTAAATTTGGCTAGCCATTTTGCTTCATCTCCAACTATGCTTCTTCCTTTATATTTTGCCTCTTGCTCTCCATTTTGTCTCTTCATGTTCATGGCTAGGCAAAATGCCTAGCCATATGCCTAACCGTTGGAGATGCAAATTAAGTGAGACTCTCCAAATATGGCTATGCCTTTTCATTTTGGCTAGCCGTTGGAGATGCTCTTATAGTACAAAAAGCATTTTCTATAAATAATATCCCTTCTGCTCATGGGAATCGAATATTAGCCACCTATGCAGGGCCGGCCCTGATATGTAGGCGGGCAAGGCGGCCGCCTCGGGCCCCCGCGGAATTCGCCATTTTTGGGGCCCCCGATTTCAAACTTTCCTTGTAAATATAGGCACGCGTTTCGCGCGTAAATTTTTTTTTATTTTTTTTATATGGGGCAGGGGGGCCCATTTCGGAAGTTCGCCTAGGGCCCCCCGGAACTCAGGGCCGGCCCTGCACCTATGTAGGAGTGCGAGGTATATATATAGTTGTCAGGGCCGGCCCTAAGTTTCCAGGGGCTCATGACAAAAGGCCCAAATAATTATTTTTGGGGCTCTAATTACAATATAATTTTTTTACGAGCAAAATACGTGCCTATATTTACAAGGGGAATACAAATTTGGGAGCCCCTAAGAGCATCCACAGTCGTTTGCTTTATTGCCATTTTTGCCATTTTTTTCCTACTGTAGCGCTCACAGTCGTTTGCTATTTTGCCATTTTTTGGCAAAAGCGCTACAGTAGATACGGAGAAATAGCAATCGAAATAGCAATATGCATATTATAGCGGACGAAACATGATGTTTCGTCTGGATTATTTTATTATATTCTTAATTGATCGGACGAAACATGATGTTTCGTCCGAAGTAAAAAAAAAAACGAATAAAATAACCTTTAAACGTGGGAATGAACATGATGTTTCGTCTCAATTTGAGACGAAACATCATGCTTCGTCCCAATCCGAATTTCAAAAAAAATTTGTAAATTTAAATTTTTTTTGCAATTTTTTTAATTTATTTTGCAAATTTTTAAATTGTTTTTGCAAAAAAAATTTACAATTTGTTTAAAAAATTCTTTTTGCAATTTTTTTTTTAAAAAAAATTTCCGGAAAAACTGGACGAAGCACCATGCTTCGTCCAGAATCTGGGCCATTTTTTGGAAATTTTTGTAATTTTTTTAATTGTTTTTGCAAATTTTTTAATTGTTTTTGCAAATATTATTTACGAATATTTTTAAAATTTGTTTTTTGCAAATTTTTTTTGCAAAAAAAACCTTTATTTTTTTCCAATTTTTGGGACGAAACATCATGTTTCGTTCCGCCATTTTTTTGCCAATTTTTTGCCAATCGACGACTGTGGATGCTCATCGAATTGGATTGCTAAAAAATACATTTTGCCATTTTTTACATCGAACGACTGTGGATGCTCTAAAAGTGCAAAAAAAAACGGAGGCCTGAGACGGCCGCCTCACCGGCCTCAAGGTGGGGGCCGGCCCTGATAGTTGTGCCATTGCACTACACATGCTTAGCAAAATTACTGGCTTTATTTGTGAAGTCAAAAGGATTGGAAGGCAATGACCTGTATGATCATGAAATTTGATTTTATATTCAAACTTGAACTTGTGACATTCACTTGCAAGGAATCAAACACATGCTCACAATATAAAATGAGTAATGCTACATCCACTACCAATTTCACTATATTTCTCTTCACTATCTTAGGTGGCACACTCCAATAAGTAGGAGATGATACAATAGGTGGGAGCTCTCTCCAATAGAAGTATGACACCTAAGGTAGTGAACAAAAATGTAGTGAAATTGGTAGTGGATGAAGCATTACTCATATAAAATACACCCTTTTGGGCCATTGCCCAACACCCTTACTCATAATGGCTTCTCCTTTAATTCCCTCTTCCTTGTACACATTTACAAGACAATATAATACCTATATCTACACAGAAATGCACTCTGTTGAATTTTTTTTTTTTGTTTTTTTTTTTTTTTGAAGAAAAGGTGGAATAATGCCACCCTGTTTCATTAATAAGTGATTAATAAACAACCCCGAAGTCTCGGAGGACAAAAGAGCATTACAGGAAATAAAACATAGCCCCCAACAACACCCTGGGGGATGGGTTACATCATCAAGCCTAACGGCAACCAAAAACCCAGATACAAACTACAAGGCCTGAAACAAAATAGGAAGAAGTGAGGCGGCTGTCCACTCATCAGTCCAAAGTGGGCCCGATCTCTATCTCCTCATCGTCATATTCATCCACCTGGAACACCCTTGCAATCCTCCCTCTTGCTCCTGAAGCAGCAGCTGTAGCCCAAAAGGAAATAAGATGCATGACATGAGTAAGATTACTAGAAATAGAATTACAAGAAGCACGGAAGTAAAAATTATTCCTATCTAGCCATAACACCCATGTGGTTGCCGCAATGGCAATAAACCATGCATCTTTCATATCGTGTCGGGATGATGCAAATCTGGGGCCAACCCATAGTTCCTCGTAGTCTCTAGGGTAATCACTAGTTCCTAGTGCTCTCAGCACCTCTATCATGACGGCCTTGCTTCTGGTGCAGTGAAGAAACAGATGATTCAGGTCTTCCACGTGAGCGTTGCAGAATCCGCAATTGGTAGCAATGCTAGGTTGCCTCTTGGCAAGGTTCTCTCTAGTAAGAATAGCATTGTTGAGCACAAGCCAAAGGAAGACTCTAATTTTCAGAGGCGTTTTGGCCTTCCAAAGAACCGCTGCCCAGCTGGGCCTGCATCCTCGGTAATGAATCCGGTGGTAAAGCGTTCTAACCGAGAACACACCTCTCTTCTCGAGACCCCAACGCACATGATCTGGGCCTTGGGCACATGTCACTCCGGACTGGACAATGCGCAATTGTAGTTCATGCAGTTGCCGAGTCAAGCTTGGGGAGAGAGTTCCTCGGAACGACGGTCTCCAAGACCCTCGTTTCCATGTTTCCGCTACCGAGATATTCGGTCGACTCGCAATAGCAAACAATTCTGGGAAATCATCCTTAAGGTTATGAGGACCGCACCACTTGTCCCACCAAAATCTGGTGGTCCGACCATTGCCGATCACGGATGAAGTGACGGAGTTGAAAGGTCCGCTGGCTTTAGCAACTCCTTTCCAGAACCGGGAGACTTTTGATCCCACACGAAATCCTAAACTTCTTGTCCCTTTACCTCGAAGGTAAGGTTGGATAAAGTCCTGCCACCCTTCCCCGCCATGATGAAACACTTTCCACCACCACTTTCCCAGGAGAGCCAAGTTCATATCTCTGAGGTCAATGATTCCTAGCCCTCCATGCCTTTTATTCATGCAAGCGATGTTCCATTTAATGAGGTGGTAACCTCCCTTACTTGAGTCTGCACCTTTCCAAAGGAATCTCTTCCTGATACGGTCAATCCTTTGGATCACCCACTTTGGGAGTTCGAAGAAGGACATATAATAAATGGGCAGATTGGATAGCACCGAATTGATGAGAACCACTCTGCCCCCAAGAGAGAGTGATTTGCCTTTCCAACCGGACAATCTGTCCTCCACCCTGTCAATAATAGGCAACCAGTCAGCTTTAGTAAGCCTCCCTGGCCGAAGCGGCAGCCCGAGATATTTGATCGGGAACTCTTCTGTCGCGCAATTGAGAATGGTGGCATGCTCCCGAGATTCAGCTTCTGACAACGAGATAGGAATTAGCGCACTTTTGTGGAAATTAATTCTGAGACCTGACCAAGCCTCAAAGCAGTAAAGGACGCCTTTAAAGCAAATAGTTTCCGATCTGGATCCATTTCCAAAGATAAGAGTGTCGTCGGCATATTGAAGGATCGTGCATCCCTGATTAGCTGTACTGCTGGCCACGGGTGAAATCCACCCTTTTCCTTGACAGTTCTCCATCATACCTCTGAGCACGTCCGCAAAAATAGTGAATAAAAGTGGGGATAGCGGGTCCCCCTGACGGAGACCTTTCTTGCACGGGAACGAGGGACCTGGTCTCCCATTCACTGAAATGGCCGTTTTGCTAGATTGTAAGCATTGTTTGATCCATCTAATCCATTTGACCCCAAAGCCTCGCCCTTTTAGGGCCTCTAGCAAACAATCCCATTCCACAGAATCGTAAGCCTTCTCAAAATCCAGCTTGAGGAGGAAGTTCTTGGAGTTGCTCTTGTGGCAGTGATGAATAACTTGTTCAGCAGTAGCCACGCAGTCTAGGATACATCTCCCCTTAATGAATCCCGTCTGTGTTCTACTGATAATACTGTCCATAACGCTACTCAACCGGATAGCAAGAACCTTACTGATGATTTTAGCCGAGCAGTTTATCAGGCAAATAGGTCTGAAATCCCCAACGCACTTGGACTCCTCCCGTTTGGGGATCAACACAACTTCTGCAAAGTTGAACATCCCCAGCCTCAGGTTATTGTGGAAAAAATCCAACATGATATCCATAAATTCCCCCTTAATTTCTTCCCAAAACACTTGGTAGAACATCATAGGAAAACCATCTGGCCCAGGCAATTTGTCAGCTCCCATCTGGTCAATGGCCGCTTTGACCTCTGGTTCCGTGAAGGGTTCCTCCAAGGGGGACGCAATTTGCCCTGGATCAATATGATACTTAAGCCAGAATTCCTCACCCATAGGGATCCGAAAGTCGTTCTTCTTCCCAAAGAGACCCTTATAGAAAGACAGGAAAGTGGAAGAGATCACCTTCTCATCCTGCGAAGGTCCAGTCTCTGTCTGAATAGATAGGATAAGATTGGATCTCCTCCGAGCACTCGCCACCCGATGGAAATAGGCTGTGTTTGCGTCTCCCTCTTTGAGCCACGAAATCCTGGACCTTTGTTGCCATTTGATCTCTTCAAGCCTATATAGATTGGCAATATAATCCCGGAGTTCTAATAGCCTATTTCGTTCTTCCTGCGATAGGACTCTAGACTCTTCCACCCTCTCGAGCTCATCAATTTGTTCCAGGAAGACTTCTTTGTCACGCCAGATGTTCGAGAATCTAGATCGATTCCATCTACAGAGTCGCCTTCTAAGCCTACGGATCTTCCCACACCATCTAGACGCAGCGTCCCGGCCGGGTAATGGGAGTGCCCAATTCTCCATAACCATATGGTGGAATCCCTGAATTTCCAACCAGGCCTTTTCAAATCTGAATTTCCTAGGCTTGCGGGGACCCCGATTGCCTAAATCAAGTAAGATCGGTGTGTGGTCAGAAGTTGGTCTAGGAATCGATCTGGCCGTAGCGAGAGGAAATAGAGCTTCCCAATCCATAGAGACAAGGATCCTGTCCAACTTGGCCATGACCGGGACCGCTTGCAGATTAGACCAAGTAAAAAGCCTATCATTGATCGGAATATCAATCAGTTCAAGTTCCGTGATAACTCTATTGAATTCCTCTCGATGCCTGTCGCTAGCGCCTCTTCCCTTGTGCTCAAAAGCAAATCTGGTAATGTTGAAGTCCCCACCCACAATCCAAGGTCCCGACCAGCGCTGACGGATGTCGGCCAGTTCTAGCCAGAATGCCTCCCTGTCTACGGCCACGTTCGGTCCGTAGACAACAGTCACCGTCTGCATCCAGTCATCGGATCGACGCTTAAGTCTGGCAGTTAGAGAGAACATACCACAGTGCTCCTCTTCACATGAAAGAAGGTCAGAATTAAACCCAATAGCAATCCCCCCTGAGGCACCGACAGAGGGGCGTAACACCCACTCCTTGATTCTGTTACCTCCCACTCTTTTGAGTTTGAACCCGTGCTGGAGTTTGGTCTCCTGCAGACCTACAACATCTGCCTTGGAGTTGTTAATGACATCCCGCACCATACCCCTCTTACCCCTATCCCCCAACCCCCTAACGTTCCAAAATAGTGTATTCATTGGGGAACCGAATCAACAGAGATCGTAGTAGAGGGAGTGGGGCCGACCCCAGTCTCATGGGAATCCGTAGGCTTCGTGCGATTCATAAGGGTATTGTGATGGCTAGTCTTAACCCTATCAAATTCCCAACCCCTGATTTTATTAAGAAGTAACGCGCTCCGATCTGTGTCCCATACCTCTAACCCACAAGTTTCAGCAAGTAAAAAAACATCGGAGTCTGACATGAAATTTAAAATAGATGCTAAAAAGTGAGTCGTACCTCCCTTGTCGAACTTGGCGGATTTGGCCGCCGCTGCCACTTCAAGGTCGCCACTCTGTTGAAATTTCTAGGAGAGAGAAGCAGAAGAAAACATCTGATACTAGGGTTCGAGTGTTTCGGTCCAAATTTTGCTCGTGTCAGCCGAAACGTTAGATGGAGAGAGGTTCTTCATTAAACAGTCTTTTTATATTAGTCTCTTACAATGTAGAATCTGTGCAGGCGTCCTAAGAGATTAGTGTCTAATTAATATGAAAATACTTATATAAAACTACTAATGTGCATGTTTATGTATTATGTAAAGTATATTTTTGAAGGACTATTGCAGACATAATAATTTGCTAGGGACCGATATTAAAAAGACTTACTATCGTAGACAAAACTGCCTTCATATCTCTATCAAAAAAAATAAGACCACACTATCATTAATGAGTGTGCTAGGCAAAATAATCTGTTAGAAGATAAGCTGGGGGAGAGTTTGCAAAAGAAAAGAGTTCGGAGGCCTGGTAATCATCAATCTTAGAGATATGAACAAAGCAATGCTCAGTAAATGGTGGTGGAAGTTGGCTAACAGGCGCAACAGTTGGTGGTGTAAATCATTCATTAAGTATTGGGCGAGGAAGAAATTCAGATACGGGTAAAAAACGTCTATAGTAGGAATTCCTTCTTATGGAAGGGGGTTTCCAAAATGGGAGATATTTTTCACAGCAATACTGTCTGCCGGATAGGGAACACCAAGAATACAAGATTCTGGAAGGATAAGTGGTGCGGAAACAACACTCTGATGAGACTTTTCCGTCAGCAGCAAAAGCAGCCCTAAACAATGATACCTTGGTCAGTGACGTTTGGAGCAACAACATGCTTAGGTTAGAAGTAAAGGACATCCTAGATCAAGAATCAATTGATCAACTCTAGAATTTAAACAATTTTATTCGTACTGAAGGGAGGTACACCCAAGAGGTTGAAGATGAAAGACGATGGATATTGGATCCCAATTACAGATTCACAGTATCTTCACTATACAAAAGGCTCAATGACGGAGGAAGTAGAAATGAGATTGCTGACGTCATATGGCACATTAACGCTCCGACTAAAGTGAAAGTCTTCTTATGATTGGTGGAAAACGATGCGATCTTATCGAGAGTCAATTTGGCGAAACGTGGAATTACGGTGAATGTTGCCTACACTAGATGTCAAACACAGGACGAGGATACGAATCACATCATCTTTAATTGTCCTAGAGCTAGAATGGTTTGGGAGAGGATGGGTCCTAGATTTGGGGTCTTGGATTGTCCGGGGTCGAGTTCGGAGGTCTGAGGTAATATTAGATCAAACAGGATTAAAAAGGAGGATAGACTAGATTGGGATATTGCTGTTGCCTTTACGATTTGAAATCTATAGCTAGACCGTAACGACTTGTGTTTTTGCAGTATTAATCATAGATTTTCTGTTCTGTTGCATAAAACTCACCTCTTCATTCATGAATAAACAGGGCACATCGGATCCAACAAGAGACTTCGATTGGAAGAGGTGGAGTAGCTCATTCTCAGCTTGGGCGACTCTCAGGCTTGGGTAGTCTTTTGGGAGATTTTGGATCTCTTGTTGATTGTATCTATTTTGTTGCCTCGAGTAGGCGGTTGAGGTTATAGCCTCTATTTTGGGAGTTCTTGATGTTTACTTGCCTACGGGCTTTCTATGTAATTTTATATGCTTGTTTCGTTAATTATTATTAATGAAGCGATGACTGATTCATCTTCTTATCAAAAAAAAAAGAAGATAAACTAATGTCAAGTTTATACTTAAGTGGACAAATTTTTTTACCAGTAAATAAATTAGAGAAAAAACGTTTGAGTATGATCTACCCCAGTTATATGCTGAAGTGTGACCGAAATATTGTTTGCTTACCCCAATTATTGAATAAGTAATGCACGTTTTTTCATATATGTGTTTAATTATTCACCTGGTCATATTTACCTATTTTCTGTTATCTATATTTTGTCGATAGGTATGCTTGTCAATAGGTATGCTTGTACACTTATAACTGCTAGTCCAAGACCAGTGCGAGTCATGTCATGGCCTACTTGGTGAAAATAAAATTTACTCTAGTATTTGGTATCAACACTTCACCTTTAATTAGTTTATTAGAAATCTTAGGCTCCTCAATTGTAGTTTGCAGTTTTTCTTGAAAGCGAGCTCATCCACTAATAGCAAAAAATTCATCGGCTAATTAAGGATTAAACATACATATAATTCTTTTTGGCCTTCTGCAGTTCAAATTTGCTAGTGTGACTATTTGTGGGTAAAATGTAAGATTAAACATACATATAATTCTTTTTGGCCTTCTGCAGTTCAAATTTGCTAGTGTGACTATTTGTGGGTAAAATGTAAGATTATAATCTCTTGGGTTTTGTAGAAACCGTATTTGTACTAAAAGAGTTGCCATGTTGCTTTCCTATAATATAAATCCTACAAAGAGGTAAAGGCAAAGAATCAAAGTATTATACTACGAAATTAATATATGTTTTGCAATTTGTCAGAAATCAGTGTATTTAATACTAAAACTTGGTTGTGTTTAAATTGACACATGTTTTGCAATATCTCTGAAAAATAATATGTTTCGATCACTTAAAACGGTTATGTCTGAATACATGAAATCTTGGTTTGTTTCAGGTTCCAGTTAATAACCCTTGTGCTGCATTAAAAATGATCCGTGAAATCACTCAATCCCCTTCTTCATAGGTTTGTTCAGACATTATTCATTCTCATGCAATAACTGCTGCCTCTGCAATTGATATATACACAAAAGAGAGACAAGGCATTGTCAATACCAACATTTATGTCAGGGGGAAACGTTTTTCCTGGTAGTTTAGGTAAAATTTCAGAAAAATACCACAATCTTTCACTGTTTAAAATAAATACCACCTATTATTTTTTAAAAAGAATACCACAACCTATATTCCGTTCAGACTAGAGATGTTCCCTTGGATATTTTGGAGAATTTGAGAGTGGCTTGCACTCTCGGGAATGAAAGGTTGTGTTATTTTTTTCTTAGAAAGATTAAAGGTTGTGGTATATTTCTGTAACTTAGCCGATAGTTTATTCGATCATTTTGGTTGTAAGTAATTTAGTATTATATAAAAATCGGAGAAAGAAAGAAGAAAAAAAAGGAGAAGGATGTTGACTGGGGAAGAGAGTGACGACCATTAGTTTACTTTTACTTGAATACCCAAAGGACTTATATTAGCACTGGATTGGATTACATAAGAACAGACAACATAAAATTACAACAAACATATCACAGTTAACATGTTTCACCCTTATTATATTAGTTAACTCCACCTTATGTATCAGTTATTACATATTACTATACCAACATTCCTCAGAAGTCACCATATCCAACCCCCCATCCTACACAACCAACACATCTTTACTGCTCTCTTCATCCACCAGTCTGGGTCCCACTTTCTGAAACTTGCAGGACCTGCAGTTGGTTGAAAGAAATCCAGCCGTCTGATATCGATCCTCCCCTCCCATCATTGGCATTGCCACTCCCGTCTTCACCAGGCTTACATAATCGGGCTGGTAAGTCTGGCCTAGTATTCCTTCCACTGTATCACTCAGTTTCTTGAACTTGAATTGGGTCTCTAGGTGAGCAAATGCATCACCTGCAGGCAACCTGTAGTTATGTGCTTTATTCTCCTTTTCTCCTATGGGAGTCACTTTAACATACAACTCGAGTAGGCCCGAGATGGTTACTTTGATGCTGTTGTATTCGTCAGTCCTTTCTATTATAACTTGTCTTTGTTGGTTGCTCTCGTCATCAGTTGAGTCTGACCTCCACTCTGCTTCGTCATCAGTGGGGACAAATATGTCCTCCCCATTGAAACGGAAGATGAGGGAGTCGACCTTGTCGTCCCAGACGGAGATGCGTTTGGCAGCAATGACAAGGATTTGGTCGTCGAACATGACAGCGAGGGCCTGCACCCAGGTGAAGTCACGGGTCCGATCTTGAGGGCGGGTCCCAATGAAGTGGGCATTGATGTGGAGATCATCATCCGAGACAAGGGCGAAGTTTTCGCCTTTGGCACCATGGAAGTAGAACATGGTACCGTCACCGCCAACGAGGCGAGGATCGTAGCAGATGGAACCATAGCCATTGCAGTTAGGCTTGCGATCTGTAGGAAAAATAAAGCGTGCAGTTTCTGCATGTTATGCTTGATTCTGGTGAAATGATTGTGCCTTAAGATTTACATCAATTAAATTAGGATTGGTGTTTAAACGAGGTCGAAGTTTAGATGAATGGTTTTTCATCTATCATTTGAATTTCTTGGAAGAGAGAGAAAATATCTAATGTAGTTGCACATCCTTTGATCTGTCTTTCTCATGACCATGTCCACCACAGTGGACAGGATCCACTTGATACTTCCTTCTTTAGTTGAGGCTCAGAAGTTTCAGTATTTTAGATCCTCCAACGTGTGTGTGTGCGCACGCGTGTGTATACATTTAGAAAAGTCAAGTGCATATGATCCATGCACCCACGAATACTTTGGAATCTACCTGCATTTGAATACCTCGATAGGTGGATGGAACTTGTACTTGACCCTCTATACCAAAAAAGACCCATACACAAAATCCAGAAAAAGAGAGTGAGGGGAACGTAAGCTTACTTCTGCAAGTTGTCTCACAACGGCTACTGCAATCAACAAAACACCCTTTTGCCCCTTTGTCTTTGCCTTTGCCTTTGCCTTTGCCTTCAACTTCGACTCCGTTCTTCTTGGGCTTCCTGTCTGTGCATTCTGCTGGACACTCGAGGATTTTATACTGGCAGCTTCCTCTCGCCAAGCAGAAGAACCTCTCCTGACCTGTTCCCTTTTTCGAGTCAAGTACCACGTAATTGGTCGACGCAGGGTCCAAACCCGGCGTTGGCTTGCTACTCCCTCCTTTCCCAGTGTTCCCCTTATCCCCCCCTTTCCCTTTATCCCCTTTACCTCCTTTATCTCCTTTCCCTTTGTCTCCTTTCCCCTTATCTCCTTTCTGCTTATCCCCTTTGCTTTTGTCTCCCTTTCCCTTGCTCTTATCGGTAGTGGCATCAATCTCTGAAGCCAGTGTGGCTCCTAACATTAGAATAAAGATGAAGATTGCAAGAAGAGAGACTGAAAGAGTCCCTCTCTTTCTTGCCATGTTTTCTGTACTTGGTGGCAATGTGTATAGTGAGAAATGTGTTGGTTATTATTTGTAAGGATGAATGAGGGAGGAAGAAGAGGTGCAATCTATTTATAGGGGAATGGGAGTTGAGGGCTTTCAAATTTGAAGTAAGGAACACATGGGGGGTTGTGTTGAAGTTTGTATTATA
The DNA here is from genome assembly GCA_017893485.1 of Hemerocallis citrina. Taxonomy (NCBI): domain Eukaryota; kingdom Viridiplantae; phylum Streptophyta; class Magnoliopsida; order Asparagales; family Asphodelaceae; genus Hemerocallis; species Hemerocallis citrina. Next base: position 209,239,078 of record CM030367.1, on the reverse strand, counting down.
CAATTCAAACCTTGTTAGGCACATATTTTCTCATACTTTGCTTCTTTACAAAAAAGAAAACAAAGCTTTCATTTGAATTATTTTGCTATTAGACTTTGTTAAAGGGCCATTTCCCCTGTTGGATAAATATTCATCGGATCCTTCTTAACTGCAAGTTTTTTCCATTTGGCTCTATTTAGGATCAGGTAACTCTTGCCGTTATTCTTCTTAACTGTTTCAACCAAATCTATTCAAATCTACCTTTTTAAACTGTAATTCTACACTCTTGCTATCCAATGATGCTGTTACTGCTCTCCTTTTCACCTGAGTCCAAAGTATCTTAATCTGTTTTCCCACATTTTATTTTCAATTCGAGCTGTCTCAAGTTTCACAAGAGTGCACTCTTTCCTTATCTTCTATTTTCACATATCCACCTCAATGTACCCAATTCTGCTGCTTGCTTTTACGTTGATAAAAGTGAAAGTTCAAAACTAAAACTGCTGAGTTTAATTTAGCCGTCAGAAGCAACATATATACTAATTCAGCCGTCGGAAGCTTTGATCTTAAGTCATAACCAGTAGCTTTATATTCCAACCTACAAGTAAACCTGGCATGTGCTTTCACATGCAAAGCTTGCTGATGAGTGACTTCTAATCAAGTTAGTATTGTAGAATTAAACACAAACAAGTGCTATTTTCATGTTTCAATCTTACATGAGTTATGTTAATGCATTGCACATGAGGCCAACTGGTAACATTCATAGAGCCTTGTCAGTAATCAGCAAAGGTAATCAATAGGTATAGTTATTATAACAAACCAACTAATTCTTCTAGTTAGATAATCAGAGTGAGGAGACCAAGAAATTACCTGGTTTTACCCTGAAATAAGAACATCCCCTTATATAAGCAAAGATCCTCCACATAGCATTAAGCAACATTTTTTCCTTCAAACAAACATGACTTTGTAATGTGATGTGAAATCTGTGTTTGTTTCAGGTGCCAGTGGAGAACCCTTGTGGTGTGTTACAGATGATGGGTGAAATCACTCAATCTCCTTGTTCTTCTTCATAAATTTGTTCAGAAATTATTCGCTCTCCTGCAATTACTGCTGCCTCTGCAATTGATATATACACACAGAAGAAAAGGCAAGACATTGCCGATACCAGCAACTCATGTCAGAGCCTGATATCTTATATTTAGTCATTTTTCTTGTTAGTAATTTTACATTATTTATAAGTTAAAGAAAGAGAAAGAGATAATTGTAGCACAAATGTTGGGTTGGAACAGAGTAAATCTGCGTTAAAGTGTTTACTCCGAATGGCCAATGATAACATTCAATATTTCCAATTTGCTGCTGATTTTCCTGTTTGTATCAGTTTTCTGTATGGATAGTTGATTTTTCATTTTCATAAAATGAGTATATGGTGGACTACACATTCTGAGCAAAATGAGATGCAGTTATTGAGAATTTCTATAACTACATATTGTTTTTTTTTCTTGGTAGGCGACACTACATATTATTGTTAGTTCTGATACAAATTTGTCAGAGAATTCATGGGCCTAACATATACAGAGTGGGCGATCCAAGTTAGATCAAATGTTTCAAATGGGTTGTTGCCATAGCTTGTTGGCTACTTTTGGGCTTAATACACTCGCCCCAACAGGCTTGAATTAAATTCAATTTACTTAGAATTTTAGTCAATAAATTATCCTACATAATGTTAACAGTATTCATTGTAGCTTATCAAAAACAATATTCATTGTAAAACCTAAGCCCAAATCCTTATCATTTACTGTTATTATTATGTATTTTACAAAAAAAAATCCAAACCAAATTGCAGCCACGCACCCATACTTTATATATACTAGCAATTTTCACGTGCAATGCACGTCATCAAGAGACGATAGAATATCTAGTCAACTACAATAAAGTTATGCTTCGACAATAGAACATCCAGTCAACTACAATAAAGTTATGCTTCCTAAAGTGCATTGAAATGCAATATTAGTTCAATCTTGGCATGAAGTAATGTATCATCAACCATGAATACCACAATAATTCAGTCGGCTCAAATTGCAGTAAAAGAGTGCAAATAAGCTTTGTAACAAACAACCAACTAAACAAAGAAAGAAGACAATGCAACTTACCTTCATATTCAATGAAGCATTTCATCAAAAAAAACTTTTGGGCATTTGAAGTTTGTGAATGACCCTCCATCTTGTCGAACGATTAAAATACTAACTTGTGTTCAATCTTGAAATTTTGACATGATTATAATAAACACTTCGATTCGATTCGAACCCAACAAAATAAATGAAATTTAAAAAAAACACTGAATCATTTGTTGGGAAGCGGTCGCCCGGGGGTGGGGTTGCCTACGGGATGCGTGGAGGCTACGGGGCAACGGGGTGGGTGGGGTGGCACGGCGGGGCCGATGGAGTGGCATGGAGAGAGGAGGAAGAAAATTATATAAAGAGGGGTGGCAGTGCAGTGCGGCGGGAGGACGCTGCAGGGTTGACGGAGCGGTGATCGAGGGGAGGGGAAGGGGGGGTGTATTACGGTGTTGTGTCAGCAGTGCAAGAGAGAAGGAGAGACAGTCTGGGAGAGGAATAGACGTAGAGTGGTCATTTGAATGTTTTGATTTGGGCTACAGATGCGGTGCACGTGTATATTTGTTAATTTAGTTTGGACGTGTATTGCATGGGTTTGTTTGGTTACAAAGTTAGGATTTAGTTACAAACTCCAACTGTTCCATTATATATACTAGTAATTTACACGTGCGGTGCACGTATTTATAAATAATATTTTTAAAAAATTCGACGTTGTCAGCATCGAACCTAAGACCTCATTTATATTAGTTATACATGTGCATTGCACGTGTTTGTTTGGTTACAAATGAAGTTTGTTTGGTGACAAACTCTCCTATTAAAATAGTAGAAACTAGTAATCTGCACATGCGATGCACGTCCTATTTTTTTTTAAATCTATAGTAAATAATAAGATATAATCTGGCCTCGAACCTGAACCCTCCCTTTACTCATCACATAATCTTTACAAATTACCCCTGTGGCACAAACTTTTATTTTATATGAGTGACACTTTTGTAAATAATTATGTCGTAAATAAATTTGAACTTTAAGGGTTTAATAGTTACTAACAATAATTGAGTAAATAAATGGTTAATATAACTCCCACTTACAAAATGAATGATTAAGATTAGATGGTTGAATGTCTGGTTCGGATTTTTCAATTTATATTCGGAAAAAAGGTTCACACTTGGTTTTCACCAAAGGAGTTCTCACATGATCATAGTTATATATATAGAGAGATGTAGGGAGAAAAGTTTTAAGATATTAGCTCGCTTATTAGGTGAGCAATTGATGATGTACTCACGATGGTCAATTTGGCTAGAAGTAACTAAATTTCTAGCTAACATTCCCATTTCGAAGATCAGTCGAGGGATCCAAAAATAGATTGTCAGCTAGAAATGCAGTGCTCATGGGGGACAATTTGGCTAGAGGTAACTGGCAGGGATCTCTAGGATGCGTCATGTGCAGCCGGGAGGACGAGTGTCGACCACTTGTTCATATGTTGCCCCAATCTGTATGGAGGTCATGAATAGGCTAGGTGTTGCCTCACAACCACCTGCAGCACGTCTATGTGAAATGGGCAGAGCAACATGTTCACGGACGCGACAGGGAGCTCCTGGGGTATCGGGGTATTGGCTTGGGCAGTTTGGCTAGAGAGAAACCATAGAATTTTCTTGTCTTTGTGTTTATTTTATGTTGCATCTAAATTATATTAAGATATAACTAAGCTCCGTTTAAATTTTACTTGAATAATTAGAAGACATATTAACACAAGAAACGGTTACATACTAGCAAACTTTCATCATAAAATTACAACAAACATATCATGAGCAAACATTTTCCATCTTTCGTTAACTTCAACCTTTGTATACCCTTTTAATTGGAAGTCTCCTTATCAGGGCCGGCCCTGAGTTCCCGAGGGCCCTAGGCGAACTTCCGACATGAGGGTCCCTAAAAATTTTTTTTTACGCGCAAAATACGTACATATATTTACAAGGGAAGTTCAAATTTTGGGACCCCTGAAATCGCAAAATCTCCGGGGACCCAAGGCGGCCGCCTTACCCACCTCTAGGGTAGGGCCGGCCCTGCTCCTTATACTACATAACCAATAGATCCTTGGTGCTCCCTTCATACCCACCATCTTGGGGCCTAGATTCTGATACCTGCAGGACCCACAGCTCGCCGAAAGAAATCCGACTGTCCGATACCGATCCTCCCCTCCCATCATCGGCATCGCAACCCCCCTTCTTTACAGGGCTTACATAATCTGGCCGGTAAATCTGGCCTAGTATTCCTTCCACTGCATCACTTAACCTCTCAAACTTGAACTGAGTCGATCTCCAGGTGAGCAAATGCATCATCACCTGCAGGCAACCTGTAGTTGTGTATTCTGTTCTCCTCTTCACCTATAGGAGTGAGTCACTTTAACATTCAACTCCAGTAGGCCCGAAACCGTTACTTTTACGGCATTATATTCGTCTGTCCTTTCTATTACAACCTCTATCTGGTTGCTACTGTTGAAATGTAGTAAAGACTAATATGTATATTCTATTTCCTAATTTATAGAAAACAGATTCCCCAAATCTCTCACCCTTCAATCTTCTCTCAATTTCCTCTCTCAATTTCCTTTCTTCTCCTCCAAGTATGTAATCCCTATATATAGATGTATACTGTAAAGAATAAAAGAACAAGAATAATAATTATTTTCCTAAATCAGTTTTAAACATGGTATCAGAGCCTAACAAGATCTAGGCTTGGTGGAGAGCAAGGAAAAGAGATCCGGACCTGTTCTTCTTCTCTTTCTTGTTCTCTGATCACCACCCGACGAACTTCATCCTCGAACTCTTCCACCTTGATCCCGTCGAAGCTGCTGCCGTCACCGTTGCGACCCCGCAGCCATCGACGACTGCCTCCGAACCCATTGAAGTTTCCATCATCGTCAGCACCCCGACTGTTCTCTCTCCCCGACTGTTCCCGCCCAAAACTCTAACCCCTCATTCCTGTTCCCGATCACCGGTGCCCAAATCCCCGAAACCCATCACTGTTCGTCTTCTCCGATGAGTCCCCGACCATCTCCGGTGCTCCTTTCGTCCACCCCTCCTCCGGCGACCTCCCAGCGCCTCCTCCTTTGATTTCCACCCCAAGCACAGCAGCCGAAACCCACTCCAACGCTGCTATCTTGCTCCGTCGACAATTGCACACCCAGTCGCCGCTCCCCCTGAGCACCATCGTGACTTCGTCGGTCGACCACCCGCTGGATGCTGGTCGTCGTTCGCCGCCAGCCCCTTGGTTGCTGTCGTCACTGTACCCTCTGCCATTGCTGGTCTCACTTGTTCTCTGGCTGCTGTTGCTGCAGTCTCTTTGAGTGCAGTTTGCTGTTTTTGATCCCGTCTGCTGTTTGGTGTTTGGATCCTTAGTTCTGCTTGCTGTGCTATTTTTTGTGTTGCTATGGGACAATATCCGTATGAGTCAAGGAAGTGTACTCATTGTGGCAAGATCAGCCATACGAAAGCTCGTTGTTATAAGATTATCGGCTATCCAGAGATCTGAGATCATAGCAGGGATATTCGGGAGAACACTTGCAATCAACCCACTGTCGCAGGTGGAGTTGCTGATCGTGCTGCTGTAGGCAATGATGGTAAGTTTTTTAATATTTCTGGCTCTGTTATGAATAATGCATGGATAATTGATTTGGGTGCTACCGATCATATGACTTTTGATTCTAGACAAGTTCAAAATTTTCAACCTTCCACCAAATCAACTGTGTCCATTGCCAATGGTGATCCTGTCACTATTACTGGCGAGGGTATCATACATCTCACAAACAACCTAACCTTAGATACTGCCCTAATTGTGCCACCCTTAAACTTTAACCTATTATCTGTTGCTCAAATAACTACTGCCTTACATTGTATTGTAGTCTTTTGACCTTCACATTGTGTGTTTAAGGATATTCGGACTCGCAAGACGATTGGTTATGGGGTTAGACACGAGAAGCTCTATTACCTAGATTTAGAATCTGAAAGTTCAAGCAAGTTGACTCAAGCTCTAAGTGTGGAAGAATCCGAAGGTGAGAAGAAGAAATTAGATATTTGGCTATGGCATCGACGTCTAGGACATGCTTCTTTTGGTTATTCGTAGAAATTATTTTCAAGTTTATTTTTGAAGTTGGATATTTCTATCTTTCGGTGTGATGTGTGTGAACTCGCAAAAAGTCACCTATCTCTTTTCCTCCAAGTCCAAGTAGAAGCTCTCTTCCATTTATGATTATCCATTCTGATGTTTGGGATCCATCCAAAACCACTATATTTGGAGGTGCTAAATGGTTTGTGACATTTATTGATAACTGTACTCGTATGACCTGGATTTGTTTGATGAAGTCGAAAAGTGAAGTTAGTGGCTTGATTCAAAATTTTCACAAGCATGTTATGATTCAGTATAAATCACAGATTCAAGTTCTTAGGACTGATAATGGCGGAGAGTACTTGAGTTCGAATCTGCAACAATATTTGGTGGAACACGGTATTGTTCACCAGACTACATGCTCATATACACCTCAACAGAATGGGATTGCAGAAAGAAAAAATAGACACTTGCTCAAGGTGGTCTGTGCTTCTCTTATCCATGGAAATATGCCACTCATTTATTGGGGGGAAGCCCTTGCTTCTGCTGCATACTTAATCAACTGAGTTCCCTCTAGTATCCTAAACTTCCTCACACCATTTCTGTCACGCCCCGCTTCCCAGAATACAGGAACACAGGCACGTAACTGAGGCCCAGTGAATGATACAGATACATCATTCATAAGCTGAAATTTAACTCAACAACAAGATGACAATATTAACCACGCAAGCATGTTAAATCACAATAAGATAACAAAGTACATGACATATTACATGACATAATACAGGACATAACCAACAACTGGAAAAGAACGTAGTTACGGGTCAAACACGCCCGGATTACAACAAAGATTACATGAATAAAACAAGAATTAAAATAACATGAAATTAAACAAGACTAGAATCTCTGTTCAGCAACACCTTCGGGTAGTTCTCCATCTGGCCTGCAAGTATATTATTACAAAGAAAAAGACAAAAGAATACTTTTGTGATGTTTTTTTAAACCAAACAATAGTTTTGTGATTTTTTTTAAACAATTTTATACAATAACCTAAAGTGTTCTGGAATGAAAAGATTTGCATTTTTTTATCATAACGAGTACATCTATTAACATTTCAAACACCAAATGAAACTCCGCAAACAACCCAAGCATTCATAGTTAGGGTTCATTGATTTTGGGTGAATTAGGGTTCATTGGTTTGGGGTGTTTTTACGGTAAGGAGAAGGAGGAGAACAGGGGTATTTTTGTCACGTTTTTAGAGTACGTGCAGTGCACGTAGAAGAAAGATAACGGTTGTTAACTCTGTGAGTTGAAAGTTAAACATTGTGTGGTTTTTTAAAAAAAACAAAGTTTAGTGACCTTTTTTAAACTGGGCCAAAGTTTTGTGACGTTTTTTTAAATTTTGCCCCCCGGGAACACTAAAAAAATAACATGTATACAAAAAAATTGCACATTGTTGAAAGCAAAATATGCAAAATATATAAATTTGTTTTAAATCACCCAAATTTAAAGTCTCAAATTCAATTCAAGTCTTCAAGCCTAAATTAAAATAATTTTTAAAAAAAAATTAAATGCTCAAATAATTATTTTTGGGGTCCCCCTAATAACAATATTTTTCTTTTACGCGCAAAATACGTGTCTATATTTATAAGGGAATTACAAATTTGGGACCCCTGAAATCGCAAAAACGTCGAGCGCCTGAGGCGGCCGCCTCACCCTTGAGGAGGGTGAGGCCAGCCCGGGTGTCGGCTTGCTACTCCCTCATTTCCCAGTGTTCCTCTTATCCCCTTTACCTGTGTCTCCCATCCCCTTGCTCTTGTCAGTATTGGCATCGATCTCGGCAGCCAATGTGGCTCCTAACAATAGAATGAAGATGGAGATTGCAAGAGGAGAGACTGAAAGAGTCCCTCTGTTTCTTGCCATGTTTGCTTAGTCTCTCTTAAGACTATACTTAGTGGCAATGTGTATAGAAAAGTTTTTAGGTTAATTTGCTAAGTATAAGAGAGGGTGTAGTTTATTTATAGAGGAATGGAGGAGGGGCCTTCGAAGAGAGACACATGGAAGGTTGTGATGAAGTTCATCAACTTAGAAATATAAAGCTCAGCATTGATATTACATATCTCTAATCTCTAATCTCTAATATTATAATGGGAGAAGGTCGTAGTGTCATTTGTCAATTTGCACCTAATCTTAACATTATCTAGTATTATAAGTATTGTTTTGAGAATGGGTCAGCCAATGGTCCATACACATGAATGATTCACAGCTGATACTCTTTTAAGGAAAGAAGCTATTCTAGATGAAAGGCATTGTTTAAGTGATAATTCTTGTTTAACAATATTTTTGCTTGGTAGAGGCAGTTTATATAAAACGAGTACACTTTGTTTGAGTATATTTTGTAATTTATGAGATAGTCTTCATCCAATCCATTAGTGAAGTGTTTTTGCATAACTTTTTGTGATCAATTCACTTAAGTATTTAGTATAGCTGAAGGATATCCCGCTATCAACGAGTTCGGAAAAAACCCGCCCTACCTAACCCGGACCCATCTCTATCCGGAGAAGCCTGACCCAATCCAAAAACCCACCTGAACGCAATAGTTAGGATTCCGGTTTGACGAACATGTTGGGTATGATTCAGATCTAGCATAGGGATGGCAACCGGGCCGGACTAACCCGTGACCCGCCCGCGACCCACCCACACGAACCCGGCCCGCTATAATCCGGTTCGGGTCCGAGTCGAACCCGCGGGTCGACCTGGGTTGGTAAAATCGCGAACTCAACCCGCTCAACCCGGCCCGCCCAACCTGTTGACAAAGTCAAACCCGCCTGTCAACCAGCGGGTCGACCCGTGGGTTTGTTCGGGTCAAACGTTCGACCCGTGAGGTTTTTTTTTTTGTCTTTTTAATATATTTTTTTTGTTTTTTGTTTTTTTTGTATTTCCCCTATAAATAGCCTCCTTAATTCAATCTAAAAATTTTCACATCTTACTCTTTTACTCTCTCTACCACTAGTCTACTATTACTCAATTCAATCTCAATTAAATCAAGTTTTTTCAACAAAGAAGTAAGCAACAAAGAAATGAATAATCAATAATATATGCATTTTTTTCACTTTTATACAGTTATACTTATTATAATTTTTTTAAAGTGAAGTTGTCCCCAAAAAAAAAGGCCAACCCGTGATCCGGCCCGACCCGAAACGGGTTCGACCCTAATGGGTTCGACGGTCAACCGGGTCAAAATTTTCAATTCTGAACCCGGCCCGGCCCGGCCTGGCCCGATTAACCCACCGACCCGATCCGAACCCGCCCAAGTCAGCCTTCAACCCGGGCAGGTCCGATCCGATCCGGCCCGGTCGACCCGAATGCCAACCCTATTCTGGCATAAGGTTTTTATGTTCGGGTATGGGTAAAAAGACTAGTCAAACCCACCCGACCCTGCCCATTTGCAGGCCTAGTGTAGCTTAGTGGCTTGATATACATATTATCTCATATTTCACTTATTTACAACCATTAAACAAAATTATTATTTTGTAGACCTCCCTCCCCCCAAAAAATTATTTTTAATTAAATAATTATTTATCATCTTTATTATCATAACAATTACTGTTATTCTTCTTAGAGAAACTGCACTTGTTTCCTATTTTGTCAAATTTGGAGAAATAGTGAACAATGTGTCGTCATATTTAGCAATGCATTCGGCAATTGCCAAAATATAGGGTATTGGTAATTGGTACTCTATTGGAAAAATTGTTTCATTTCTTTGAACTCATGATCTAAACGAGTCGCACATACATCCTAGTACATGTTCCCCGACGCTGCGGACATCCTCGAAGAGCGGGGACGAAAGAAATATTTCATCCCATATATATAAATATATAGAGTCCCCTTTCGCTGTGCACTAGGCTGACGTGTGCACTCGGCCTTCCCACCTTCGTATTGACGATCCGAACCGTTCACATTGATCTACACATCTAAATTAGTTTAAATATATAAAATCAAATCATTTGAAAATCATTTGCCCATCCATCATGTGAATATAAAAAACAACAATTTTCAGCCATACAATTTTGTAACACTTCAATGGATGGACAAATGAATTTCAAATAATTTGATTTTACATATTTAGACTAATTTAGATGTGTAGATCAATGTGAATGGTTCAGATCGTCAATACAAAGGCGGCAAGGCCGAGTGCACACAGCGGCCTAGTGCACAACGGAAGGGGACTCTATATATTGTGAATCAGATATACCAATTGACATTGATTCGCCTACACCCCTCCCCCAAACACCTGGCCGAAAAGCAGAGTAGAGAAAATGGAAAATGGTGGTTGAATCACCTGAGTTTGCAGAAGTTGTTGAATAGAAAGAAAAAAAAATGTAACTCTTTTTATAAAGAGACACAAGTATGGAGGATGCAGGTGACATAAATGAAGCTTGTGATTAAACAAAAATACGACGAACTGAAAGAACGAATGGAAGATAATTGCATAATGGGTATGTACCTAAGTACCTTATCTGACAATAAACGTTATTATTTCATATGTAGACAAAATGAAATTATACAAAAATGATGTTACAATATGGGGTAGCGATGTATAAAGTGTCATTTATATTTTGCATCCTGCTTATTTTTCACAATGTAAATGTATTTTATTTTAATCAATAGGATGACAAAATATTGCACCCTAGAATTTTTATTGAAACAACAATGCAGATTACAAAGTTATAAATATAAATTTATGCGAAAAAAATAATTGGCCAAAGCTTTCCTAATCAACATCTTCATATTTGTTCCAAGTATGCTCGACCAAATCTTGTCGAAGTAGATGATGTTTTGTCTGTCATGTAAAACGACACTGCTTGCCAATCAGGATGAACGCTCAGTTGGGAAAGCTCTGTTAGGTATGATGGATATACAATCAGCATTTTGATCGTAATCAAAATCACCAATTCATTCTTCTTGTTCGTCCTCAACAATCATATTGTGTAAAATAATACACATCTTCATGATAAAAGATAAATTGTAGGCATACCACAATCTCGCTGGACCTCTTTTTATTGCAAATTGTGCATGTAAGACCCCGAATGTGCGTTCACCATCTTTTCTGGAAGCTTCTTGCAATTGGGAATTTCTTTTTGGGTATCCGAGGCCGAGTAAGTTTTGATTATAGTAGCCAACATGTGGTATATACCTTCCGCTAAATAGTACCACAAATTGTAATTATGGTTGTTGATAACTTAATTTGCCGGAGGGACACAACCATCAAGAATATCATTAAATAAGGTTGAACAGTTAAGTACGTTAAAATCATTATTGCATCATGGCATTCCGAAGAATGAATACCAAAATCAGAGATCATAAGAAGTCACTGCTTTGAAAATATTTGTAGGCTCCTGGGCATGGCCTGTATACTGGCCTTACCAGGCTGCATGACAATTTTTTCATGCCCAGTGCATGCAAACAACACTACCCAACATACCAGGAAAACCCAGAGATTTGTTTTCATCGAGGAGTTTGTGAACATCAGCAGCATTTGGTTTCCTCATATATTGAGGCTCAAATATGTTCACAATTGCAACACTAAATTGACGAAGTGTTTTCACGACAGTATTTTCTCCGATTCCGACGTATTCGTCAACTGTATCTGCTAAAGATCCGTATGTTAAACAGTGTATCGCCGCAATTATTTTCTGATGCGGAGATAAACCCAAAGCTTTTGTTGCATCTTATCGTTGAAGAAAGTAATGATCATAACCAACTGTAGCTTCGAGTATCTGATTGAATAAAACACACCGCATACAAAATCGACGATCGAAAGATTCTTTCTTTGATTCTTGTTTGTGCGGATTAGATTGTCGCCGTAAATGGGATTATCAGATAAATAATCCCTCCACATACGTATGTCACCATCTTCTCTTTTACAACAAATATATCGGCGATGAGCTATTTGTTGACTTTGTTAAATTCCCATGACAAATAGCTGCATACTATTATTAACAAGTCTCACAATATCATCCTAGTGCTCGAATTCTTCGTCTAATTAAGTTGAAGAATAACATGATGTAAAATGGGGCATTGCTCAATTGGAGAAGGGGGTGTTGATTGTGGAAGTGTTTAAGACCATGTTGTTGGCATAAATAGAATTGGATGAAAGAATTGGGATGTTTTGGTTAACCTACAAAAGCTTTCACATCATGTCTCACAGCCGTTTTCAATCAAACCACGCGAAACTGTTTCAATCAAGTAAAAAGTTACACTACCCACGTGAAAGGTTACACTACCCTTTCCAATCAATGAGTTTTTAATATGATTGAAGCAAAAGTGAAAGGGTTTAGTTTTGGACAAAAAAAATTTCGCTTGTATTATCCGTAATCAATCTGTCTAAGCAAAAGTGAAAACAAAGCAAAAGTTTCAATCAATATAAGCAAAAGTGAAAATGAAAGTCTCTCTGTATTCTCAATCAAACACCATCGTTAAATGTTTGGGCTTGTATTATTTTTCAATTAAGCAAGTGAAAACAACAATTAACAAGTATTATTTTTCTAATAAACAGAACACATATGAAAATGTACACAAAATAATGCTTAAAATTAGTACTCATTATGAAACTGTACATGTCACAAATGATGATGTTCTAGTCGACGTCTCCATACTATTGTCCTCTATATTCGGCCTCATCTCCCATTGCCGCGAAGTAGACGGTCGGTTCCTCGAAACTATCTCCTACCAACAACTACTTGAGGGGAAACAGAGTCTTTCAACACCATGTCTGAAACTATGAATCGCCGTAGTAGAGCTTCAATGTTAGAGAGTTCCTGACAACGTCGATATAACTCCTCATGTCAAAAGAGTAGTTAATGCACACAACTATAGTCATAATTCAATGAATGCAGATACAAAAAAATTGTGGGTACACTCACATAGGAAGGTATTTCGTGAGGCTCAAAATGTAAAGATCATTGCCCCAAACTCCTCGTAAATGTACCGCCCGTAAAAAGTGGCGCTTCGACTACATGCTCGCCATGCATGGTAGGCATGTCAAGTTGGGGTTGTATTGGATACTATGATGACAACCAAAATAGGGAGCTGCAAAGCGCAACTGAGCAGACAGATCATTGATGCTTGTGGTCATATGAAATCGACATTTGCTGCAAGTGAAAGGGTTGGCATGATAGCACCTACTGATACCTGAGCCCAATACTGATCGTATAAGCTCTGTTGTACAAGATGGACTAGTTAAGAAGATTCGATAGGCAGACAGTAATCTTGCGGCCCTATTCGAGACATGACAGGAGGTGGGTCTTTTGGGATAGCAACAATCTTAATTAGTTGGCGATAACAACGATCACCAAGATACCATACACTGTATATCATATATTTACGTTAGCGCACATGTAAACGTTATAATAAGATACGTAAAAGTGAAATGAATATCTTTAACAAAAGAAACGAATATGGACTCTAACATGCTTGCAATATTGGAAGATAACTCGGTAACGAGATAAAAAGCTTGCAACACGAATATCTTTCTCGTCCTCATGTGATGAACCATAATATGGCTGCTATATAATAGAGGTTGAGGACCTCATCTGCAACTGGTCTCTGGTCATGAAAATATTATACCTAATCTGATATGTTCTACCTGTATCCAATTGATCGTGATTCCAAATTGTAATTTTGGGCCGTTTGTCGGTCTCCACTAGATGAATCATGAAGCCAACCGTCCTATCACTTACAGGAACACATACACTTTTGTATTCATTAGCTCAATTAGTTTCCATAGGATATTGACAAACTAAATATATAAAATAAATAGCGATTAAATTTAATGTTACCTCCAGTATTTGTCATGTCCTGTTAAATAACTTTAATTTAAGTCTGCTACATGACTCAAGAGACAAATACAGCAGTGTCAATGCTGAACTACCTCAATCATATGTGCCCACTAAAGTAAGATCTTCAAATGCAGCAAGCCAGCCACATCTGACTACCGAAGCAGCATTAGGGAAAAGAAACTCACCGAGGAATTACAGAAAGAATGATCGTGCAATCCTCATCGCTATAGCATTATCCACCTAAGCTGCTTCGATCATACTGCTGTTAATATAGTTTTTTGGGAATGAGCAACGTATTCCATGAGACTTCCACTCATCTCCAGTATTCTCAAGAAAGAAGCGAGTATATACAATTTCAAAGGGGTACGCCTCGTCGTTACACGGAGATGTATCACCGACTCCGATGGATAACCACGTTAGCATTGCCCTATCCAATGGGGTGAATCCCAACTCACTGCATGGAAGGTGAAAAGTGTGGATCGTGTCCCACCATCTCTCAATCAATGCCTCGATAAACCGCATAGACAACTTTTCTGTATCAATCATGAGAAAACGGTGTCAGCCCGCCTGCTCAATTAATTGCTTAATTAGTGGGACACAGGAGCAAAACTATTTGTACATTTTGATCAAAACCTTCCAATTTTTCCTAAATGTAACAAATCCACCTACAGGATGCTTGGTAATATACTTATAGACATGTCGGCGATTGTCGACTATCCGTTCCCACTGGGTTGGATCGCTATAATCCACACTTGGATTCTCCACTTCGGCTTTGATCCTTGTGTTGCTCTATTCTGATCTGGCTTGATGCCTTGATTTTACCCTACCTATAAATCTTTTGATCTTCGACAACATCGGTGTAACTGAAGGTGAGATTAAAGATGAAGGAGTAGGAGTTACTAGTGAGATGAAGGTCAGAGTGGAGGATGTTTGGGGTGGGATTAATCTTCATGTTTGGGTTCAGATTATAACAAAACTGAATTGGGCAAAATTATAATCTTACCTTAACTTTGGTCGGGACGAAATGTTTCGCCCCGATTTAGGGAATCACCTTTTCAAAAGAAATTGTGTCGGTCCGACACAATTGCCCTTTTTTTTAAAAAAACAAGAAAAATTGGAGGGACGGAATATGTTGTTTCAGCCCTCCAAGATTTAAAACAAAAAAAGGAAAACAAAAAACAAAAAAAATTGGAGGGGCAGGACATGTTGTTCATCCCTCTAAAAAATTTTTAAAAAGGGAAAAAAAACAAGGAAAATTGGAGGGACAAAACATGTTGTTCCATCCCTCCAAAATTTAAAACAAAAAAAGAGGAAAAAGTCGAGGGACGGAATTAGAAATATAAAAAACTCTGCATTGGACGGACGGAACATGTTCCGTCTGTCCACCATTTTTATTTTTGCCATATTTTGACATCTCACAATTGCAGCAAATACCCTATTTTGTCATTTCATCATTTTTGACAAAAATGACTGCATTTTCTCTTAGTTGTTTCAACTAATCCATAGTCTAATTTTATAGGCTTTACTCCGTTTAGATTCTCTCACTCTTGCTAACCGATGACATAGTTACTACAATAAGTGTTCTCCATTTCGTATGTTGAAACTATCTTAATAGATTCTCCCTCATTTTATTCTTAATCAGAGGTGGATCTAGTTTTTAGTCATCCACCTTCCAACAATGAAAGAAAAAGTCATCCACCACAAAGTCATCCCCTTATTGCTGGATTGCGGTGCCGGGAGGAAACCACAATCGCGACCTTTCAAATTCGAAAAAGCATGGACCCTGCACGACAATATTCGCACGATTATTGAGGACTGTTTGAAGGACAACATCTCTGGAAGGGACGCCATAGATATTTGGATTCGCAAGATCAGAAGGTTGCGTAGGAGAGTGAAGGTATGGGCCAAAGAGGAGTTCGGACAGCTGAGTGGGAAGAAAGAGGAAATCGGAGATAAAATTCAAAAACTTGAAAAGTTGGAGGAAGAGAGGGATCTCAACGACCCAGAGTTTGCGGAGCTTACCAAAAGTAAACGGGAGATTCAACGGATAGGTGATATGGAGGAATTGTACTGGAGACAGCAGTCAAGAATTCAGTGGCTGAAAGAAGGGGACTCCAACACTAAGTTCTTCCATAAGGTGGCAAACGGCAGAATGAGACATAACTATATCTCGGGGATTATGATTGATAACGGTCGGTGTGAAAACGAGAACGTAATTCAATAGTATATAGATGAAACTTTTCGACAGCTTTTGAGCAGAATAGGTGTCTATTGGTCCCGGATATGTGGAGCGAGAACAGATTAGAAGAAAGCGAAGGATTAGAAGGAGAATTTGTGGAGGAGGAGATCCTCCAAGCTATTAAGAGCTTAGGACAGGACAAATCGCCCAGGTCGGATGGTTTCCCTATACTCTTTTATAATATATACTAGAATATCATCAAAGAAGACTTCCTCAGGGTCTTTCAGGAATTCTTCACGGGCGCTGTGAGTATTGACAGACTTAACTATGTGAACGTCATCCTCATCCCTAAAAAAGCGGGCGTGCTTAAGGTGGGAGATCTGAGATGTTATACAGATTGAGAGATAGACAAACAGAATAATGAACGTGAAAGAATACACAAAGATTTACGTGGTTCACCAATGTTATGTTGGCTACCTCCACAGGCAAAAGGAGATCAGATTTTATAAGGAGGCAGATGTTCAGATTACATTAGGGTTTAACAGAAGAAACTGTATATATAGTGCTCTAACCTACCCTAATGGGCCTGGGCCCTA
This sequence comes from Hemerocallis citrina, assembly GCA_017893485.1. NCBI lineage: Eukaryota > Viridiplantae > Streptophyta > Magnoliopsida > Asparagales > Asphodelaceae > Hemerocallis > Hemerocallis citrina. Next base: position 209,222,271 of record CM030367.1, on the reverse strand, counting down.
AGACGTAAACCTTGGCCCAATTAGGAAATACCCTAATTCCGATTCAAGGCATTACAACAAATCTCCACCTTGACTTGAATCCTCTAGATAAACATAACAGACGTACTATGACAGTGCCAGATGAACAGACTCCTCCCTTTGCCTCAGAGTTGCCCCACAGGGCAGCTAATGATCTCTGATGTTAAGCAAGTCCAAACAGTGTTGGAACTTGCTATGCGGAACAGGCTTGGTAAACATATCAGCAGGATTATCAGCAGTGCCTACCTTCTTCACCTTGATCCTCTTCTCACTTCTCAAGAAATGATACCTCACATCTATATGTTTGGTTCTCTCATGATGAACCTGATCCTTGGCTAAGCAGATTGCACTCAGACTATCACAATATACTATAGCCTGATCATGATGTAGTCCAAGATCACTAACCAGACCTTTCAGCCAGATTCCCTCCTTAGCAGCTTCTGTCAAAGCCATATACTCTGCTTCTGTAGTAGACAAAGACACCGTAGGCTGCAGAGTAGCCTTCCAACTAACAACAGAACCACCCAGGGTAAAAACATAACCAGTCATAGATCTCCTAGTGTCAGTATCTCCAGCATAGTCAGAATCAGAATAGCCTGTAACCAAGCACTGTGTATCAGTTCCATAAATGAGACCGACATCAGACGTACCTCTAAGGTATCGAAATATCCTCTTCACTGCCTTCCAATGTTCTCTTCCAGGTTGACCCATGAACCTGCTCACGACACTAACTGCATGAGCTAGATCTGGTCTTGTGCAAACCATAGCATACATCAAACTTCCTATAGCGCTGGCATAAGGGACTCGTGACATATACTCCTTCTCCTCTTCAGACTGAGGAGCAACCATGGTAGTGAGATGTATATTGGTAGCACTCGGGGTGTCAATAGGCTTAGATGAAGACATACCAAACCTGGCCAACACCTTCTGAATATAGCATTTCTGTGATAAGAAAAGCTTCTTCTGACCTCTGTCTCTAAGAATCTCCATTCCTAGTATCTTTCGAGCAGCACCCAAATCCTTCATCTCAAACTCAGCACTGAGAAAACCCTTCAGCTTCTGTATGTCAGACTTTTTTCTTGCAGCTATCAGCATGTCATCTACATATAGCACCAGATAGATGAAGGATTCATACTTCAGCTTGTTGTAGTAGACACAACAGTCATATGAGCTTCTAGTATAGCCCAAATCCATCATATAGCTGTCAAACCTCTTATACCACTGTCTTGGAGACTGCTTAAGTCCATATAAAGACTTCTTCAACTTGCAAACATGGTTCTCCTTTCCAAGTACTTGGAAACCATCTGGCTGAGTCATGTATATCTCTTCCTCCAACTCTCCATGCAGAAAAGTTGTCTTCACATCAAGTTGTTCAAGCTCCAAATCCTAATGTGTAACTATAACTAGCAGCACTCTAATGGAAGTGTGTCTGACCACTGGTGAGAAAATCTCATTATAATCCACTCCCTCTTTCTGATTGAAACCTCTAGCAACAACTCTAGCCTTATACTTGACTCCCTCTGCAGGTGATATCCCTTCCTTCATCTTGAAGACCCACTTGCAAGTAATAATCTTTCTCTCTGGAGGTGGTATGACTAGATCCCATGTCTGATTCTTATGAAGGGACTCCATCTCATCTCCCATAGCAGCTAGCCATTTCTCAGAATCAGTACTGATACAGCTTCTTTGTATGTAGATGGTTCATGAGTATCCATCTCTTCAGCAACCTGTAGTGCATAACCCACCATATCCTCAAAACCATACCTCTGTGGTGGTCCAACTCCAACCCTTCTTGGTCGATCTTGAGCTATACTACGATGTGTAGATTCAGATGGTTGAGTATCCGATGATATAGATTCTGGTAACTCAGTTTCTGCCTGTAAATCTTGATCCACTTCATGTTTCTTCAAATCATCCTTATTCTGAATGACCTGATGCTCCACCTGTTTATCAATACTGCCAGTTTCTGTTTCAGATGTGGACTTCACGATGGAACTAAGCATAGAATTTTCATCAAAGACTACATTCCTGCTCAGAATAACTTTTTTCTCTGACGGAGACCAGATCCTGAAACCTTTAACTCCATCTCCATAGCCCACAAATACTCCCTTCTTGGCTCGTGGCTGTAGCTTACCCTCATTCACATGATAGTAAGTCGTGCACCCAAAGGCTTTCAGATTTGAGTAATCAGCAACCTTTCCCGACCACATCTCTGTAGGTGTCTTGCACTGTATGCCTGCGTGTGGTCCACGATTTATCAAATAATATGTAGTATTCACCGCTTCAGCCCAGAATCTTCTATTTAATCTAGCGTTAGAAAGCATGCACCTCGCTCTCTCCAGTAATGTCTGATTCATCCGCTCAGCTACACCATTCTGTTGCGGTGTATTCCTGACTGTGTGATGTCGAGCAATCCCTTCATCCTTACAGAACTGATCAAATTCAAACGAGTAGAATTCCAGACCATTATCAGTTCGCAGCCTTTTAATCTTCTTTCCTATTTGATTTTCCATCAATGTTTTCCACTGCTTGAAGTTCTTGAAAGCTTCACCTTTATGCTTCATCATGATAACCCAGGTCATCCTTGAATAGTCATCAATCATAGACACAAAGTACATGTGACCTCCCAAAGACTCAACTCGAGATGGACCCCAGCAATCAGAATAGATGTAGTCCAGCGTGCCTTTTGTTCTATGAATAGCCTTAGGAAACTTGCTACGATGTAGTTTCCCAAAGACACAGTGTTCGCAGAACTCCAGACTCTTGATCTTGTGACCACCAAGAAAATCATCCTTTGACAGAATTTGCATCCCTCTCTCACCCATATGACCAAGTCTCATATGCCATAGCTTTGTCATATCTTCCTGGTTAACCTCTGACGATGCAACATCAGCTGAACCTGTAACTGTGGAACCTTGCAGAAAATACAAAGTACCATGCATGACACCCTTCAGAATCACATCAGAACCCTTACAGACACTCAGAACTCCATCTCTTCCTGACCAACTGAAACCCCTACTGTCCAGCAAACTCAAAGATATCAGATTCTTCGTCATTAATGGAACATGCCTTACCTCGTTCAATGTGCAGAACCTACCATCATGAGTCCTTAACTTGATCGAGCCTATTCCAACTGCCTTGCAGACAGAACTGTTAGCCATTGAAATGCAACCCCCATCTACCTGCTTATAAGTCGAAAACCACTCTCTCCTTGGACAAATATGATAGGACGCCCCAGAATCGAGAATCCACACATCAGAGTGATGAATGTGTCCATCAGCAACTAGAGCAATATCTTGTTCAGAGTTGGTGTCGCCATCTACTACAGCAGCAAAGCCTGAATTCTTTTCTGACTTCTTCTTCTTAGGACAACTAGTCTTCCAATGCCCTTTTTCCTTGCAATAGTTACAGACATCATCTGGTTTAGGACCCTTTGAAAACGATTTCTTTTTCTTTCCACCGTTTCCCTTTCCCTTACCTCCACTGGTGAACAGTCCAGAGGCCTGATTGTCTATACCTGTACTGGTCGCCTTATGACGCAACTCTCTGCTATGAAGAGATGATCTAACTTCTTCCAGAGACACAGTATCTTTCCCAACAATAAATGATTGAACAAAGTTCTCATATGAAAGAGGTAGAGATACCAACAGAATCAAAGTAGTATCTTCATCTTCAATTTTCACATCAATATTACGCAGTTCTAATAATAATGTGTTCAATTGATCTAAGTGATCCCTGAGTTGCGTACCTTCCTGCATTCACAGACCAAATAGGCATTGTTTCAGAAGCAACTTGTTCGTTAGAGATTTCGTCATATATAGACTCTCTAACTTCAGCCACAGACCAGCAGCAGTCTCTTGATCTGAGACCTCAGTGATGACATCATCTGCGAGACACAACATGATCATTGAATGTGCCTTCTCCTCCAAACTCACCATCTCAGCAGCGTCGCCCTTATTGTCCTTCGACAGCGGCACCTACAGGCCTTGTTGTTTCAACAAAGCTTGCATCTTTATCTGCCACAGACTGAAACTGTTTCTCCCAGTGAACTTGTCGATCTTCACATTCAAAGCAAACATCTTTCTCTCCACATCGATCGTAACCTGGCTCTGATACCAGTTTGTTATACAAATTGAGAGATAGACAAACAGAATAATGAACGTGAAAGAATAAACAAAGATTTACGTGGTTCACCAACGTTATATTGGCTACCTCCACAGGCAAGAGGAGATTAGATTTTATAAGGAGGCAGATGTTCAAATTACATTAGGGTTTAACAGAAGAGACTGTATTTATAGTGCTCTAACCTACCCTAATGGGCCTGGGCCCCAAGACGTAAACCTTGGCCCAATTAGGAAATACCCTAATTCCGATTCAAGGCATTACAACATGAGACCCATTAGCCTTCTCAACGGGTCTTTCAAGATCATCACTAAGGTGTTGGCAAGATGATTGTCACCTCACCTCACTGATATAGTTGGTGAGTCACAGAGCGGGTTTATTAAGGGGATGGACATTATGGATAGTGTCGCATCCGCTCACGAAATCGTCTTCAGGGGATGTAAATAGAAAGCAGATTGTTTCTTGTTAAAATTATATTTCGAAAAAGCATACGATACAGTAAAGTGGGAAAGTGTAGATGAGGTGTTGGAATTTAAAGGTTTCGGTACTAGATGGAGGAACTGGATTAGTGTCAGGAATTGTGGCCTCAAATATACGTAGGCACGGGGTACTTGAAGTTGGAGAAGAAGAGGAGGAGACAAAGAAACAAGAGAAGACAAGCAGTAAGTAGAAGAAGGAAAGTCAGGAGGGTTGCGGTCGACCGGCTAGGGGTGCGGTCGACCGACCCAAATGACTGGGAGTTCTTCGAGTGTAGGCGTCCAACAGAGGAGGGGACAGTCGACCGATCTGGGAGATGCGGTCGACCGGTCAGCCCTCGGGTTCTGGATCTACACATTGCGGTCCACCAGCTTGGAGTGCGGTCGACCGACACCGACGCTGAGTTGTTCTTTTGGGCTTACGGGATAAAGGTCCAATTTGCTAGATTTGTGTATATCTTTTAGGGTTTGCTTAGGGGCTAGATATATGGCCGTAAACTCTAGGGTTTAGTGTGTGGTGATCATTATTCAACTTCAAGAGAGATTGTTCCGAGTATTTCAAAGGTGAGAGAGAGAGATTGAGAGTTGTAATCTCTTGTGTAATCTTTGTATTTCTTTGGGAATAAGAAGTATTGGTTATCTCTGCATATTGGTTGTGTTCTTGTGAGATCCATATATTGTGGTGACTTGTTCTTGGTTCGTCTAAGTCTTGGCAGTTTCTATTACTTGTGGTGCACTTCCGCTATTAGCACTACGAGTTGGGAGTAGATTTCTTCGACAATTAGGTCGTGTGTTAAAGGAGGCAAATCCTTCGTACAGTTTAATGGTAGGCAAGAGAAAGAAATTCGGTGTCGTAGGGCTCTGCGCCAAGGGGACCCCTTGTCGCTTTTCCTTTTTGCACTCATTGCTGACGGAAAGGCAGAAATGGCTAAAAGAGGCCGTCAGTCGAATATTCTTAGAAGGCTATCTATTAAAGGGATTGACGACACGGTGACTATTCTCCAGTATGCAGATGATACGTTGTTATTCGGATTGGCCAAGGAGGAGGAAATTGTCGCACATCGAATTTTAATTAGATGTTTTGAAGCATGGTCTGGACTTAAAGTCAACTTACACAAAAGTTGTCATTCCTTTAGGTAAGGAGCTATCCACTCCAATTGGCGAGATTAAAAGCTTCTTAGGATGCGAGAGCGGAGAGTTTCCTATGAAATATCTAGGTGCACCAATCAGACCAGGGAGGATGTGGAGGGAAGATTGGTTGCCTTTGGTCGAAAAAGTGGAGAAAAGACTGGCCGGATGGAAGGGACGGTTCTTGTCTTTGGGGGGCCGGATCACACTGGTTAATGCGGTCCTAAGCAGTATCCCTACTTACATCATGTCCATATCCAAACCCGACCTGGGTCTTATATAGAATTGACAGATGTAGGAGGCGCTTTTTGTGGAAAGGGCCTAACCGGACGATAAAGGATTTAATTCGGTGAACTGGGGGAGAGTATGCAAGAGGAAGGAGTTTGGGGGTTTAGGTATCCTAAATCTGAGAGACATGAATAGAGCACTTCTCAGTAAGTGGTAGTGGAAAATGCGGAGGAAAAGAAATAACTAGTGGTATAAATCGTTCTCCCTTTATCGAAAACGGAAGAAATTCATATTCGGAGGCAAAAGTAAGCACGGCAGGGTGTCCGATATTTGGAAAGGGATAGCCAAAGTTGGGGATATTTTCCATATCAACAAAAGCTGTGTACTCGGGAATCGAAAAGACACCAGATTCTGGAAGGACAAGTGGTGCGGTAACAATACATTGCAAGCGCAATTTCCGGTGATTGCGTCAGAAGTGGATAACTGCAATACCTTTGTTTCTGAGGAAGAGGGGAACTGTGAACATCAAGTTCCATCACCCTCCTTCGACAGAGTGCATAGAACAAGTCCTTAAGATGAGTGAAGTGTTAAGATTAGAAGGAATTAATTATACTCAATCGGAGGACGAGTGTAATTGGATTCTACATTCCAATAATAACTTCTCGGTCAGTACTCTGTACAAATGGTTGAATGATGGTGGTCTTCACAGCAATCACGGCAAGATTTGGAATATTCATGCGCCGTTGAAGGTCAAGGCCTTTCTTTGGTTGACAGCGAACGAAGCACTATTGTCCAAATGTAATCTTCGTATTAGTAACATCCCGATTGAGACTAAATGCACTAGATGCTTGGCCTACAATGAGGATACTAATCACATCTTATTTGATTGCCCTAATGCAAGGCTTGCCTGAAAGGTCATATGTTTAGGTTTTGGGGTCATTGAGACCCCCGAATACTTTTCTAGAGGTTTGGGGTCAGTGGAGTGAAAAAGTGATCCATCATGACAGCAGGATTTTGTGGAATATTTATGTTACAGCTACGATGTGGGGTCTATGGCTAGATCGAAACGACTCGTGTTTCCGTCAGATAAATAGTTGTTTTCCAGTTCTAATTCATAAAAAAAAATTACATGATTCATGCTTGGGCAGGTCAAGCAAGGACGAAAAGATTACGCAAGGAGGCAGAGTAGGCGTCGAGTCAGTTCGTGTACGGGGGATCACACTATTTTGTGATTGCTATCTGCTGCAGGGCTTCTTTTGGTATTTTGGTATTTTGTGGATCTGTTTTGGTATGGTTATGACTCCATACCTCCAGTGGGTCTTTTGTTTTGTCGCTATAGTTGCTAAGTCACCACACGTCTTGTATGATATTTCTGTACGTTGTATTTTTGTTTTCATTAACCTTTTATTAACGGAACAGTGAGGCTGTCATCTCTTATTTAAAAATAATAATAATAATAATAATAATAATAATAATAATAATAAATAAAATAAAATAAAATTGTACCCAATTTGACTACTTGCTTGAAGTAAAAATTCAAAATGAAAACTACTGAGTTAACTGTCACAAGCAAACTATTAACTAATTAGAATATAACCTGCAAATTGTTGCCCCAGTCATTATCAATTATTAGGGCTTGATAGAAGCATATGATCATAACCAAAAGCTTTCTTTTCCACCTTTATGTATATTCAGCATGAGCGTCTCGCGTGCAAAGCTAATCGGTGACTCGCTCTATATAGTATTATAATGGTCGAATCAAACAACAAATAATTGCCAGTTTCATATTTCAACCTGGCATGGGATGGATTATATGATGCATGCATTGCATATATGAGCTTGCAACTGATAACATTCACACAGGCAATGTCAATTAACCAGCAAAGAACACAGTTACCATAACAAAACCAATGTATTCGTCTTGTTAGATAATCACACTGATGAATTTGTTCCAATGCCGAAGAAATTACTAGCTTTTCCACTAAAACAAAACAGCAATTCTAAGAACAAACATTCTTCTATGACTAAGATCATAAAGCAACACTTTATCATCAATATATAGAATTCAATTCATATTCCCCTCTTTTAAGTCAAATGGAAATATGAGGAGAAACAGTACACAGAAGTTTTCATACCAAGTACAAGCTGAACAAAAAGAACTGTTGGCTCTAGGCTTCCAATATACAACACAGGTTCTTTCTGGGAAACATCTTTATTCAAAATAAAGCAACGCGGAGAAATTACAACGAAGGACAGCAAGCATCTCTTCATAAAGTAACATTGCAATGTAACGATTAAGTTCTACTTCGTAACGTCTAGACTAGATAATGAAGCCTAGTATGCTACTTGTATATACGCTTATAAGGAAACAAAACAAGTTGCAGATGATGCATGTGTAGTTGAGTTCATCCCACACATTCCTTAGTCTCCACCTTTGGCAAAATGAATTTGGATCCTACGACTATTTCTAAATCTTCACTTCAAAAGCAATTAAATTGAACTGCAAGCTCAAAAACAACTTGTTCGTATACTAACCACTAATAATAGGCCATTTTCCAAAAGAAAAATATTGCATCATTTTACAGCAGGAAGTTGAATTCCTTTTAATTAACAACAAAAGGAAAACAAAATTAGAACAATTGATACTCTTAACTACAATTGACATACCCTCCAAGACTCAATATTTCGGCGAAAGAAGCCTACGACTGGGTTTTTCATCATCTCCTACTTCATCTATTAACTTCTTACGAAGCTGCATTTTCAAGATCAATCTAAGTTCTTAAGTTTCCCAACAAAAAAGAGTCTCATGCAATTAGTACGCATATCAGCCATTAGAAGGTACTTGAATAACACACAAGCCAATTATAGTTGGACTATGGACTCAAAGAATATCTAATTCATGCCACGCTTGAACGCTAGTTTATGACGGTATTTTGTATATATTGTACTATAGATAGAAAGCTAATATCTAATCATGATATTGTGTTACTTTCAAATCTTGCAGCATCCCCAAGTCAATGAGTAGATATATATCCTCTCTTGCAAATAAAATAAATAGTGCATGGAGATCTCAGCAATGCATGTGCAGGTAGGTGCCTTTGAATGTGGATCATGTGGTAAAAGAATTACAAGGCTCATAATGAGAAGGATATATATAAACATGATAATACCTGTCAAATGGCATAAAAAAGCGGAAGACTAGGAATCCAAAGCTTGTAGTTAAAGCTCGGGCTCCTGGCATCCCAAGTCAAAACCCAGGATGTAACAGAGTACGAGAATGATCAGAAGATTAAGACTAGATGACAGTAAAGAATTTGTTATTTGAAGTAGGGAGTTTGGTGCCCATAAAATTTTCTCTGGAAAATGAAGACCTAGTCCGTTTGAACCTTGATATTATCACTACAACATCTTTCGTTCAAGAGGAAATAAGTAATACTCGAGTCCCGGTCAATAACTCAGAGGATGTTCAATTGAACTTTAGTAGTTTAGTTCCACCAAGTTCCTCCTCCCAAAAGGTCTCCCTCCCATAAGTATTATTAAGCTATTAATAACCGTCATAAATTGCTCCGATCGTCAATTTGGTAAGTAACTACATGGGAAGGGAGAAAAAGAATTTTCCTAAGCACCTTGGTAATATAGAAGACATTATTTAGAGATGTACCCAGATGACAACACTTGATGCTCCTTAAGTCTTCACTCCCCACTGCTGAATGTGTATCAACCTCCAATTAGTTTTAACTAAAATGGGGGAGTTTTTCAAACTTTATACCCTGGATTTCTACAACATGATCTGGTTTTGGAGGAATCTCTTGTTCTAGTACCTTCTTCAAACCCTCCATCACAAGAAAGAAAAAAAAACTTTAACATTCAAGTTTATTGACTTTAATTGGTTACTTCCTCTATTTTTAGCCAAGGTTTTGAAACATTCTAAAGATAGTATGAAAGGAAGGTGCCTGTAGGATGCAACGAGGAGCAATATGTACTATGCATTCGGTAACAACTCAATATATGACGAGAGAAGATTTTCAAAAGATCATATTGTTACAAAAATTCTCAAATAGTAAAATCTGGGGAACAAAAATGCTTCAATAAATAAGTTAATTGAACACAAGAGAAGCAATCACTTTCAAAATCTAAACAATGACTGAACAGTTCCATTCTGTAAAATGATTATTCTAGTATTACAGTAAAATTAGTTTTACCTTTACCTACATCTCCAGTCATTCTCTACATATTGAACGGCAATTATTCAAATATGGGAAGATCACAGGTCTCTTTCCCTTGATTGTTTTCCAAAGCCAACTCAGATGAAGAGGAGCATTGCGAGCTCTTTACAGCACTATTATCTTTTCCCATTTTTAAGAAGAAAGTGTGCCTGCCAAGTGAAACGAATTATACTAAATCAACCATAAAAATTGCATATATCAATCTATACAGCAAACATAAGCAGTTTTATAATTACCATCGAGTATCAGAAGTCAGTTCAGGATGAAAAGCAGTTCCTAGTATGTTCCCTTGCCTTAAGGCAACGATCACTTTTGATTCAGAACCCCTTTTGTCCTGTCGCAGAGATGAGCTGATGATGTTTTTCAAGAGTCTTAAGGAATCATTACACACAAAAACTAGAAACTGACACGATTGATTGAATGTTAAAAATTATAAATGCTAATGTGCATAATAAAATAGAAAGTCAATAAAAATAAAATAAAATAAATAAAGAGAAAAGTGAATAATTTGAAAACATAGGATATATAGTACCATGTCTCTTGGAGAGATATTTAGGAGGAAATTAAGAAGAAAAGATTTTTCATAGAGAAAAAAGTAGGTCTCATAAATAATTAAGCTAATTAGATTAACTCAAATGCTCATGCTTAATTTTTATGTTTATGTTTCAAATAAAATTTTCCCAGCTAAGGGAAAATTAAACATACATGCTTTATGTTTGCAGGGTTTCAAAAGTCATATATCATGTATTAGTATATACTATAGAAACAAAGTCCAGACACATTACACATATTAACAATTTTCAATCTACTAATCTTCGCATTCATCAATTGGATGCTTCCGCTAAAACACATAAGAAGAAAGGAAAAAAAAAAAAAAAATACTGTTCATACCAAGTAAAGACCACAATTTCGTTTTTCAGGTGTTTAGTGTAAGTACTGAAAGAAAGCTAAAATAAATTTATATTTCGCAAGATAAAATGCATTGAATTTTCTTGGTCATCTCATCTTTTGGAAAATTCATAGCATGACTGAATATAGTAAATCTGGTTTGCCGTCACAAGTGTCTTCTTTGAAGAGATAATGTGAAATGTTCTGTATTTTACAATCTCCATATGGAGTTCTTGTAAACTCCATTACATCCCTACCCTTCTTGCAAATTTAAATTCGCAACAGTTTCAACATAACAGCATACACTAACGTATCTCGCTTTAGCTCAAGGACTTCTTTCCACAAACCCCTAAGAAATGTTGGAACTCTAACTTGAGTAATTGTTCAGTGTCAAAATTGGATTTGTGTGTGCTGGAGTGTTTGGATTTGTGTGTATTGTGGACAACCATTAACTCATAAATCGCAACTGCACATTTAAACCTCCAATCAATATCAATCATCAACTTAAATCTCAAGCCCACATTTAAAGCACCAATCTATATCAACCATCAACTTAAATTTTATTGAAAAAATAACTTTTTATAGCCATTGGATTAGGAATGTGTAGCCTTTGATGGGCATTGCATGTGCTAAACCACTAGTTAGTATTATAACGAAAGTATTTTCAAATGGTGAAGGCTTCAATTATCTTTCAATACCTTCCAATTCCTCCATCTCAACTATGGGGCAGTTTACTTTCCAAAAAACTACGGGGCAGTTTAAATATAATATCAAATGTACCACCTCCTAAGTAATCACCTAGAATGCCTTGAATTACACAAATTTAAGTTCCTTTCTACAAAAGTAAGTTGTAGCTCAAATGCAACTCTCATGCAATACCTTCAAATATAACCTACATTATTTTCCTACATGGAACCTATCCAAACAATGAAATTTTAGTAGTAATGAACTCATGAACATGTAAATGTTAGCACATGTCAACAAAGAAAAAAGATATGCGACTTTTACCAGACAGACTATTGAATATTAACAAGTTGAAGACTTTTTTTTATTTTCGCACTTGATAACAAAGCACAAATATTAATACATTACTTTCTTTCTTTCTTTTTTATTTTAAAGCCGTACAATATAACTTTTTAACACATTACTCATTAAATGATATTAAATAGAAAAGGTAAAACAATCCAAACCTCCTGGCCTTCAACTGGTGGGATTAAAGTAGCCAACTTATCTGAGGCTACAGGATAATCAGCTAGTACTTCAACATTCGGTCCTGCTTCTAGAACAGCTGGTGCACGTATAAAGACTGCACGAAAATTCTCAGAGCCCCCTTCATTTTGCGCAAGATTAGGAACTGAAAGTTCAGTTTCAAAGCTCTGAAGCTGCAACATATCGACAAACATGAAAAGGTAATCAGCCAAAACTACTATAATTCCATATCTCAAAAGATAAGGAAACTTAATAAATCAATTATTGATGCTGCCCTAAGAGGAAAATCTATTAAATGTATAAGGGCAAGTGCTAAATTAGCATAGTGGTCAAGCTTATGTGATTGTGCAGGAGGTCAGGATTCAACTCCAGTATATATCAAATTATGGCCTATTTCTCAACAAAAGAAAAAAAATTATGAACAATCTCAGAATATTACTTTTAGATTAAGACCGTCTTTTGTACATAATGCATATTCTTCAAGGAAGTTAGATCGCTACAGGTATGCCATTAATGATGACAAGTTCTAAACAGTTCCATACAGTGATAATTTCATTTTGAATAAGTTTGTATTAAGTTATTCATTGAATTTTAATTTTAAATATTTATTATAGAGAATACTCTTTTATGGGTAAAATGACAAAATATCCTTAATGTGTATATTAACAAGATAAGCAAAACAATGATACATGGACTTAAAAACATAAAAGTAAATAGTTGACAGAAAAAACATACATTATAAACATGCATCACGAATATCAGCCACTAATATTAAATTAAATAATTATATCAAATCAAGATTGTCCAATCAATTAATGTACCTGACTACCAAAAAAATTTCTATGAATAGTGCAGTCCAAGCCCCCAATAAAGTCTTGCCCTCCTGCCTTCTGCCCTGAAATAGAACATCAAAAAATTAAAACCTTCAAATTGAGACATCATACAAAATCTACAAGTTCAGATAGATTGGGCATGTATCCAAACTAACCAATGGCGTTGTTTGCTAGGAAAATAAGCCCTGCACAAGTCCCCCATACAGGCTTCCCTCCGGTAACAAAGTCTCTCAAAGCAGGGAACTGCACTCACAAACAAAAACCTTTTAAAAGGTTACACAATAAATAACCTTGTCTACTAGGTTTTTCTAACCTTGCCATCCTAGTGTTCACATTTCATAAAAACGTATCCTCACGTACTAGTGAATAGAACAAACTGTCTATGCACCTTGATCACAAGCCAAAATATATGTGTATTGCATCCAGAAATGGGCGGTAGATAAACCTCCATCCAAAATAGCGAAATACTTTTCCAACCAAATGAATATCTTTGGAAAATGTAGATGAAGTAAGTCTTCTATTTTCTGCCAAGAGCATCTAAATTTTGTTTTATTTTATTTTATTTTATTTGTCTTGGAACTGAACAGCCAAAAGGTATTTGCCCCATTCCTAATTCTATTGTTTTGTATGCACCACAACTAACATAAGGACCCTCAACATATCTATATTGGACAAAGAATAATAAGGCATTTTGTGATTTTTACAAGTATAATGGATGTCACATAATCAATCAAGGGTATCTCCTACTAATCAACCTTTATCTCATCAAGCAAGCATCACCATCGAAGTGAATTCATAAGAGCGTGCCGTGGTGTCAAATGATACTAAACTTGAGATAAATTTCAAATTTTAAGACATTAAAAAATAAACACATCAGTAATTAGGCTCTACTTAAATATGGAGATGATGACACTTCTACAAAGTATGGATAGTTATAACTTTAATTAATTACTATCTATGTTACATTGGCAACAAATATTATCAACAACAAAAAAATAGTTGGAAGTTTTATTTTTTTATTCCATATCCCACAGTTTTTCTCAATAGAAGATAATGATCAGACCGTAATTACTATATTATGACATAAAAAATATGTATTACCTAGTGTTGGGTTTATGTCTTGCATACGATGTTGGATAAGAAGACGATAAGACGATGGAGGAATCGAGACGATTGGAGACAGAGTGGAGGCGAGAAAGAAATAATCAGCAGCAGTTGAAAGAGGTTGCGGTCGACCGCAACTCATGTGCGGTTGACTGACCCCTGTACACAGTCTTCCGAGAGGGGGACAGTCGACCGTCTTGTTGGTGCGGTTGACCGTTCGCGGCGCCGATGGGTTTTGAACTTGAGTCTGGCAGATTCGTGAGAAATCCAACTTGCTCTTCAAGTTAGATCGTGTGACTCTTATCGTAGGGTTATCTCTTATGTACTATCCAATGGCTATTGTATCAAAGATATCAAACTTAAGGTTTTCTCTAGATCTATATAAACAATTGTAACGACTCATAGATCCATGATTCTATTGAGTGACGAATAGAAGAAGAGAGTACTTCATAGAGAGGGTGAGAGAGTTTCTCCATTGTAAGCAGCATCAAGTTCCAGTTAGGCTTGTGAGAAAGGGTCGTGGTGAGAATTGTAATATTCTTGTATCTTCTCTAGTTGAAATAATATCTCGGTTCTTCCTCCCCCGGATTAAGACGAAAGTCCCAACCGGGACAATTCTTGTGTACTTTGTGTGATTGGTGCGATCTAGTTTGCTTGGTGGTTTGTGTTGATTATGTCGAATACTCAACAAGATCCTCAAATTTCTAACACATAGGCCATATTTGGCACAAGGAATTTCAAGGAAAATTATGAAACTGAAGACTCCCAATTCCCAAATGTTAATGGAAACACTTGAAGTGATGACGACAAGGGTTTCTCTCTTAAATAGGAGGTCCAAGTTTCCACACCGTCCTAAAATGAAATTAATTGGAATGTTTGAAATCCCTTCCCTCCTTACCAACGTGGATGGCTATGGCGAAAGAACCAAAAACAAAGGAAGCTCAAGATTCTTTCCATGTACTATGTTTGGCAAATCCAGTATTCCAACTCACCTTTCTCCCTCCACTCTCTCTCTTAAAATGAAGTCTTTTATGAAATCTCACCATGTCCAAACCAAAAGATCAGAAACTCAAGTTAGTATTTCAATTGTATAAGCTTCCATGTGCCCACATGGATTCCCATGCAATCTAATCGGATATCCATGACATTCTCAACTTTCCCTCTAAATTCCACTTGCCAAAACACCAACCTTACCAAACTCAATTCGCCACCAATCCATACACTTTCACTCAATCCGCATGCCATCACTCCATACTTTACTGGTAAAAATATGACCTTACCAATACTTTAAAAACTAAAACACCCTCCCTTTCATATTCCTAACTTCATCTTCATATAAATAATTGCATTCCCCAAATTCGAGAGCTTTTAGGATAATTGCATATAACAAAACGTGAATCATATTATGTATAAGAAAAAAGTAAAAACCTTTAGGGTATACTTAGATAAGTTACCCAAAAATAGTTATTACCTTAAGAAGGTAAAGAGAAACAAGCTGGCACACACCAACAAAAAGAAACTAGTGTATCTACCCAAAACAGCCAAAACCCAACACCAAACTAAAATCAAACAAAAAGGGCAGGTCAGAAACAAGAACCAGATTATGGTAGTTGGCGAGTTTGGCCATGGTGGTGCTCTCACCACCAGGGATGATGAGTGCATCGATGTTCTCCAACTGCTCTGGTTTCCTTATCTCCACCCCCTTCACTCCTACTCTCCTCAATGCTGCAAATGAACAAACAAAACCCATTAACCCACTAACCCCATTAACCCATTAAGCAATGAAACAAGATGAAAAAAGATTACCCGCTAAGTGTTCGTTGAAAGACCCCTGAAGAGCGAGAACGCCAACGGCCATTACAGAGAGAGGGGAGCGATCTGGGAATTCAAAGCCCTCACCTTTTTTTATGGCTCTCTTTCTCTTATTTTTTCTTATAATCAAAATGAAACTAGTATAATACACGTGGGAGGGAGCTTGGGAGAGAACGATACACAATTTATACAATTTTATAAGACAAATTAGATATTATATAGTACAACTGCCCACTACATGCTGCCTCTCAAAAGGTGGTTAACCAGATGGATGACTCTTAATCATAGGCTATTATATTTATATATTATTTTATTCAAGTTATTTACCGATATGGGATTATATTCTCATATCTCTACCTTTCTCTCTTCGGAGAGAACACAGGCAAACATCACAGCGGGTGGGGCCCCCATTATATATATATACTATACGTATTATATTTTGAAAACTACGGGGTGTTACAATTTTCGGGGTCCCTAATAACAATATTTTTTTATGTGTAAAATACGTGTCTATATTTACAAGGAAAAAACAAAATTGGGGCCTCTAAAATTGTAAAAAATCAAGGGGACTGAAGTGGCGCCTCACCTACCTCAAGATCGGGGCCGGCCTTGGTGGCAATGCGGTGCGGCATGGGTGGTGGTGTAGTGCAGCGGGGGGACACTGCGGGGTTGACAGAGTGGCGGTAAGGGGGGACGACAACAGTGACGGCGGTGCAAGAGAGAAGGAGAGAAACAGTGAGGAGAGGAATAGACGCGGAGTGGGCGTTTGAATGTTTTGATTTGGGCTACACGCGTAGTGCACGTTTATATTTATTAGATTTAGTTTGGACGTGTATTACACAGGTTTGTTTTGATACAAAGTTAGGGTTTGTTTGGTTACAAACCTCAACTCTCCCATTATAATAGTTACTAGTATAATGCACGTGTGATGCACGCCTACAAAAAGTATAGGAGCATTTCATAATATAATATCAAAACGGAGAGTATTATCCGATGAAAAAAATGTTATATTGTTATATTTGTGAATGATGTTAAACTATTAAATGTTATAAGCAATTGGAACACTTCATTAGAAAGCAGTAACTCAAATACAGCACATACATGATCTTGACTCGTTCGTAACAACAATTACTATCCTCACTGATTAATTATTGTGGTGGTGGTGGTGGGGGGGCGGAGGAGGGATGAAGTCAGTTAAAGCTCCTAACAGCATACCCATATCTGCAAATTAAACAAACAAATCGAACTTTTTAATCGGCATCAAAGAACTCTGTATATAATTTAAACATCGTTCAGGTTGAAGACTTGAGAACCATGCATACTTTGCTTGTTGCTTTCTTTCTATGAGATTAATTCAGAATCCCTATTAGTATTGAGCTTTCTTTTGTATCTGTGAGATTTTTTGTTCAATACAGTATTATGCTTCCTCGATCCCAACATGATTACTTACTACTAATTCATCAAAACATTCAAAAATATACCAAAGCTAAGTATAGTAGATAAATATGGCAGTAACTGCATACACACCTATAAATGTCTGCCTTACTTTTACCTTTATCGAAACCCTAATCAAACTACATATCCACAATCTAAACCATAAATGTCAAGCAATAAGAAAACTTACAAAAAATGCTACCAACCGGTAAAACTCTAAATCGAAACTCTAGATCAAGAATTGAAAAGAATAATATATTTTTAAGTGAGAAGCAAAATTTAATTGAGGTGTGGTGTTACCTATAGTATAATCAATTTCAGTTGCACTATGTTGCAACAAACTTTTTCTAATTTTATGTTGATTGGAACAGAAAAAAAAAATTGCAAATAGAATCTAAAAGATGAAATTGCATGTTCAAATTATTTGAATTTCAAATAAGACAACATTTTTCTTCACCTTCTTATTCCATCTGCACTTGGATGCAAAAAAATTTATAGTATTCCCACATGCATTTCATCTAACAGATCATATGTAAGAAAACCATCCATGGTTTCACAAAAATAATGAATTGTGAACTTTACTTAAACTTAATGTTAGAACCTAACTTTTTTTTTTTGATAAAAAGATGACTACGTCATCGCTTCATTAAAGAGAGTTTTAACGAAATAGGAATGAAAATACAAAGGCAGCCCGAAGGCGAACAACATCAAAGTTCGGCTTAAGGTACAGCCTGAACGGGACAAAAACATCTAAAAACATCAAACAGAAGAAACAACCACCGAACCAAAACTGCTAAGTAGATCCCCTCCAGCCCGTGACCTACTCCTCCCCATCCAATCGCCTCTTCTTCCTGGAGCTAAGCAGTCCTGTCCACTCAAAACAGCAGAGTTGAATTTTATGCATGAGAACTAAAATTCTATGATCAATGCTATTGAAGAACAGGTCGTTACGGTCTAGCCAAAGATTCCACGTGATTGAAGCCACAAGTAGGTCCCAATATGTTCTAACTTCCTTTCTAATCCTGTGCGATCTAATGACCCCCCAGACCTCCGCACTAGAACATGGACACTGTCCTAACCCGAATGCTAGACCTAGTTTCCCCCATACCCATCTCGCTCTGATGCACTTAAAAAATATATGATTCGTATCCTCTTCTTGGTTAAGGCACCTATTACAAGTCACGCAGTCCAGCATTCCTCGTTTCCCCAAATTAACTTTCGACAGAATCGCATCGTTATCCACCAACCATAGAAAAGTTTTCACTTTAGAAGGGACGTTGATGCCCCATATGACTGCCGCGCTCCCGTTCCTTAATCCTCCGTCATTCAGCCTTTTATATAGTGAGGATACCGAGAACTTGCGATTTGCTTCCAACGACCACCATCTCTCGTCTTCTGACTGTTGCGTGAGGCATCCTTCATTGCAGATGAAATTGTTGACCAATTGTAGTTGAAGAATAGATTCGTGTTCCAGGGTATCCTTGACTTCTAATCTCAATGTATTGTTCCTCCATACATCGTAAACAAGAGTATCAATGTTGATCACTGCTTCTGCGGCCGTTGGAAACATTCCCATCAACGTGTTACAGCCGCACCACTTGTCTTTCCAAAATCTAGTATTCTTGCCGTGTTTAACCCTGCAAAGAGTATGGCTATGGAAAACCTCCCCTGTCTTGTAAACCCCTTTCCAAAGGCACGATTTCCTACTCTGGACTCGCTTACCCCCGTATCTGAACTTCTTCCTAGCACGATAGTTGGTGAAAGACTTACACCACCAATTATTACGACGAATATCCAGCTTCCACCACCACTTACTAAAGAGGGCGGTGTTCATGTCTCTGAGGTTGATGATGCCCAAACCACCGAATTCTTTCCTTTTGCAGACCCTCCCCCAACTAACGAGATGGATCCCTTTACCTCCATCGTTTGCGCCTTTCCACAGAAATCTCCTTCTACATTTGTCTATCTTGTGAATTACCCATACTGGTAATTCGTAAATCGACATTAGGTAGATCGGGATGCTGTTGATGACAGAATTCAACAACGTGATCCTGCCCCCCAGGGTTAGAAATCTACCCTTCCAACTGGCAAGTCTTTTCTCAATTCTATCAATAAGGGGTTGCCAGTCCTCCCTACTAAGCTTCCCTGGCCTAATCGGGATCCCTAGGTATGTGAGGGGGAACTCTCCCTTACTACATCCTAGCAATTGTTGAATCGATGTGATGGGAATAGAGCAAGTTTCACTGAGCTGGATCACATAACTCTTATTAAAGTTGACCTTCATGCCAGACCATGCTTCGAAGCACTTCAAGACCGAGCCCATGGCTATGATATCCTCTTTTGCAGCCGAACCAAACAGTAATGTGTCATCAGCGTATTGAAGGATCGAAATAGGGTCTGAGAATCCTTTGATTTTAATACCAACGTTTGCCATTACCTTTTTGCCATTAGCTATCATTTCTGCAAGCCCATCTGCTACAATAGCAAATAATAAAGACGACAGCGGGTCCCCTTAGTCCTCTTTTGCATAGAATTTCTCTACCCTGTTCCCCGTTGATAATGGGAAACGATTTGCCTCCTCTAATGCAATGAAAAATCCATTTCCTCCACCTTTCTCTGAATCCTTTCAACAGCAGTGCCTCATCGACCGACACCCATTCAACAGAATCGTAAGCCTTTTGAAAATCCAATTTAAAAAGAAAACCATCCATTTTTTCTTTGCGCGCTCTAAAAACTATTTCATGCGCCGAAGCCACACTATCCATAATGTCACGACCTTTAATAAATCTGCTTTGAGATTCCCCGATGACATTCTTTAAATGTGGCGCCAATCTATTAGCCAAAACCTTAGTAATAATCTTAAAACAATCATTCAGCAAACTGATCGGTCTCAAATCTCCAACATCTTTCACATCATATTTCTTTGGAATCAGAACAATACTCGCGTAATTAAGTCTATCTAAGTCTGCTTCCCCCTTATAAAAGTCTAGAACAATGCGCATAAAGTCCCCTTTGATGATTCTCCAATAAAGCTTGTAAAAGAATAATGGAAATCCATCTGGGCCAGGCGCCTTATCCTGCCCTAGGTCGTTGATAGCAGAAACCACTTCTTCTTCTGTGAAGCTGCTTTCAATACTATGACAACCATTAAGCCTGGAATCCTTCCACATGTTCTGATTCAGCGAACACCTATGCTCTCTCCTCTTTCCTAGCAACTCTTTAAAATTTTCATTGATGTGAAGCTTGATTCTATCATCATTCTCGCACCAAACTCCATCCACCATTAGCCCAGAGATGTGGTTTTGTCTCCTTCTTCCATTGGCAATTCTATGAAAAAATTTGGTGTTCGCATCCCCCTCCTGCAACCACTGAACTCTAGAGCGTTGCTTCCAATAATATTCCTCCATCTTTTGAATTTGAAGAATATCCTGTCTCTTGCTGTGTAACTCGTCATATTCGCTCCCTATTAAGTCTCTTTCTTCTTCTATAATTTCTAGTTGCTCTATCCGCTCCCCTATTGCATCTTTGATTCTTTGGTTTTTGCCAAATTCTGATCTTTCCCAAAGCTTCAGCTTTAATCTTAGTCTCCTGATCTTTTGAATCCAACAACCCACCGCTGAGTCAGGCTCAGTCGGCTCGTTCCAGCTCTCCTCGATAATCTTCGATATACCTTCGCTTAACGTCCATGACTTTTCAAATCTAAATTGGAAACTACGACGTCTTTCTCCAACTCCGCAATCCAATGAAAGTGGAGTATGATCCGAAGTGAATCTAATCAAGGCTTTGGCCCTAGCTAATGGAAATTTGTCTTCCCACTCAGTGGACACAAAAATTCTGTCTAATTTAGCTAGAGTTGGGGCTACTTGAAGGTTAGACCACGTGAATTTCCTATTCGTGGGATCGATCTCCACTAGCTCTAAATCATTGATAATCGCGTTAAACTGCTCCCTATCTCCCCTGGACGCTCCTCTACCGAGGTGTTCGTGTTGAAATCTTGTAATATTGAAATCGCCCCCGACCACCCATGGTCCCCTGCAAGTACCTCTAATGCTCCTAAGTTCGTCCCAGAACAGACTCCTCTGGGCGGACTCATACGGACCGTAAACAGAGGTGACCATATGAGTCCAACTATCGACACGTCGTCTTATCGTAATCGTAACCGAAAAAACACCCGCGATCTCGTCAGTAATCTCAAACAGTCTATGATCTACCCCAATAGCTATGCCTCTTGAATATCCTCTCGAAGGTTTGAACCTCCATTCAAAATCTCCTATTCCCTTAATGTGCTGAAACTCCGCCGAAGTCGGAGCTTCAACTCTAGTTTCCTGAAATGCACAGACTGGAGGTCTATACCTAGTAATAGTATCACTAATGAGTCTCTTTTTAGATTTCTGCCTCATCCCTCTAACGTTCCAGAAGATGTATAACATATTTAACTATACCAACGAACACCTATATTCTAAAGTCTACTGCAAGACTCTACTACTCTATTTGGCTCTTACTCACCCCTCTAATAATATTAACCCTCAACAATTGCTCCTCTCTATTGGAACCCATGGCTAGACCGTAAAGACTAGCAAAATATATGACCGAATCGTCATTCAACAAATTTAAAACTAAGAAGTGAGCAGAAGAGTTACCTAGACAGGCAGAAGTAGGCTCTTTAGTCTTTGCTGTAGCTCTAATCAGGTCCTCCTCACTTGGTCCGCTCGAACCCCATTTTTCCAGCTGCCTTTTGCTTTTCCTTTGATAATCCACATGTTGTTTATTCGCTCCAGACCCGCCTCTCTCCCCTACTCCCCCCTGCCAACTCTCTAACTTGTTTCCCATTTTTCGTGCTCTGTGTCATATGTGCTTCCGCCGCTTTGGAGGGCATCTAAATCTCCTATCATGTCATTCAAGATCTCGGGGTCCACCACATTAGCATCTTGCTCTAAGGAGACGTCCGAATCTACCTCAACATCGTCGATCTGATCACCTATACCATCTATCAGAGCCAACTCCATATTCGCATTTTCCCCTCTATTCTCAACAGCAGAGGTAATACCCTCAGCTGAAACAACTGGCCTCGGCCCAAGCCCACTAGCTTCCCCAGCCGGCCCATCCCCCACCTTAGGATAAGCATCTGAATTGGGCCTTGGAAAGCTATCGATATGGATGTTGGGCTCGAGAATAAAGCCAGCAGCAAAAGGGTTCATCACGTTACCCCCCTAAATTTCCGGAGTTCGAAATTGGGCGGCATCTTCAGCTCTGCGTGCGAGTTCCTCAATGGCTCTCTGAATTGACAGTTGTAGATCGTCCTTCGACATCGACGCAAATTCAGGAACTCCCATCGCAGTCTGGTCTGTTGCTTCGATGTCCATGATGGAGGCTGTCTTGAGAATCCCTGGCTTACGACACTTCATGGGAATAGGCACAGTCCTGTCCTCCTGAGCGTACTTCCCATCGCGCCGCTGAAGAGTCGAAGGTCCTTTAGAATCCTCCTTAGATCCCGCTAGCCGTACACCAGATTCAAATGCCGCATCGAGATTCGACCCGTGCTCATCTACGATCTGGAAGGGGTCCTGGATCTTGAGTGTTGATGAACGGCCCAGATCCTTAGCTGCAAGATCGGACGGTCTGTAATACCCCAGGTTTTCAATGAACAGTCGACTGGTAGTATTAGCAGTCGACTGGTCTGCACGGTATTTGAGAGATTTGAGATGGATTTGAGAAGGATTTGAGAAATATAGTCCCACATGGGAAGTATACAAAAACTAATTTGAGTATAAATACTATTAGCCAATGATCAAGAGTCACCTAATCGGTTAACCACCTTTTGAGAGGCAGCCTGTGGTGGGCAGTTGTACTACATAGTATCTAATTTGTATTTCTAAAAATATTAAAAATTGTCTGAGTATTGGGGCATGGCGTTACAAATGGTATTAGAGCCGACTTTCGACACCGAGTGTAGAAGAGGGCCTATGATCTAGTTCACGGCAGGGAGATGATTCTCCGGATAGGCAGGGTGCATTTGTATGTACCGGGTGTTTCTACACAACATTTCGTGGGATCGAGGACTATTCTACAACGGCTAGAAAGGCAGATCCTACACTAGATGTGTGTCCCGTACTCAGCGAGGACGCTGATTTCTAAAGGTGGGGTGTATGTAATACCCCAGATTTTCAACGAACAGTCGACTGGTAGTATTAGCAGTCGACTGGTCTGCGCGGTATTTGAGAGATTTGAGATGGATTTGAGAAGGATTTGAGAAATATAGTCCCACATGGGAAGTATACAAAAACTAATTTGAGTATAAATACTATTAGCCAATGATCAAGAGTCACCTAATCGGTTAACCACCTTTTGAGAGGCAGCCTGTGGTGGGCAGTTGTACTACATAGTATCTAATTTGTATTTCTAAAAATATTAAAAATTGTCTGAGTATTGGGGCGGGGCGTTACACGGTCCACCGTCATCGTCAACCTTCGTCCTCGTCCCAATCGCGCCATTGTTTCGGTCATCAGTTAGCTCCTCTTCCTCCCTACTCGAAACTTTGCCAAAAGAAACATTCTTCTTCTTCTCAACGATGACTTTGACATCGAAAAAATCCCCTTCGAACTCCGCTCGAACCATCGAAGGAATATCGGAGAAATTCTCGCATCCCACTCTTATACGCGCGAAGTCCCTCCTCGTCTGAGTTGTTGTGCTCTTGTCCACCTCCTGGAGAAACCCAAATGATTGAACCAGGTTCTGAAACCCGGAGCGAAGCCAGCAGTGGAAAGAGAAATTGAACAGTCGTAGCCAAACGGAGGGCATCTCGTTCGCCTTGAGAGCGCCAAGATCGCGAGACCATTGGGAGAACGTGACGAAGAATTCGTCGGTACCCATTCCTCGCTTACCCAGAACTTCGTTCAACCTGGCCTCGTCGTGGCAATGGACGAAGAAGACGCTAATGTTGAGACGTTGCACTCTCCATTGAAGCGTCGCCGATGAGGAAATGTTAGCGTAGAGTAAATTCTCAATATCCTCCGCTAATGGGTTCTCGCTCTGAACTTTAATCACACAGCACATACGAAATCGGCGCTCGAACTTAGCCATGAGAGGAGTGGGCGTAATTATCGCCTTAATCGTCGCCCAGCCTCCCGCATAACTCTCTTGTATTTTGCTGCTGATAGATTTGGTCGGAGAGAGAACTCTTGGAGTCGGCGAAATTGCTCTTGGAGCAGTGGACGACGGAGTGGTCGCCTTCTTCTTACTGGGACACTCTCTGGAGATGTGGCCTGATCGACGGCACGCGTAACAAAACCACTGGTTGGGACAGTGCGAGATTGTGTTGCCCCAAAGGGCGCATTTGTAGCACTGCTGACCGGAGCCATTCGACGCCGACTCCTCTCTACCCTGTCTCTTCTCTGCCTTGATAAGTTTGCGAGAACGCACAAGGAGCCATTCCCCGTCGTCATCCTGCTTGGTGATTCTTTCCTTCTCCGAAGCAGAGATCCTTTGTGTGCTGATTCTCGCTGGCGACTCCTTCCTCGACGCACCCATGGCAGCTTCTACATATGTCAGACGCTTACGTTCATGTTGATCCGTGTCGACCTTCCTTTCTGATGAATCATCTCTTTTCGTCTTCCCCTTGTCTCGTGCCTCTTCTTCTCTATGAGAATCAGTCATCCTCCCTCTATGGGTAGAATGGTGATCCCTGTGAACAGATCGCCCTCTCGATCTATTCGAGACGTCGCGAACCCATCTAACATCTTGCCTTCTCCCCCCGCTCCTGTCCAGAACATCTTCTCTCTGCCTTTTGGTCATGACCTTATCTGCGTTGGGCTCAGTTGATGCTGGTGTTCTTTGGTAGTAGGATCTCTGGTGGGAACTGCTGGGAAGGGGATACCATTGATGCTCTCGCGCTCGCTCACCTCTCATCTTTTAACAGAAATATCTTGACATCTAGAACCTAACTTATTCATGTCCTGATTTCGGAGTTTTGAAGCATGTATAAATTCATTGTTTCTTAACATGAACTCACTTCTAGGAGTAGCTCACTTTTAGGAGTAGAAATAGAGATCCAGATTCAGGTTTATCTTCCGCTGCGAATATCGTAGAGAGTGATCAACGGCGCAGTGGGCAACATCGCAAGAGGTGGGTGATGACGCAGTGGTCGATGGAGCGGCGGGGCGGCGGTGCAAGGCTAGGGCGGTGCGGGTCGCAAGAGATAGATGGAGAGGAATAGAATGAGAGATGTAGGGTTTAATTTCGAGATTGAGATTTTAGATTTAATCTACGTGTGATGCACGTTATTAGGTTAGATTTAGTCTGAACGTGTGTTGCACGCGTTTGTTTGGGGACACAATCTCAACTCTTCCAATATAATATTAGATATTAGAATATATATTACTTTGAGAGAACATAATATAAAAAAATGATTTTTCCCACACGGTCACTAACAAATGTTTAAATTACATATGCCTAACTCACAAATTTGGATTTTTCATATAACTCACTCGCAATTTTAAACATTCTTAAAAAGCTACTTAATTTATAAATTTTTTATAAAATATGAGTGATGTATATGAGTTGAGTTAAAATTGTGAGTGAATTATATGAAAATTTCAATTTGTTAGTGAGATATATAGAATTTAAATATCTCTAATAATATTATAATGGGAGAAGGCCTTAGAGTCATTTGTCATTGTGTCATTCTACCAACATGTGCAACGCATGTACATAACTAATATAAAGGAGGTTTCCGGTTCAAATCCTCCCTACATCAGAGTTTTTTATTTTAATTTTTTTAAATTATTAAAACGTGCATCGCACGTGTAAATTTAAATATCTCTACTACTATAATGGGAGAAGGCCTTAGTGTAATTTGTCCATCTACCAACCCGTACAACGCACGTGCATAACTATTGTAAATGAGGTTTTAGATCAAGTCCTGACTACGTTTGAATTTTTACTTTGAAAAAAATATATTTATTAAGACGTGCATCGCACGTGTAAACTAGTATTTATTAAGACGTGCATTGCACGTGTAAACTACTGGTTTATAGAATGGGAAAAACCGTAGAAAGAAAGGAGGTGGAGAAAGAGAGACCAGGAAATCGATAGGTTTGTTTGTTTGTGGCGGCGGCCGCCCACTTGGATTCTGTTCTTGTTCTTTTCTATTTTTTTGTTACTTATTGGAAACCCGGCGACGAAACTACCTAATGAATATGAATAGAATTATATAGGATTATCATACAGGAAAGTCTGACGACCGTTGGATTTGGCAATTGTCAAAAGGCCCTTGCTTTGAGGTGCGCCTTACATCTCTACTTCCCTAGAACGACTTATAGATGTACTACTTGCATAAGATTTTTTATTTTTAAGGAGTAGGCAATTTGTCTAATTCAACATTATATAGAATATGATAAGGTTAGTGCCTTAACAAGCATTCAACATGATAATATATACATACAGTATCTTTTTTCTATAATCAACATGAATCTTTTAAAAAATCAATATACATATTCGTTAGATAATGAAACAATCAATATGAATTTTTTTCCATAAAGAAAAACTAGCTTGTGATATGCTCTGATAGGAGTCACCACCAGGCATCGGCTGCAACTACACATTATGCTTGCACTTTCAATCAATATAAGAAAACTTATCAAGTAGTATCATGCTAGGTTATTGTTTACTTGATTCTTTACATTATGCTGTAGGTCTTGACATCATAGCTGCCCAACAATTTAGTATCACACAAACGAGTAAGAAAATAAAATTCAAAGCCATTATAATTCATATCTCAATACATAAATAATTAATTTAATATTTTAATCAGCATAAATCTAATTTGAAACGTATGCATATAAAAAGTGACAACACTAGAGTCAAAATAAACGTAGCTGGGCTGCAAGAAGCATTTTCAACATTCTTTGCCTCGTTGATGAACTTGTAGAACCAGGTACAAAAAATACGTCATCTGTCTATAGGTTTGTCTATCTGGCGTAAAAGATTAAACACTATTCACCTAAAAATATGCAGGAAAAAATTTCGTCAACTAAAAAACGTGGTCAAGGAAGTTATTTCATATCAACAAACTTGAAAACACTATACACTAATTTTTTATTTATTTTTTTTTGCTACATAACACTATACACATACACATACACAGACCAATTTGCATTATTCAAAAATGAAATTAATTCATTAACTACTAATATATATATATATAAAAATTACCTCAAACTGAAACATGAGCATCACACTCAGTTTGCTAAAATATACGGCAATGGCAAACGGAAATAGCAATTTCAGAATTTCGTTGAGATTATTCTTTGCTATAATTTTGTCAAATTTTTTCTTTTTAAGCCGACGAGACAACATGTCTTGTCTCACTTCATTTTTTTTTAAAATCTTAATACTAGATTAGATTAAGTTAATTAGTAATTAGTAGTATATTTAAATTATTAAATTAATAAGTAGGTAATTAATTAGGCTAATTAGGGATTAATTAGTGGTAGATTATGATTTATAGGAGGAAAATCCTCCCTGGACATGTCCCGTCCCAGCATTTTTTGCTTAAGGCGGGACAACATGTCTCGTTTAAGGTTTTATTTTTTATTTTTTTTATAATTTTTTTTTTTTTAGACGCTACAACATGTACCATCTGTTCATTAAAAAAATAAAATCATTCAGACGAAACAACTTGTTTCGTTTGATCCCATTATAAAAAAAAACCAAGAGACGAAACAACATGTTTCGTCCCCAATAATTTGAGAATCTTCATTTTATTTCTCAAATTTAAGAAGCGACTGTAGCATTTTTGTCAAAATATGACAAAATAGCAAATAACTGCATACGTTCAATTGCTATAAAATGGCAATTTGGCAGCAAACGACGGTGAATGCGGATTTAGATCAAACTCTGAATCTCTAATGAAATATTCCAATTACTAATCTTTTTTCTAGCCACTGCCTTGATCAAGACAACTCTAGAATATTGTCTCTTTTCATTATTTGTCTTCAATTTATTCACTCCATTCCTCCTCTTTATGTCTTTCTCTGTGCAAATTACACAGCCTAAAATAGTTTTAATAGACTTATAAAATTATATGTAACTCCCAAAAAAGTGTGAGAGAATTTGGGAGAAGCTTATGAATATCATTCATACCGTAATTACTGAAATCTTCATTACCATCCTCACATCAGCAGATAGTTTCGAAAATCACTGTCAAACCATAATATTATACAGTTGAATATTACTAAAGCTGAGGGGGTGCGGGAGTAGGGATGGGGCAGGGCCAGCCCCGAGTTCTCGAGGGCCCAAGGCGAAAGGCCCAAATAATTATTTTTGGGCTGCTAATTACAATATACTTTTTTTACGCGCAAAATACGTGCTTATATTTACAAGGGGAATGCAAATTTGGGGCCCCTAAAAGTACAAAAAAAATCGGGAGCCTGAGGCGGCCGCCTCACCGGCCTCACGGTGGAGGCTGGCCCTGGAATGGGGGTGGGTTTGGGAAGAGCTGTGAGATTTTTTGAGGTTGGAAAAGTGAGTGGGAGAAACTATGTTTGAGGGATTAAGGTTTTCATTTTGTTTTTATTTTTTTAATAAAAATCTTGCGTAGTGCACGTGTTAGTTAAATGGGAATCCCTACTTTTATTCACCTTTCTCCATTTCAAAATAGAGAAAGGAGAGAGGGAGTAGACTCTCTCTCCTATTATAAACTAGTGTTACCTGTGCAAATTGCACAGCCTAAAATAGTTTTGAGTAACTCATAAAATTATATAGAATTCCAAAAAAATGTGAGAGAATTGGGAGAAACTTATGAATATCATCCCTACCGTAATGATTGAAATTTTCATTATCATTCTCATATAAGCAAATGGTTCAGAGAATCACTGTCAAACCACAATGTTATCCAATTGAATAATACTGAGGCTAAAAGATGCATGCAATGAAAAGATGTCGCAAATTCAACCAATTTATGTTAACATGTGGATATTATAACATCATTAACATTTGGTTATACATTATAAACTATGTATTACAATACATGTTAGGGTAAAGATAATGGACTAAGAAAATCATATAAAAATAATTTTATTAATTGTGTTTGCTTAAAAAAATAATTCTAAGTTAGGGGATGGAGGTGCGTTTGGAAAGAAACGTGAGATTGAGAAGTGAGAGGGGAAGAGGCTGAGCTTGAGCGACTGTGGTTTTTTATTTTGTTTTAGTTTTTTTAATAAAATTGCGTGTAGTGCACGTGTGGTGCACGTGTAGTGCACGTGTTAAAAATTCTTGCTTTTCATCTCCTTCCTCTATTTCAAAATAGAGAGAGGAGAGAGGAGGTAGACTATTTCTCCTATTATAAGATATAGATATAATATAATAGCTAATCACATTTTTGAGTAAATATCTTACATGTGACTGATATGAGTACTTATAATTTATAAACCACAAAACAATTCACCCCGTATAAAATGAAGAAAACATCACCTAAACATTACATTGTGGTGAGAAATCGCCTGAGAGAGGTGAAGGTATCCTCTCCCCGGCTCTCTCCTAAAGCGTGATTTTTTGTGGGGTGAGCGAGATAGCTGTTTGGTGAAAAATCACCTGAGATAGCACAATCGTGAGAGAGGTGAAAGTATCCTCTTCATGGCTATCTTTTTGGTAGCGATTGTGGGAGCTGTTGGCGCATTTGCAGGCAGGGATCGGCGGGTGTTAAAATCCTGTCAGACTAGTTTCAGGTGGGTGTGCATGTGCCGTGAAGGCAGTGTACGAAGCTAAACTGACGTACATACAATTTTGCTGAACCGAGCTTGTTTGTCGGCCCACCCTCCAGGGTTGTTGGAGGAATTTGTTGTTTGTACGGGTCTTGTTGCTTCATGTATGTTTTGTTTCCAGTCTGTAGGTTATATTCTGGCCCAGTTCTCTGGGTTTGTATCATTAATTTCTTATTAATGAAACAGGATGGCCATACTCCACATTTTCCCTTAAAAAAAAAAAAAAAAAACACATTACATTGTGAGTCTCTGATATCCAAAGAAGTTTACCTTACAAGAAAAAAGAATATATAATTCAGGGTAATGCTACACCTACAATCTTTACAACCTTACAATCTTAGGTGGCACAATCTCATTGGAGATGTGTACAATCCACTACAACCTACTCTACAATACATTCCAATCAGATTGTGCCACCTAAGATTGTAAAATAAAAGGTTGTAAGAGAAAGTTGTGGGTGTAGCATTACCCTATAATTCAAGCCCAGGCTCGGATTGAACTTCTTGCATAATTTAGATTCGAGCTTTGGGCTGGCTTTCATAAGAAAAGTAACTACCAAGAAGCATTACCTCATAGAATCTTCGAGGAAAAATTTATAAAGCAATATTTCCTCAATAATCGTCGTGTAAAAAAAAGAAAAGCCAGCCTTCGTAATGATAGATTTTTCAATGTTATCGAGATTATAACGTGTATCAGAGTATGATAACATGGAGGAAAGAAAGAAAAGCCAGCCTTCGTAATGATAGATTTTTCAATGTTATCGAGATTATAACGTGTATCAGAGTATGATAACCGTAGTATAAAATATTAGCTGATACAAACTCTTTACTTATATCTGATCATGATTTTGCCTACTTACAGATACTTCATATACTTCATAAATCACCGAATTCTCTACCCACGACAGTAGCAATGTATCCAAAACATTTGGTACATACTACATATATACATATACAGTAAATTAAACGAGCTCTATTCAGCCATTAGCTTTGCTACAAACTACTGACGCAAATCGTTTTGGTACAAATGATACAGATGTCAAGTATGTTTCTGACCAGTGAACTGCAGTTCGATGCAATGCGAGGGCAGTTGCTGCAGCAAAGACAGTGCAAAATGACCAGAATGCTCTGAGCATCAGTATGGGATTCTTTTTCAGATCCTTTAGCTTATTGTAGAATATGACTTTCAGTCGTCGGTCATTTAGAGCATCCTGCAATTGAAGTACAGCAGCAGAAGAAGAGGATCGTGTGTCTCTGACTTGTTGTCTTCCGATAGTTTCAAGGATCCATCTCGATAGCACGTCCGCAATAGACCTGCTTACGTGTTGACGCAAGGAAGATGCATCTTTTGAAATCATGGCTCGGGTTAAAAAAGCCGCATCCTGTTGAGCATTCATCATGTTAGGTTTTTCGAAGATAATCAAGTTGAAGTAGCTAGACGGCTAGCCACCTTGGCTAGCTGTCTATTCCCTCAGATAAAAGAAGAAAGAGAGAGAGAGAGAATTTGTAATCCAGGGAAGGTTTAACTAAGCAGACCGCTCGAGTAAGATTTATAGCTTTTGCATTTGCGCACTTATGCATACAAAAATAAGGGAGATGCAAAATTCAAGTAAAAGCAGAAGAGACGTTAAGCTATTAATATTTAGGCCTGGCAGTCACTGGACAACAAAAGAAAATTTGCTCAACATGCTTCTAATATTTATTGTTGTGAAAAGCCTAAAGTGAGTAAACTAGGGTGTAGGGTTTAGGCTTCCAGGGCATCATAGGCAAAAACCACCAGAACCATTTCACAAGACAAATAAAGAAGGAAAATTAAATGTAAAAACATATAATAAAGTAAAGATATCATATAATAAAATAAAGATAAAAAAATAATTACAAAAAAGGAATTACGCATGCTAATGAAGTAATAAAAAATATAACACTAAAATACAATATACGACAATAAAAATTAATAGAATAAGACAATACTACGATATAAACAGATGTAAAGTGCTCCAAAAAGCTGAAGATAAAAGAAGGGACTAAAACGAGGTGTTGGTAAGCTTCGTACAACAATGCCAATACTTGTAAGTGTAGACTGCATAGGTTAAGAAAGAAAGTGGAAAGAATACAAGTACTTTCAAATTTCAAAAAACAATGTTATTGTGCACATTGTTAGATGTGACACAAACTGAGAACTAAGAACTTTATGCTAAATTATTTACAAGAGATACACTTCACAACAGAACAAAGTGGCATGGATGTTCAGGAACGATGGAGTTTAAATTTGTTGTCGGTAACTAATAGGGTATTTGAACAGGTTTTGTAAGTTGTAACTGTTGTACTTTTAATTCTCTGAGGTAGTTGTTTCTCACAATATATAAAGCAGTGCCACATTGGAACCACCCAAACTGGTCATACTAACGTTCGGAAAATTTATGTAATCTACAAAACTGGTATGGTAGATGTAAAGACTTCGGGAGGTTCTACAATACCAACTTTCTGGAAGGCTTAAGCAATCATGTCAACATTGGTTTTATCTTCATTCCAAGCAGATTCTTCCTTCATGGCCTCCTACAAATTTATCATTTCCCTACACCTCCAGCCACTGATAATCACCTGCTCACTTCATGCATCGGTGTGATACAGGTTGAAGCCTACAACACCTACCGACAATCCACTTTGGGATCCCACTGAGCATGTACGCAAAAGGGTTTTTAAGGAACTTACAAGAACAACTTTTTAATTTCTCAAATGTCCAAACCCTAAAACATGGGGAAGTTCCAGATTGGGTTCTTGATTTGACAGCTCCAATTGCTACCTTTACTTCAGCCCAACAGCCTACCTCTCCCACCATGACCTGATATCTACCAGAATTTGCAGATGCATGAGATTGTATTTCCTCAAGAAATGAGATCTGATTGTGCGTGTGTTTATGACTTGGTGTGATTCCTAGTATTCATTGGACAAAATTAGGTAATGATTATATAAAATTATAGTAGAAAGGAAGTGATGTCCAGGAATATAGAGTTTTTAGACTAAATTCTAACAAGGCATGTATCTGTCAGATAGACATACTGCATCAAGTAGAAGTCTTCTTAAAACAGCACCATTCTTCGAAGACAAAAGCCTCAGAATTTGGTTTGCAACTTCAAATGTGTCCCCTTGTACATACACCTTTTCCCGATGCTCTGAAGATTTAATCATGCTAGGCATGCTGATATCATGTGTTCCTCTCCTGTATTCACCATACGATATCAAGACTTTGGAATAGAGTCATCAACCAAGAAAGAGTGCATGAGTCCATATGGAAAAAATAATAAAATATGAGTAGCATAGAACCTAGTGGTACTTGTATATGTACCCAAAGAAAAGCACGTTTTCTTAGTTTGGTGCTAGAATATATGTAAAAAAATTACATAGTATGTTATGTTACTTCCAAAATCACTTTTTTTCCCATTTTTAGAGAGAGAGAGAGAGAGAGAGAGAGAGAGAGAGGAGAAGAAAGAAGAAAGAAGAAAGAAGAAGGCAGAGGGAGTCAAAAATGGAATTTGAGGAACTTCTCAATTCGACTTGCTGTAGGTAATGCAAAACGATGTATGGTGCAACAAAGAATTTTACTTCACAAATTACCCAGATCATTCATCATTTATCACAGTTACCTCAAAGAACCCACTCTCAGAAACATCAAGATCTTCTGCCATTGGAACTCCCTCCGTCTGTTAAAGACAACCTGTATATAATTGATTTTACCAATTAGAAACATCATCAAGTTCAAAATAAACGGTAAAATTCATTACTATAAAGAAACATAACTGCTCGTGTTCCTAAAATAGTCATGAACATTACGATAAACATCACCAAACATAACCCCCCAACAAATACAAAAGGAACTTTGATCGCAGAAGATGAAAACTTTAAGCCCCCCCCCCCCCCACACACACACCCCCACCTCACGAAATACAAAGCAACTTTGGATCTCTGAAGATCATGACAACCTTAATGAAGATAACTTGGATTCTCCACAATGATCGCCGGGGAAATTCTTTTTTTCATTTGGGTTGGAAAATTATAATGTATTTTTCTAGTTCAATTTTTCTTGACCAGGAAATCGCTAGTCAGACAGTTTCAGTTCCAAACAAAGGTATCTTAGGAGCTGGTGTGCTTCTTTGCCCCTTCTCAACATCATTTTACATTGTTAACCAGAGGAAATGTGTGAATATGAATGAAAATTGAAGGATTGGATGGGTATAAAAATGTACTGCAAATCCGCAACTACATGTATTCATTCATAGACAAGTAGTAATGCAGAAAAAAAAATCATTGAAAATGTAACCCTACAGTTGCATGTTTTCAAATTTCAACAAGTCAATAAAATCAACATTCCACCTGCATCAAAAATTAAGTTACAAACATCTCGATTTTTCACAGTATCAATTAGTAAACCAGCAAATACTAGATAATAATTTTTGGTAGAATACTGAAAAAAAGAAACAGTAGTTACTAGACAAGAAAGGAAGAAATACAAATCTAGAAATTTAACAGAAGAAAACCCCGATGAAGAAAAATAAGAAAGATGCAAATCCCCCATTGCATGAGGTATATATATATATGTGGGCTTGGAAGGATACATGAAAAAATACCCTAGATATGTTAAAAGATAGAGAAATTCTTCAATCAAATAATTTAGGAATATATAAGTGGTCTTGGAGGGATACAGGATTAAAATCTAAACAGGTGCCATTAATCTTTATGAAACTTCTAAATCTTCTTCGATTTCCCTATTATTTCTTCAACCTCCCTGATATAGAATTCTCACTTCTTAGTAAACAAAAAATATTCATCTATCAATCTCCCTGACCTTTCTTCAAATACATGCTAATCTCTTTACTTTGATCCGAAGCAGTTATACAATAATGATGAAGTGAAACCCCATAAAAAAGCAGATGAACATTCCGTAAAGCATTTTATCAAAAAAAAAAAAAAACATTCCGTAAAGCAGACATCAAGGAGGAAATATAGGCAGCAAAATGTTGTTTCATTTAAATAATTACATGCGTTCAAGCAAATAAGCAATGAGTCCAGAAAATCATCTGTAGTGTCACAAGATAATAGGTATATAGAAGGAAAAACAATACCGAGTATAAGATTGTCCTCATAGGAGTTGAATTATCATAAAGAAGTTTCTGAACAACATAAGGGTATGCAGCTTGAAATGTCTTGAACTGTGGATCTGCTGCGACAGCCAATCCTGATGATGGTATCAAGCACAATTATAACTTGTCATGATATATAGTATGTAGGTGCAAACTTTAAAATACAGAAATCTGATTAAATTAAATGATACAAAAGACAAAAGAATAACAAGTATCAATGCATATTCCTACCTTCCAAGGAAGCTAGAGAACGCAAAACCAGCGTAAAATAGGGCGGCATGCGGAATTGATGTTTTAGTGCTATAGACAAAATTTTGCCAAGAACCTGCAGTTACACCAGGAAACAACAATGGCACATTTGTCAAGCTAACTAAGGATTGCAAGACAGTATTAAAATCATCCATGAACTAAAGCAGGTATAACCACATAAAGATAAATATATATATACATATAGAAAAATACCATAACCATCAAGCCACATCTCAATCATTTTACATTAAGCCAAGGGATAGAAATTCTTCATCATCAATCATGATGAAGGACATCCTTCCCACGCAAGTGTTGGTACTAATACCAAGCCCAGATGAAGATGGCCAACAATTGACACTTGGATGAGAACAAGTTATTTAATTAAGTTTAAATTAGTAAAAATATACAACAGAGAGCTAACGGCATATGCTTGCTAATTCACTTACTTCACTGTATAGTTTTTACTTTCTGGAGAAGTCACAAAAATGTTATATATATTTGAAGGAGACATCAGAACAGAGCCAATTTACAGGTGGGAAATATAGATATGGGAATGAAACTTATGTTCTTCTGGGTAAGGGGAAATAAATGAAAAGATCACTCTAAGAGCATCCACAATGGTTTTCTATATTTGCCATTTTGCCATTTTTTGAGAAAAAATCGTCTACAACGGTTTGTTATTTTGCCATATTTTGGCAAAATCGCTATAGTCGCTTCTCATATTTGAGAAACGATTTGCTCATTCTCAATATATAGGGGACGGAACCGTCCCTATTATATTTCTTTTAATTTTAATAGGATCGGACGAAACAAGTTGTTTCGTCCATGATTTTTTTTTTTAATAATTTTTTTTAAAAGAATCGTCCAAAAAAATAAAAAATTAAGAAAATTCATCAGACGGATGTAAAAAAAATTCAAACGGGACAACATGTCCCGTTTGAGGCAAAGGTCACTTTCAATCATTATTTTAGTGTTAATTTAGGGGTTAGTGCTTATTTAATCATGGTTTAGGATTATTTTAATCACTAAATAATTAACTAATGACTAATTAATAACTAACACTAATTTAATTTTTCTAAAAATTACAAAAATACCTCTCGGACAGAACATGTTTCTTTCTCAAAATATTACAAAAATTCTAAAAATTATTTCTTTCTCAAAATATGAGAAACGAACCAGTGTAGCGATTTCTCTTTTGTCAATTCTCATTTTGCCATTTTGCCAAAAATTATAAGAAACCATTGTGAATGCTCTAACATATATATAAAAGATAAATTAGGTGCAAAAACCTTACTAATGTACATGACATGTGTGATTATAGAAATTGTGGCAGATACAATTATAATGGGTTTCACTACAGAGCTATGATAAAGAATAGAAATAGTCATGTAGCAAAACAATATTGAAAAACATTTGACTTCATGCAAAGTGAACCAACAACTGAGGTATTTTATGGCTATATAATATAAAACAATCCCAATCTCCAAAAAGATGTGACATGCCTATCTAACAGTGGAATCACCTCTACCACCAAATAGATTTTGCATATTGGATATTAAAATCAAGTTGTAAGGTTTTCCCACATCAACTAGCAGACATTGGGAGATATGTGAGGATATGGGTCAATATCAAGCAAAATGGAATGTACAATATCTTGGAAAATAACTTGGAAAATAACTTGTGACAAAATGAGCCAAGTCTAGTGAGTTGTGACAAATTGGAAAATAACCTGGAAATCTTCTGCAGTAGGTAATTATCTTCTTTTATATTCATCAAAACTAAATAAGGCATTCTCTTCACTTACAACGCATGAGATCATCTATTATATGTGTGAATGTACAATATCTACAAACAAAAGCTTTCAGTATAATATAAATTGTGCAAGTGCAAGTAACCGTTAACCTTAAACAGTATATAGTTAGTTCTTATCCACCATAATTAAAGATCTTGTAAATAGAGTATCCAGAATGGCATTCAATATACCAATTATGATTTTACAAATTTCTACTACTGTTGTCTGTAACACTCCACCTGTGAACCGAACAGACTTTATTGACTGATGACAAATAATGTAAACACAATGCATTGGTGCAGGTTCTTTATACAAAAGAACACATGTCAACCTTTGTGGTAATTTTCAGTAGACTGCTATTAAATTTCCCATCATAGTTGCTTTAGAAACTGTGCCTTGATCAACTCATGGGTTTCACCATCTTAGATCAAAACACATGAGTTGTTAAAAACAGATAGCTCACAAATTGGCAAAGATACTAATCAGAAAGAGAGGGGAAGGAAACATGACCATAATTTGGTCAATAACACTAACGAGCCCAAAAAAAAGGCAACAGATTAATCAAGCACTAACCCTGCTGAATTTGATGTCTGGAATTCCATCTCTGAAAACCACCTCACCCAAAGACCTTTCCAAATCCTGAAAATATATTCTTTCAGCATGACAAAAGACAGTGCGTTGAACAGGCGAAAAGAGTAGTCTAAAGTAAGGTAGTGTGACATAAATAACATTAACCAATATGAGATTAAAAGATTGCTTCGAATTGAAATTGTCTATCGGCATAATTCCAGCTCCATGAACAGTTTAGACAAAATCTCTATATAAAATTATGTAACCATTTACATATCATCCTGTCTTTATTGAAACTGCTTGTACGGCGTCGGCTATCATTCATTGACACAAAACAAGAGAAAAGGATAAAATTACCATATAAACTTCTACAAGTCCCTCCATATTTTAGGACTTGACCAAATATACCCTTAAATAAACATCAGACTTCAACAGACAACCCCTACCTAAATACAATGACTGATTGTAAGCCCAATTTTACAGTTTTGATTCTTTGAACACTTCCTCCTAGTGGTTAGTTAGGATAATTGGAGATGAAACATTACTGCCCCCAATTTTATTTGAACCATAACTAGAGTTACTAATTAAACATTAAGCTTCATTTCCATAAGTAACGAATGTATTTTTGGTTCCTAAAATTAATTTGCCATGGGCTTCTTGTGCCACCACTTTCCTCTATAGTACTGTAACATAACAATATTTTCATTTCTAAAGTTAAATCCTTCCTGTTTTCAAGATATTCAATTTGTTCTGCATATATATACGCCTCTTAATAGATTTTCTCGTAACAACAAAAAGCTGCTATTTATATTATAATATACAAAGCAATAACAGACACTACTGACATGTTAAATTCCCAGCTAGTTTCTCTAAAATTAGCAGTTTTATCAATATCTCATTTGTATAATCTCATAAGATTTTTCATCTATCGTATGTTGACATGATAAGAAAATAGGAAGTTCATTCACACTTGTCCAAAGACTCTTATAGTCAAGTCTCTACAAGTTGCTAATATCTCCACATACTGAATTAATGTCTAATTGGCTATATCAAAATAATCATGCCCTTTCATCATGTTCAGCACTCCATAACTTAAGAAGCAAGTATACATAAATAGTCACAAGGCTGATACATGCTAATAAAAAATAACAGGGTAGTTTCTATGAGTAGATAAATGATGCAATGCATATGCAGAATCGAGAGGAAATTGCAAATAGTCTGATTTGTTTTCACTTTATCTACTACCTTATCTACTAGTCACAAAGGTATTAAAGGTAATAATAATTAACAGGCTAGTTTCTATGACTAGATGTATGTCGAATCGAGAGGAGATAACAAATAGTCTAAATTGCTACTACTTTCCGTTTTAACCAACAATAACATTAAGCTAAGTGTATAAACATTAGCTTCCACCACGTTATTTGCGAACACAAATTATCTTGAGTCATACAAAACAAAAATACCACAATTTATATGTCATATATATTAAGTAATAATGCAATGTTATATATTTTATTAAAGAATTTTCCGATGGTGGAATCACTATAACAGAAAATTTCATAGTAACTTACTAACTTGCATAAAATGCTAAAGTAATCTCCTCCATGGTCCTTTTACTTTATGGAACTAAATCCAACAAGAGTGGGAATATTAACCGTGGGGATATGACATGCAAGGCTCTTTTAATAAATTAACTGATTTTGTTCAGATCAAAATGAACTGATAATCAATGGAATTCAGACAATGAATGAATGACACAGTAGAATTACCAAGGTTACACGACGCAGATTAGTTCCTGGCCTTATCACATCCATTAAAGTCAAATCATTCACAAGAGCTCCCCAGTCTCCATTTACTATGTGCATTATGGCCGCAAGCATGGCAAACTGGTGCTTTTTCTCCATTTGGCAAAGAAGACCGAAATCAAGAAACCTAAAATTGAATTTGGCAGGGGGGGTGGTTAGCAGTTAGCACCCTCCATGAGAATTAATGATGCCAAAAGTAGAGCTTTTCCACATGTACCCGATTCGTCCATCAGATGTATAACGCAAGTTCCCAGGGTGCGGATCAGCATGCAATAAACCAGTATCAAGAAGTTGGACTAGTGACGCTTCCACACCCTTATTAACCTTGGATCCAGAAACATAATAGAACATGTTAAGCTTTTACAATGACTAATTAGTCAAGTCAACAACATCACAAATATACTTCGTGAAATAACAGATCTGGCGAGACAAAAAAAGTGTTTACATAAGAATTAATAAATGTGTCCATTGCCAAGCACTTGTAGTGCAGTTGGCAAGACTTCTCACTCTTAAATGAGAGGTCACAAGGTTCGATTCCGGCCTTAGACGGAATTAATTAGGGATGTTGGAAAATACCTCTCTCCCCAATGTAGGCCACTCCAGCCGAATGCCCCACAAAAAAAATGTATCCATATCATATAACAATCACAGTTCAAATTATTTATGTGAATGACAAAAGAATATGCTTCCCAATATCAAGAGAATATTTATTGTTAACTATATCCAGGTTGAAACTTAAATTTGATGATATAAATGGCAAACATCAATTGAAGGTCTAATAGGTAACTCCTAGAAATTTCATATGATGTGTGAATGCATGATGATAGAACATAAATTTGCTCATCCAATCCAAGTATTAAGTTACTAAATTGATGCCATTAATCTCAAATTCCTGTCTTCATATATTCAAAACATCAACTCCAATAATTAAAGTAATCATTTTAAATATCATATAACTAATTGCCTTGACAGATTTTAAAATTGGAACCTTATATATTTTGACAGACATCCAGTTCAACAAATCTCCAACAGCAAATCCAGCTGTAATTGTCGATCTGCCAAGATTAAAAGTGGAAATCTATCCCCTCAAAACCATGTAACAGTAAATCCCTGATTCCAGTAATAGGTGTTCCCCAAATACAATAAAACTTGAAGAACATATATACCTTACTGAATATCTAGAGAAGATACAAATGAGATAATGATTTACTGAAACAAAATCAAGATGATCATATAAGAGAGAAAATTAAAGCCTAGATATGTATAGACCCAAAAGCTGTGTACGATGCAGAAAAAGAAAACTAGTCTTTACGAGTTAAAAGCTTTCAACTTAGGGAGTTTGGGGTTGCATGTACCAGTGCTATATCTACCTACACATTCTTCCCTCCTAATTCCATAATCATGATGTTCATTTCTTTTGGTACATATTTTAAGAAGATAAAATTCCACAGACAAATATATTAACAAAAAAATAACTTAGTAATTAAATAGCGAGCGGGCCAATGACAGCCACCCCTCCTCCCATTATATAGTAGTCTAATCTGTGTACACATAATGAACCTAAAGGTGGAAGAAAAGAAAAAATTAGGTTCACATATTTCATTTTAGTTAAACTTTAAATTAACAGTGTTTACTTTGTAAATTTAGCATTTTTACTTGAATGCAATTTGGTGGTAGAATATTATAAACAAAAAGGAACTTATACAAGCAATATTTTTTAATAGGCAATCAAATGTGCACAAAAAACGACCATGCTATTTTAGTTTAATTAATTTTCTTTAGAGTTCTGATTTTTTTACTAATATTTCATTACTGTACAGATAATAATTTTTAAAATAGGCTAGAAATAACTTGTTCGAGCATTACCAAATCAAGAAGACGCATTTTTGCTTCCAGCTGTTGCCTAGGTGGGGGCACAGTATCCTCCTCACCAGAGCCTCTGGATTGTAGAAGCAAGTCAGTGGGACTTTCACCTGCCATCCATTCCATTGTCAGGACTCTCTTCCTGGTTAAATGTCCAAGAACTTTCGGTACAACCATAAATGAGTATTGGGAATGGGATTCCTGTAGAACAGCAGTAAGCATGTGACTGTTAATGTAGATGTCAAAAGCAATATTATTGAAGTAAAAAAGAATTGGACTAGAAAAAAATTTCGATCATCAATTTACCAAAAATT
The DNA here is from genome assembly GCA_017893485.1 of Hemerocallis citrina. Lineage (NCBI taxonomy): Eukaryota > Viridiplantae > Streptophyta > Magnoliopsida > Asparagales > Asphodelaceae > Hemerocallis > Hemerocallis citrina. The sequence goes on along the minus strand of CM030367.1, from coordinate 209,180,305 downwards.
TGGTAGCATTTTCAGCTTCTAATGTGTAGTCCAATTCGCCAACGAACCCTTTGCCGAGCTCATCAGCATAGAGACAGAGATCGCTCTTTCTATTTGCTACTTTTCGTAAAAGTCCAAGCTGCAAGTTACACAATTTTTTTTAATACTAAGTTAGGATGGCCAGTATCAGATTAAACATTTAAACCGGAATAATATTGAATTTTCTAATTGTTGGAAACCAATTCTTCACCAACGTAAAATATAATACAAGTAAATAATGACCCAAAGAAGAGATTTTCTTGTCATTAAAACAATTAGTTTCCCAGAATGAGAACTTTAAGGCTTACGAACTTTAGGCGTGTTCGGACAACTGAGGACACTTCCATGTCACTTCGATGCCACTCCAAATAAAAATATTATGGCAACATAACATTTCATTTAGATGTTAATTCTGTCATATGTAAGATAGTTAACCTATGTTGTGCTAAATAAAAGTTCTAGTTTATTTTACTGAACAATTGTCTGTTAACCAAATGGTCAGTTGATTACTAATTCCAGTAAACAAAATCAATGTCACGGATCTGCATGCACATTTGATAAGATAATCCCCATGTCAGAGTTTAGGGGATGTTTTCTAGCAATACATTTCCAGACTACAGAACTTGATGCATGAGCAGCTAAAAAGATTTTAAAATTATACTAAAATTCAGTATGCAAACTTTAAATTTAGTTAAGGGCCAGATATTAATAACAAAAGAAGGACAAGTTGAAATGTAAAAGCAAATTGCCAATAAAACCCTTGCTAGCCATAATTTCAATATAAGAACTATGCATATCTTCTATAGGAATATAAGCCTGGAAGAGGACCAGTTCATTTTCCATATACAGGTTTTGCATGGTACCAAAGACAGCTCATGCAAAAAATTGTGTCAATGTCTTCACACCGGCGAAGCAAAATCGACATGAAGCTCAGAAACAATCACTCACAAGATGACAAAAGAATAGACGAGGACACGATGATAGTCTCCGAGTGGAAAAAGTATAGGTAAGTGAACCATTGTGTGGTGACTACTGTCTATAGAATAATACTTTGTAACTCTTGCCTTCTTAATAATATCCAAATTTTGGTAACATCAGCAATCCATTAGCCTTTTGTGAAAGAAATATCATATCAAGATACAGGAGTGAACTTTCTCCTTCAATCGTCATATAATATCAATTTATATTTGAGAAGCCATAGCATCACTCAGTAGAGAAGAATCAGCAAAAAACAGACTTGATAATGTATTTTTAGTGTGATGTTCCACAAAGGAGATAATATCTTAATTACAAACACATCCGTCAAAGGAAAAGATGAAGTTCTGTAAAAAATTATATTTCATAAATCGTAAGAAAAATAATAAAGTAACATTCTGATGTAAAACCAACCCTAAAATAGAGAATTTCCAAGAATTTTAATGGGTTAATTTTACCAACACGTTAGGCAAATTAAAGTTAGGAATTTTAAACAATTAATTGGTTGGATGGATTTTCAAGAACTGAATTATGCTAACAATTCCAATTAATAATTCAACCTCAATCAATAATTAAGTTCCTATATGTTAGCAAGTAATAAGTCCAATATCGATTTGTACTCTATTCTAGCATGTGGATCACTCAATCTCAGTATTTTGTGGTCGACAGGCAAATTAGATAATATGCTAGATAATGGGGCAGTAAAACACAAATATTAAGAATGGAAGAGTATACCGAATGTAGACAACCAGCGTAGATCTCGAAGTGGACAGTACAGCAACGCAGCAACAATAGAAGGGTGGCAGCAACAACAGCAAGGCTGGCCGACGAGTGACGGCGCCGGAGTGGAGTTGTCGGCGAGGTGCGGCGGTGGAGGTGCCGACGGCTGGCGTCGAGGCTGATGGAGAATCTAAGTAGATTAGGGTTTAGGGTAGAGGGGTTGTGGTTGGGGGAAGACGGAGAAGATGAAGGGCTGACGGAGTTGTGGTGAGGGTGGGGGCCGGTGAGGTGGAGACGGGGCTAGGGCGACGAATGTTTGGGGATTTTGGGGGGTTTCGGAAAAACGAAGAAGGAAGAAGAAGAAGGAGGTGGCGGGTATGGGAAAGGGGATTAGGGTTTGATTAGGGGATTAGGTTTGGATTAGGGGTTATGATTTGTATTGGGGATTTTTTTTAATTGGGGATAAATTTTAGAAGTGATCACTAATTCTAAAACTAGATTAGGATTTATCACAAACCCTAATTTGATCTCAATTGTATCACACAAAGGCGAGAAAATGAAGAGCAAAACTCAACACAGATTTTTTTGATCAATAATGGCATGCTTTCTCATTAATCTCAAGGCTTTTAAATAGGCTCAATTACATCTTGAAACACATCTCCAAAATATTCTCAAAATCTAAAAATTATAAAAAGATTACATATGGCTATAATTGCCAGAAATAAAAAAGGTACTGAAATAAACTAAACAGGAAAGATGTCCTCATCACATTCAGTTTCTTTATAATTTGTAAGCTAAAAGGCACCAAAAATACGTACCCCAAGACGAAGAATATAAACATCTCGCACAACTGCATGAAGCAAGTTTGGGCGTTGAACTTTTACAGCCACTATAGAGCCATCATGTGTAGAGCCTCGATAAACCTGTCTAAAGAAAAAGAAAAAAAATCTTATACAGTACCTCACATATTAGTACCCTACAAAATATACAAAATTATGATTACTGAATATAGTGAGTTTAATTTCCACAAAAAATCTAGTGAGATCCACAGTGTGCTGAAAATGTTCATTCAGTTTACCTGGCCAAAGGAAGCAGCAGCCACAGGCTCCTCGGACATGTAGCTGAAGATGTTATCAACGGGGCATTTAAACTCTTCTTCAATTATCTTCATTGCTACTGCCCTAGGGAAAGGAGGATTTTTGTCATGTAACTCAGACAGTGCCTGCAATAACATCTCAAAGCCCAAAAGCATACATGAAATATATCAATAATGATGCATAAACCATTTAGGCATTTACTTTGAAGCCTGCCAGCATAGAAATATTGTACCAAAAAATACAATCTACTAGTAAACTAAAGGTCTCAACTTAAACTGAAAGTGAGTGCGTATGTGTGTGTATTAGAAAAATGATAGAGACAGGAACATGAGACAAGATTTTGCCAATTATGATAATGTTAAGATCAAAATATTTTCCCAATAATGACAATTTTAAGCACATGGTAAAGGAGGCCTGTTTGCAATTTCAACATGAGGCAAAATTTTGCATCTAATTGTAAAAAGAATATATCTTTTTCTCTTTCTCACTAAGAATAATAATGACAATAATATAGCTGGAGTACTAGAATAATGTAATATTGTAACAGGTTGTAACAGGTTGTATATCCTAACTGGGGGAGCACTCTTTGTTAACTTGGCAATCATGTTTCATTACATGCATCAACAATAATATGCCCTTATTAACAAAATTCTGAACATCAATATGATATCTGAGCGGGAATGAAAACCCTAGGTGCTGTAATCACTTTTGACTCTCTTGTTTTCCTTGTTCTTTTATATTCAGTCTTCAATGAAGGATTAAATTATATTCGGCTAATATTTGAGTATAATACATCGAAATCACCAAACATAAGCATGTTTTCTCTCCAGAGCAAATTTATCAACATGTGATAAGCTAGTATGCACTCGAATCTGCAAGCATTAAATTTATAACTAAAATCATGAAATAGACAATCTTAGGAATGTTTTCACCTGACCTTGGAAATGTCTGAACCTATTATGTCTGGCCTTGTAGAAAGAGACTGCCCAACTGCATCAGCAAGTAAATGCATGTAACTAGCAAATTTGGCAATTTACTTACTGCAATTGAAAATCTTGATGTGTAAATAGAATGTGGAACAGTTAATAACAGTAATCGATCTTTCGTGATAAATAAATCTTGAATTAGAATATCTAAATAGATCATACATCTTACCTTTGACAAAAGTTGGACCGAGATTCAGCATTGATTCTTTGAGAAGTTGGCCAGTATAATATTCTGGACTATCAGAGATACTATCCATGCCTAGCCTATTGATCTTGAAACTTTTATAGGCTTGATTTTTAATAGCAGCAGTCGCAAAAGATGTAACTACCTTCATAGGAACTAAACTAAATCAATAAAACTCAATATAAATTTGGTAGAAAGAACACTAACATGAGCATTTTATTCTCTTTGCTGCCATATACAATAATGCTTTTGGAAGACAAGTGAAAACAAATTCGAACCATAATGATATGACTGAGCATTGGTATTCAACAAAAAACGACATTTTAACTTCATTCAGATCTACTATCCACCAAGAAGCTATACAGAAAAGCAAACATTTTTCTTGGAAATAAACTTCACAATTGTGGTACAGTTAAGGCTCTAACCTTAAGTTCAAGGAACATTTTGAAGTTTGACACAACAATGACAGAAAACTGAATTTCAACGTAAACTGAATTGCAACAATGACAAAAAGAATTATAAATATTGAAGTTTTCCTTCAATATTTATAATTTTTTACACTGAACACTTCTGTAGAATATAAAGCCAATAATGTATAGGGGATATTTTTAATACCTCCAACATTCGAAAGGCAACGACATGAGGCCGGCAACTGAAGTAGTCAGCTACTCTCTGTGGATCATAAACCTCAGGTAAGGGCCTGGACCAGACTTGAGAAGCTAGCCACAAATGATTGGCATACACATTCAAAGCTTCCAAATCAGCCATCAACAAGTCCATCCCAGAGAGTCCTGAAAATGAATAAATTAGTTCACAAAATTAAGTGATGAAAGAACTAAAGAATTGATGCTCACACAACAGTATAATTGGTTGTGTGTGATATTTGATGTGTGCATGTGTTTCCAATGTGAGTCCATGCATGTGTGGTGTCTGCTCTCTTGTATATATGAGCATAAGACACCTGAGACGTTTTAGTACGCAAGAGTTTGCCCAAAAAGATCAGATAGGTAGAGCATAGGATAATTCCGCTTTTTTTTCCTTGGATAGATAATTCCCAAATATTAGTTCGGATTGTATTTCTCCTTCCAGTTAGAACCACAATACTTCTGCCTCATCTAAAGTTGAGTTTCTTATTCTTTTTCACCATCCATGTTGTTAGTTATGACCATGTCAACACTAGGGGTGAAATTAGAAATTGGTTGGTTGGCATCTAACTTGTCCAATCAGTTGAAGAGTTTATTCAAATAGTTGGAAAGGATGCAGTTCTCATGAACTGTGTACATGGGTTTTAGCCTTTGTATATACAATGGTGATCCCGCAGATGATATGGGACAAAACATACTTACAATCAGAACCCACATGTATTAGAACCTTTATTTGTATCAGATCCCTATTCAAAATGAGCTATAGGTCGAGGAGGAACTTATGTAAAACGTAATCCTAAGACCTAAATAGAGAATTTCCAAGAATTTCAAAGGATTAATTTTACCAACATGTAATGCGGATCAAGTTAGAAATTAAAAAAGTTAATCGGTTCGATGGATTTTCAAGAATTGAATGAAGTTTAACAATCCCAATTAAAAGCTCAATCCTATCAATCAACAATAACACTTAATCATTCTTAGCATGTAAAATATTCAATAAAGATTTGTACACTGATCGGCAAGTAGAATACACACACTCAATATTTGTAGATGACAGATAAATCAGATAATATAATAGAGATGATAAAGCAGTTGAAGAGCATCCACAGTCGTTTGCTATATTTGCCAAATTCTCATTTTTTTTAGAAATGATGGTGTGCAGTCGTTTGCTATTTTGCCATATTTTGGCAAAATAGCTACAGTGCGTTCTCATATTTGAGAAACGAATTGGCGATTATCAAATTATAGGGGACGGTAATTTTTTTTAATGGCGAGGGACGAAACAAGTTGTTTCGTTTCGAATTTATTATTATTATTATTATTTATTTTTTTTTTTTTAGTATCGGACGGAACATGTTGTTCCGTCCCCAAAAAAAACGAAATGTATCAGACGGGACATGTTGTCCCGTCCGACTCAAAAAACCCACAAACGGGACAACATGTCCCGTTTGAGAAACCGAATGTCACTTTCAAGGGGTTTAACCATTAATTAACCCACTAATCTTAGTTTAGGAAGTATTTAATAAATATTTAGTATTATTTTAATCAATAATTAATTAACTAATTACTATTTAATAACTAAACACTAATTTAATTTTACTACAAATTATAAAAATACCTTCGGGACGGAACATGTTCCGTCCGATTAAATAATAAAAAAATCTTTCTCAAAATTTGAGAAACAGACCACTGCAGCGAACGACTCTTTTGCTATTTCCTATTTCTCATTTTGCCATATATTATAGCAAACGACTGTGGATGCTCTAACACAAATATTTGAAAAGGAAAAGAGTTTACCAAGAGTACGAAGAAAGATTAGCAATGGAGAG